>JAUIMM010000035.1:3785000-4132500 GCA_031769625.1 Taudactylus pleione
CTTTCACATACAGCTAAGTCCTTTTTTAGAAAAGCTAAATTCATCATGCCCATTTACATTTATTTTCTTGGAATAATCACTAATTAATAACAAGAAAATTAAATATAATTACAAAACTCCCACTGTACTTCCCATTACATTAATTTAGTTTTGGTTACTTAGGGGCCTATTTATTAAAGGAAAATAAGCATAGCTATTACGACTTTGAAACTAATCCAAGTATGTGAAAGCAGATGATCAGATCAGTATGAAGTGAGAGACTGTATTCTCATTGGTTCCTAATACATTGATTAGTGTCATTGCCATGAATTTTAGTTCACCCCATAAAATTAATGCCTATAGCACATTGGTGCATTTAAATATAAATAAAGTTACATATACTACTATTTACAATCATTCCAGGAAAAAATAATCTCCTACCGTTTAGCCTTTCAATGCCCTACTTATAACCTTGACGTGGTAGAATTCTAAAGTACTGACTTGTTTTCATGTATTTCATGTATCGTAAAAGAGGAAGGATACAATTAAAGCTACAAGAATTGAAAACCATCTATATATAATTGCAGCATGTCTTACTGTTTTAATTGGATAGCAGATTGGCTGCACTAGCAGATGTGGCCTTGATCCTGTAATGTAAATGACATGTATTAGGAAATTGCTGAAAGACGCAATGGTGATCTTTATTTTGTTTACGAACAGAAGAAAATAAGTTTTAGACAGTAGTTTGAGTATTGGAATGTAAATGGCCTTATTATGTCGACTGAGTGCAGCATATTTGCAGAAAAAACTCCTCTGGATCTGGATTTTTATTTTCCACCAAAAGCAACACATCTGTTTCATATTCACCTTATAAAAAGTCAGCCAAGTATCTTTTACTAAATGTTGAAAGAATTTCCTGCATTTCCTACTGACAATTGTATGTGGTGAAGGTATTTATATTCCTACTTTAGTTACCGTGATGATCCAAATGAAATGTATTCTCAATGGCATGCACTGCCTTAATTTATATAACTGTAAAAGTACTGTACAGTTGTTAATGTTTATAAAACACATGACACCGATTATACATTTTAGTTGGAGAACTATTGAACTATAAAAATAAAATTAAAGCAGTAAAAGTCAAAAATATCTGTTTAATCTATTACACGTGATACTTGATATAATGTAGTGCAGGAGCAATAGAAAAATCTGTATAAAAAAAAATAATAATAATTGGTCAATTAAGCTTACAGAAAACCTATATCCAGCCTCTACATTGGCTTTCAGTTCATTTACAGCTTTCATATATTTTGTTTTATGAAAATTGGATCCTGTAGCCTAAAGTTTACGCAGGTCATAATAATCACTATGTATTTATCTTCTTCTACATACAAACGTTTATATGAAGCCATCTCTACTCATCTTGTTCATTTGGATGCATCACAAGGCTGCGTTAGTTCTTTTAGTTGAAGGTTTCGGGTAGAAAAAAAACAAACTGGGCACATGAGAGTCTTGTTCAATATGTACTGAATAAAAAAATGGGTTCAGCCAGAAAAGAGCCCCCAACATAGTGCACTTTCAGTCTAAGCTTATACCTTCACTAAGCTAAAACAACAATTTAACCAATATTTTAAAGAGGGCAAAATATTTTTTTCAAGTGAATCACTAGATCAAGTGATCCTAATATTTTATAATATATACTTTTAGTCATAACTGCCTGCTCTCCCGGATTGGCCGGGAAACCCCCAAATCTCAGGTGGTGCTCCCGGTCACCCAGAAAAGTATTCAAGTTTCTCAGTCCAGAGCTGCCACTGGCTGCATTCGCCCATCTTGGGCGGCCAATTACGCATTTCGCCCTGTATTGCATCATCATAGTCCTGCCCCCCATACAATGGTGGTAATCTTGCCATTGTAGAAGCGATCACAACGCCTCATCGCTGCACCATCCACCAGAGGTGGCAGCCAGAAAGTTGGCAAGTAGGATTTTAGTGTTAGGGGCACTACATTTTTGAAAATCTTCGAAAAACTGCCATTTCAGGTGCTTTCTGCAATAAGTATCCTACAAAGTATTAAGAGAGTTCTGCAGCAGATCATAGCTAATGCAATTTCTGTGGGAAATGGGAAATTACTAAATTTGCTAAGCTTGGAAAAGCTAACACCATCTTTAGGCTACATACAGCTACTGCTAAAGGTTACTATATGTTGAATGTGTGTGCGTCACCTAAATAAACGGAATCTATGGATAACAAACTGAGACAAGATTTGGCAGGTAAACAAGTCAGATATATATTGAATAAAATAAAAAACTGTATGGTGAAATAGAAAGGATGGCCAGGAATCAGTGCAGCTGCTGCAATGCAAAACACAACAACAATAATTGCATTGAGGGTGGTGACCCTGGGTGCCTTAAACACAAACCATGTTAACCAACTCAGCCTTCTACCATAACTGTATGCTAACATACACAAACATAGACTACCTGACCTAAGCTCCTAAACTGACTCTCAACAAATAAGCAAAGACCATCCTTGGTGTACACCATTCAGCCAGTAAAGATGGTCATATTGATACTGTATTAATGGATGCCGTACGATAAATGTTTTGTCACAGTGTCCTTTTGCAGGGCCTCATCTGAGGCCCCATAGCTGTGCTCACAATGGCAAAAGTGTCTAACACAATATACATGACCAAAGGATTGTACAGAAAGACCATGTATCCATGACAAATTGAAGATCTGAAATTACGGTAAGCTCAGATCCAATGATGTCCAATTAGTGAGGGGGGATGGGAGATATCAAATGGTAAAAATATGAATAACTTGGTAAGAGGTAAACCCAAAAAACTACAGAGAAACATTTGTATTGTTTAAGCCACATTAAGTCTATCTATCTAGGCATAAAATGAAATCTCCTCAAGTCTCCCACTGTGGAATGTGGCAAATAGCAGAGCCCAAGTAGACAGGGGAGACAAACAAAACTAAAATCAAACAAAAACAATGGTAACAATAACAATAGCAAGAACAATAAACTACCAAAATCAAGACATATGTAGTGTCCAATAAGCCAATTTCCAACAACCAAGCACCATGATTTGAGGGACAGAAAACCTGGAACAAGCCACACAACACATAAAGACCCAGATTAACTGATGTTTAGTCAATGGCAATCCATCCCCATGAAGCAATTACGCCGCACCAACAGCTGGTCTATAGGCCAAATAGGCCGTAGTTAGAGACACTAGACAGATCCAAGTATCTCTGAAAGCCGTTATGAAAACCCAATGACTCTTACCCAACTTGATAATCTTAGAACACCGTATTTTGCACAACACAGGACTCTCAATGACACAAATATTGGATTAGTAGCATGGTTGCCTCCACTACTTTAGACAAAATAACCAGCTCTAAATTTCTAAAAATGCCATGAAACACCATGGTGAATGCCATTGAAATCAAAGACCCTAATACACTGATGTTGAAACCTTAAAAAAAACCCAGGTAAAAAAGTTAATATGAATCAGGTTAATATGAATCAGGTCTATAGGAGTCAGAGCCAAATCATTAGAGCTTTAACAATTAGAAAACTCTTAGTCAGGTAAGGACACGAGAAGAATGAGATACCAGCCACATTTGAAAAAATGATGCCCTAAACCTATCAAAGACATAGGGCCAAATGTAATAGGGTGAAAGTTTAGAAAATGCAACAGTTTTCTCACACTTTTTAAACTCGGCCAATGTATTAACGTCTGAGAACAAAGCAACAGAGCAAATTTGCATGATTTACAGACTCACATTTTCTAAACTCACCCTATTACATTTGGCCCATAGAGTCCCATGTAAAAGACAGCATCAATGCATAGTTTTACAGTACCTCTTTATCTATGGCACCAGGTGAACTCCTTCCATTCACAAGCAGGCCGAGGCACGTGAAGTCCCACACACAGCTGTCATGACTAACAATTTGACTGGCCGGAGATGTAACAACCAGACACTGCAGACAGCACATCCGCCATACCCAGCAAAGTCATAGGTTCTTGAGCAGCCAACTGGGTCACTGCACATGCATCCTGCTACATTCAGGAAGCAGGCAGAGGGCCACACATGTCACTTTGTATAGGTCATGACAGAAGAGGTAAGGAATGAATGTATGGAGCTGAAAGTAAGTATAAAAGAGAAAAGGATATAGCAGAAGAAAGAAAAGATAAACTCAAGCGAGCAGAGACAAGTGAAGGAAAAAAACAAACTAACACACAGGCAAAATTACATATAGCAAGTATGAAAGAATTTATGAGCAAATGTGCAACAAATGCAATCGAAAATTAAGCAAGATCAAGTGTCTAATATAGAAGATCACAAAGGGCACCTTCCCTGCAGCAACTTTCCTGAGGAAAGAGAACTGTCTGTGTCCAGGAGAAACTATACAGACCTGTAGGCGATGATAAATTACCCCTTTGCATTAAGGGGTCTATTTATCATGTAAGAATTGAAACAGATGATAATTTAGTTTTGAATTCTCTGCGAGTTCAATGAGCATTTCGGAGACATTCATCATGCCTCATTAACTAAAGTATCATTGCCGAAAAGCTGCTCTTTCCGCGGAGTCACCTTTTCGGAGTTGTGATACTTTTCCCCTTTAGCTGTGCAGTCTCCAATGGAGCCTGAAGGTCACACTAGTAAAAAGAATACCAGCACTATGTGAAAGAGAATGTGAATGGTAGCAATAACAGACACTAATAATCTGCATTAAAATGCGACAAAAGAAAATGTAACTAGTTGCCTATCGGCACCAATGTTACAGCTTTTTAGGAATGTGTGCGATTCTGTAAAGTCAGGTTTGTGCTGGAAATAAAACTAACGTGCTAGCAAGCTCCCTTACCCCACACTCTCCCTGCCACTTTCCTCCAGTTTTCTTAGTAGCACTGGCAGTGTCCCCTTCACGTACCCAGTCTCTGTGCTCCCAGATGTATGGGAGGCTGGGTGTAGTCTGTATGTGGGGTCCACCGTCCTACTTGCAGTATTAACTTTCATCAGGTTCTCCAGTCTCTAGTTTGTGTTCTCCGATCGGGAGCCAGGGAAGTTTGGATGCTTTCAGTTTGAAAATGTACATATTGTAGCTGTGAGACCCCTGGATGGTCTGGAGTTGGAGCAGAGAGCCGCTGGCATAGAGGACACAACAGGGAGGGGTCTGTAAAGATCTCTCTGCTGCACAAGCTGCTTGCTAAGACTATCGGGGGCTGTACGCCATGTCAGAAACTTCCGGGAAAAAAAATACTTTTTCAAAAATTGATGAATTACATAATTTCTAGATCCTCATACTAAAGTTTGAGGACTGTGTAAATTATTGGGGGAGAATTGTAACCAGGATTTATCAGTGATATATCCTGTGTTACACAGATAATGAATGGCCCTAAAATTTAATTTCTGCAAAAGTAGGTGAAAATGTTAATTTTCAACAACTTTTGTATAAATTAAGGAATAATGAATAGACCCCTAAAACTTAAGGTGATATAACATTTGCAAAGCTATAACTTTATAGCATCAGTTCATATCCTTACACAAGTCCGACTTATGAGATATATATGTATACTCTGTCTTTTTCTCTTTGTGCCTAATACTACAGATGTAGGAAATCCAGACAACATAATTTTTCACCATCTGAAATATAATTTAAGTGGACTTACTAAATAACATCTAACAGTGTCACGGGGTAGATGTACTAAGCTCTGAAAAGTGTCAAATTGTAGAGTGATAAACTACCAGCCACTCTGTTCCTAACTGTCATGTTACAGGCTGTCTATGAAAAATGACAGTTAGGCGCTGATTGGATGGCAGTTTATCACTTTCCAGAGCTTAGTACATCTGCCCTGTATTCTCCTTTCAATAATGCACCACGAGCATATGAGACTATGAGAATGTATCCAGCAACCATAAAAACTGAATAGTCCCTGTACATGTATGAATAAATGATTATATCAGGCACATGGAAACATTAAAACAGAGAGATACAGGGTGAGTGAAGAAATCACTCATAGCCAGGGCTGTAACTAGGTGTGTGTGACAGGTGCTGCCACAAAGAGCGCAAGGGCACAACTGCTCTGTGGGCGGCATCATCGCCGCCCCGTGGCCCTTGCTTCTCGTTAGCAGGGTGCCTGAAACTAGCCTGGATCGCTGAAGTCTGACAGGCGCACAAGCCCCGGTGTCCAGAGCAAGGAGCCAGACAGGGATGAAAGGATCCCTCTTTGCATCCCAAAATTCCTTCCCATAAGGATGGAGCAGGGTGCGGGAACAAACGCCATCTGCAGATGAGGAATGTTCTTGCACTCAAGCTCCAAAAATATTGTACTTTGGAGCTTGATGAATTTAGGTCTCTATACTAGTGTATGGGGAGAGTGGGCCAGATCAAGAGTGACAGGTAAGCTGGAGATATCAGTGATATATCTTGCATTACCTTTTTGATGATTGGCTTAAATACTTAATTTCTACAAAAGTAGGTTCATTTTCACCTACTTTTGTAAATATTAAGTGATGATGAATGTGGCCCAATATCACCTAAAAATATTGTGAACAGCATTAGAGATTTGACTCTAACACATGCCTCCTAATTGTTTAAGGATTAATTTAGGCAGAGAACAGTGAATTACTTTTCTAAACACCTTCCTACCTTTATACACTTGCTTTATTATTATATTTAGCTTTTTTTGCAATCCAATCTTAATTGGATTTTTATTTAACCCAAATAAAAGTTTTAATATAATTTACTCAAAACCAGGAGCGTCATTGACCATAAGACCAAGGATGAAAAAATAAAATTTATAGGTTATACAATTTCTGCATGCTGTATTGTGCATCATACTTCCATTACTTTCTATCCTACACACACAGCTATAAAGTGCATTTTACAAAAATAGCAGGTTCATTTCGGTGTAGTGCTGCACAGATCTGTTTTCTTTTTGTCAACATACCTCTTAAAACAATGAGCAGCAGTGAGCACCCAGCAGCTGCCAATGAGAGTAGCTCCACATAACAGCCTTCCATCACTGTGAGAAGATTTCAGTCGCAGAGCTACCTGCCAGGGCCAGCCGCCTCTATGTGGAAAGAAAATACAGTCATGGAAAATCAGACTGTGGGTAAGATTGTATATAATCAACAGTGTGGGGACAGGTTAGAAATATTTTCAGTTGTATAGAGATACTTCCCTTGACAATCGCTCATCCCTGAATTAGACACACTAGAATGTTTTCTATAGTAAGGAGAATGTAAGGGCAGTGACTAATTTTTTTAGGTCAGCACCGGTTTGTGCACCTGCCAATGGTGTACAGGGAAATTAATGGGTGCTTGGCGGGAAAGGGGGTAAGGGGCAGGATATGCACTCATAAAGTCGACATTCAGAATGTCCACATTTAACATTTTGAAATTCACAATGTCAACACTGAGTTAATGTTGACATTGCCAGAATGTCCACATTGTAAATGTCAACAGACAATTTTAGTGTTAAGGTTAGATAAGGGTTAGGGTTAGGTTGTGGTTAGGGTCAGATGAAAAGTACATGGCAAATCACACTGGCAACATGTTGACATTCAGACCATGTTGACATTTCAAATGTCGACTTAATATACCACACACCCAAGGTCAATCTAACACTTCAAAAATGCTAGGCATTTCCCCAGGGTGTGAGCACACCCCCATTGGAATGTTAGGCATTGTCCCTTTGAAGGACACAGATAATCTTTGGATAAAATATTTGGTAATATTAGCCATCTTTGGATAAAATATTTGGTAACAGACAACAATAGCTTACACTCAACTGATTACACTCAACTGATTACAACTGAATACATTGTCTAACAAATTTAGTCCTGTCACAATATAGGTCATGGCTATTGCTGAGCATCACTGGTGGTAGCCATCGCTGAATGCTTACTATGACAGCATCCTCAGAGCTATAACCAGGGATATTCAAGTGGCCCAGGGCCCAAGGGGTAGCACCATCTCTGCCCCATGGCAATTGCATTTGGTTTGCAGAGTGCCACGTGGTGCGTCCTTAGAATGTACAGGGTGGTCCCGGCAGCCGCACAGCTTGATCACTTGTTCAGGTGGAGTGGGGTGGGGGGGCTGAACTTTACGTATTTTAGCCATGCTATGGCTCTGAGTTTCCCCATGTAAAGTATTGGGAAGTCTAAGTGGCAATGAGAGTGACTTCAATATTTCTTTTTTTTTTACTTTTATAATTTGTTTACAGTAGAAGCAGAAGTCAGGATTCCAGTTCCAATGTACGTGTGTACCCACAAAGCTGGCTCATGCATGGAAATTTAGAAATGATGGTATATAAAATATGAATGAACGCAATGTAATAGTTTTCAAAATAAAACAGGTGCAGTGGCAGTAGGGTATAACAGTGTGGGGATGTAGTCAGCGTCACGGCGTGTGGAATGCCGATGGTCTAAATACAGACACTGGAATCCTGACAATGTCGGGATGCAGGCTCCAGCATCCCGACCACCGGCATCCCGAAGGTAAGTATCGGGGGTTAAGGGAGGGTTAGGTTTAGGTAGTGTTAGCATTAGGCACTAGGGGCAGGGTTAAGGTTAGACACTAAGGGGGGGGTTTAGGTTGCGGGGAGGGGGAAGTTAGGTTTAGTCACTAGGGGGGGCGGTAAGTTTTTTTTCCATCGGGGAGGGATTGTTAGGGTATGGGGTTAGGGTTAGTGCTAGTATACTTACCTACGGGTGTCGGGATGCTGACTGTCGGGATGCCACTGTCGGTATTCTGACCGCTGGCATCCTGACCCAAAAATATCAAAACTGGGGAATCTAAACAGGGCATATCACAGTATTCAAGGGAAGTGATTCATGTATACAATTTGGTAATTTGCTATCCCTGCGTAAACTCCCCTATAGAAGATTTCCCTGAGCAGCGTCTTTAGATTTGGTGTGGGTACTGCTTGCTTTTTAGCCTTCTGCAAACATCTTTGTTGTAAAGTTGGGCATTACTGTATTACATACAGTGAGACACATGTTAGCACAATTTGCACATTTTGCTCACAACAGACTCACTACAGTAAATGCCCTGGCTAGTTCATATGTACATATTTCTTCTCTATTGTGAACGTTTTACCACAGTTCATGCAAATTAAACATCATGGGGCATATATATTACATCCCACATTTATAAAGCAATTTTAATATCTCAGATATCTCCCGCAGACCCCCGTAAATAATTCCTGATGAGGGTAGCCCCTCAAAATGCCTGTTTTTTAAGGAAATATCACACAATTTTAATAAATATGCCCCTTTATAAAATATATATATACAGTTAGTGCTAAAAATTACATATACTTCAGTAAGTAAAGTCTTCATTGTAAATATTAACTTACCGCAAGGAATTTCTCCCACCAATAATACGTTTAGGGCGTCTGTGTTTTAACCTCAAGCCACAAACAAGGGGTGATTCTATAAATAAAGGAATAGTATTAATCATTAAGAAAACATATGTCTGGTTTCATATATTCATTTCAGAAGTAGGTTAATTGCTAAAACAGATTTACACAGAATTACATAGAGCAACATGTGTAAACGTTGCTTTAAGAAGAGGAAATCCCCATTAGAAACTCCAAGGAGTATGAGGTTATGGAAAGAGCTGACAGATCATGCTTATAATTACAGTCATGTAAACTGAGAACCATGGCATCCATTCATGTTTTCTCAACTTCCCCAAGGCAAAACCCTGCATAGCCAGTCCTGCTTGGACATGATACTGATATTAAGTACATATAATCTAATATAAGGCTTAACTGTCTACAAAAATGTAATTTCATTTTTCTCAATAAAATCTAAAACAATTTGTATGAATATACAACCTATTTTATAAAAGATTATTTATATTAACTAAATGTTTTCAATGATTTCATTATCATCTACATTAGGGTTTCATTATCATCTACATTAGGGTTTTTTTTGTTAGCATCTATAGATTGTAAGCTTGCGAGCAGGGCCTTCCTACCGATATATCTGTCTGTTATTACCCAGTTTTGTTCAATGAATGTTCCAATTGTAAAGCACAATGGAATATGCTGCTCTATATAAGAAATTGTTAATAAATAATAAATAATGTATTCACATATTATAAATGTATACCAATACCTCTTACATCTATAAATGTTTACAGGGATAGCTCTGCACAATCTCAGTACAGTATTTTCGGCTTTTAAACCAATGTTCTAAAGTTTAATGACTGATGTATCTAAGTGCCTGCCTAAGGCAGAAAGTTTAAAGGGAACTGAATAGGAATGGCCATCACAAGACAGTCATCGAATAGTGGCAGAGTCATACCAACAGGATGGTTCTTCAGAGTGTATGTGTAGTTGGAGCCAGAATTCTCTGCATGCGCAAAGGTGCTGTGAGGTGGACGCCACTCCCCAGTGTCCACAGCTGAATTGACCTAATTGGCATCAGATGACTGTTGGAAAGTAGCATGTGATGGTTGGCATGGAACATTGATGGTTGCCAAACATATTTTTTTTTAATGTCCACCCTAGAAATGAAACACTAAATGAAGGGCATAGGGCATTTCTCTGTTTGATAAATAAGGCAGTCCCTGTCTGTGAAAAGATTTATCAGTCTAGTCAGCAAAAGCTTCCCGATGCTTAGAAATTTGCTGGAAGTGTGGTACTGGGCTATAATGTGACACCAAAGTGTCACACTCCCAAATGGACAGAGGTGAGGAATATATACAGCACTTCCCATTCAACACACTGACCAGACCCCCACAAGAACCTGGTCTACAGATGACCAGGCTGTCTACTTTGGCCTTTCATTCATTGAAACTTCTTACAAACGGAAGCTGTATAATTTCAAAATTGCAATCATTTCATTGGGTGGAAAGCCTCCAATCTACTATATAAAAATGAAAATTTGGCCTTCTGTCATTCTGTCTTTCTATACAAATCCACAGTTTACAAGCCAAGATCGTGAAATTTTACATACGAGCGTATTAAAACACGGCAGAGGCAACTAAAAAATTTGAAATCGAAATTAATTACTGTTCATTTTTAATTAATTAAAAACCATTCGCCCTCTACAGGTCAGGTCCGGAATTAGAAAAGGATTTAGCCCACAGTTTACAAGCCAAGATCTCTCATGGTTCTACACCTAAAACACCAAAGAAGAATAAAAGCATTGTCCTGTTTGGTTTATTGTTAGATGCAGATTTGGACACCATTCTTCTTGGGCCATCTGCAAGGTCAATAATAAAAATATTACAATTTTATTTTTGTTTCATTTCATAATTTGATTTTATAACATGTATTTTGCTACATACTAAGGAATTATGGAATTTTATTCTGTAGCATATAATCTAAGTCTCTGAACATCATTTACTATGGCTCTCGCATGGAGTTTACAGTACCTTTTAAATGCTGTATGAATTTATTAGGGATGAGTGGGTTTGGTTCTCAGAGAACCGAACCCACCTGAATTTCGGGGATCCGGGGTGATCCGAGCCAAGCTCAGATCTCCCTGTCTGCCCCGGATCCCTCACCCGAGGCAAAACGATGCAATGCCGCTGTCGGGTCACAAGGTTTTGTATTGAGCGGGCTTAACGCTGATTGGTTGAGATAGCCATCTGTCACGACTTTCAGCCAATCAGTGTTAAGCCCATTTAATATGTACACAGGAAGCAAAAGAAGAAGGCACCCACCATCCCTCGCTGCCTGACACTGCTGGCACCCCCCGCTGCTGGCACAGCTGGCACCTCCACTGGCAGCATTCCCCGCTGCCGACACCACCGCTGCCGACACTGCCAGCACCCCTGCAATGCTGCCCCACATACTCAGGACACCCTTAGTGACCCCCACACTGCCGACACTGCCAGCACTCCCACACTGAGAACACCACCAGCACCCCTGCACTGCCGACACTGTCAGCACACATGCACTGAGGACACCGCTGGCAGCCCCGCTCTGCCGACACCACCGGCACCCTACATTGAGAACACCCTTGCACTGCCAACACAGTCAGCAAACCTGCACTGAGGACACCGCTGGCACCCCCACACTGCCGACATCGCCGGCACCCTGCATTGAGAACACCCCTTCACTGCCAACACAGTCAGCAAACCTGGACTGAGGAACCACTATTGATATTAAGCCATGTTTATTATGTGTCTGAATATGGTCAAAATTGATATCTCCATCCATGAGGAGAGATCCATCGGATTTACAGTCAGGCCCATAAAGATGGAACTATACTGGGATGCAAAAACGCAGCTCTGCAGCACAATTCTTTATATATACTTGCTCATGCATCAGCTTACACAACTAGATGGTATCAACAGTGGCGACCAAACGTTTTTGCCTACCTCCTTGGTTGCTGGACCGCACTATAGAATGCATAGAGGCTACTTCCGGTTCATTCCTTTGTCAGCCGCTGAAGGGTAAAACCGATTGGATGAATCTTATACACCGTGGAGACCCTGAATGCCAGAAACAGCTGCACAAGGAACTGGAAGTAGTTGCTGTGCATTTCATAGTGCGAACCAGGAAGTACACAGTCATCCTGGTATCAGAGCAACAGAAGCTCTTGGCCGTGTTTACACTGTACAGCCGACAAATTTTGAATGCTTCTCTCTCCGAAGTTTGCTTTAAAACGTTACAGGTCCTACTTCCTTCAAAGACCTTAGGACTTTGGATGGGGAAGTTTGTCACACTTTTCGTGAGGCCTGCCTAAGGAGAGGTTTGTTGGAGGATGATGTGTAAACAAACATTCTTAAAATCCCGGGCAATGCCGGGTACTCCAGCTAGTATACTTATAAAGCCCTTCTTTTCTATATGATTTCCACATAACAGGAACATTTAATTCCTGGTAAGATAGAGAAAATAGTAACCACCACTGACAGAGGGTTAAAAAGGTTATTTAGTGAAGTACAAAAAGTAGAGAAAGGAAACTAGAACAGGGTTGAAGTTTGTGAGGCAAAGAAGTTATATGAATTAAATAAAGCTGTTTATCTGGGTGGAGGGATGCATTCAGTGGATATTTGTCTAAATTTCTAGGCACAATGCACAATGCTGCATATAATGGCCATACCACTCTGGTGGACATAAGGCTTTACATTTCAGCATGACTATGGGCTCTATTTATTAACATTATTTTTACTAAAATAAAGTGAAAAAGGGTGTTTTCAGACCCTTTTCACATTATTTTAGTATCACCTGTAGTTATTACAGGGCAAATGGAGTAGAATTAGTAAAATTCTACTCCAACCCCCAGTATCACTTATTTTTAGTAAAGCAGATCGCATTTCCCATAACTGTAATGGGAAATGTGATCCGACCAGAGTTACTAAAAATAAATTGTAAAAAAATACCGGGGGAAGCCCTGTGATAATAACGCCACCTGGAGGTGGCGTTATCCAGGGTCTCCCCCGGTTACCGGGCTCCTACTCTGCTCTAACGGGGAGAGCTGAGGCGGGAGCTAGCACCAGTAATCAGCTATGTGGTCTAAGCAGACCGCAAGCTGATTGCTGTAAAAAAAATTAAAAAAAAAATAAACATTTTTTTTTTACTTACCTGACTCCAGGGACTGGTGATCGGGCCTCCGGTGATGGCTCCTCTCCGGTCAGCTGGTCTCCCATAGTACACTGGGGCCCGGTCATCAGGAGATCGGGCCCCAGTGCAGTATGGGAGATCACCTGATCGGGAAGCCTGGAGAAGACCACCGGAGGCCAGGAGGATGCAGGTAAGTGTAATGAAGGGAGGGGGGTCGCGGGGGTGGGGAAGGGGGCGGGGGGTCCACGATCGTGGGGGTGGGGATTAGCGCCAGGGGGCGGGGCTTAGCGTCGGTGGGGGGGTAGTAGCGGTGGTCGGTCGGCGCATGCGCGGGCTCTTAGTCGCGGTATTTTTTCCGAAAATACCGTGACTAGAGTGCGGATGGGATCCGCAGGGACAGAGCTTTATCGCAAGCTCTGTCCCTGCAAGGGATTTATAGTAAATCCCTGTGATATTGCCTGAATTCGCAATGCGAATTCACTCGGTAATATCACACTACAATCCGCATTCAATATGCGGATTGTAGTAAATAGAGCCCTATGTATGGTAGCATGAGATTGGTGTTGATATGTTTTGTACACAACATGTGTGTATGTGGTGACAATGAAACATTTCAGCATGTTAAATTCAGGACTGTAAAGGTGGGCAAAGCTCTGTAGTTAGTATGAGAACCTCAACATCTTCACAAGCCTGCATGTGATGGTCATGAGGATGTAACACTGGGCACAGGACCACATATAAAGTGCAGTGAACTGTGGTGGGCATGATGAGGTGGTTGGATGTGATGCTGTTGTGATGAACACAGTGCAGTATATGTTGGAACTATGGGCGTGATTCACTACCGATCGCAACTGCGATTGCAATAGCGATTACACACGCAGTCTCACTGCGATAGTATGTGAATCCATTGTGCTCGCTATGCCTTCACAGCAAACCATAATGATGCCCACTTTACCTTACACACATCTGTAAAGTTTAGCAAGATTGCAAAACTATCAGTACTATCGAGTACCATTGCAGCCTCACGTACACTTGCACAAGCTCTGACCTTACTTAGGAAATGCTAACTTCATCACATGCTGTGAGTACTCAAGCTGCGTAAGGCATCACAGTGGATAATTTCTGCATGCCCCTGTAACGACGTTCAAACACCCTGGCGAGCCTGTGTTTCGCTAACCACCCCCTGTCAATCACTCTGCGATGGGTATGTGTAGTCACTGCTATCGCAGTCCCGATCACAGTGGCTGGTTTGCAAATGCGCACTGCAATGCATATGCATGCGCAGAATGAAACAATCTGCAGCTGGCGTGTGTAATCGCAGTTGCTATCAGTGATGAATCAGGCTCTGTGTTTATATGGAATGGGCACAGAGTACATATGGTAATTTTCTTCCACTCCTCTCCAGGGTTGTCTTAACAGCAGTGTGAGCCCTGGGCAAAGCAATGCACTGGTGCCCCTACCCACCCATTCACGGGAAAAAATTTAATGGTCAATAAAATTAAACCCTCCTGCATGCTCATCAGACCTTCCACACAAGTAGAGAGACTGTCTGACTGGTCTGAAGCCGGCGGATGAAGTGAAACTGGGACTGAGGTGAGTAATCATCACCAGGGGGGAGGTGGTGGGGAAGGTTAAATCAGAATACAGTGCACCGGCGGCCGGCTTACAAAAATATCACAAATTTATCAACTGGCCACAGCTGCAGGGGGGCGGGTTGGCAGGCCCCTACAAGCTTCGGGCAATTGGGCAACAGCCCAACAAGCCCAATGGAAGAGATAGCCCTGCTCCTCTCCTCACTCTTGCTTCTCTGAGAATTTTACCACATACTTTAAAGAGAATTGTTTTTAGCTACAAACCCCACTGACAGCCCAATCTTCTTCCATACCCAATTTATTCCTCATGTCTTTCCTCTTTTTAGCAATAATTCCAATCTTAACATCTTCATCTTTAAAATTCTATCAATCCACTGGTACTTTATAATTTTCTTTGAAACATTAACTTCAACCCCGTTATTAAGTATATCTTTAGACCACAAAGCCTTCCGTAGCCATAATTCAACCCCATGTGCCCCCTTCACATCTAAATTCTTGATACAGCAAGCTCATTTGTAATTGTCAACATTCCTTTCCTCTACTTTAATAAAAGACCCCTTAAACAGCACCTCTTATTCATTCTCCTAATTATTAAGCAACACTGGTGTAACTGAGACTGGTAAGTGTAATGGGAAGATAAGCATCATATTCTGCCCAGTTTTAGCAATATACTAATTAATGACCCACTTGGCAGCAGTGGGTTTATGCAATGGGAACAGCCACATTTTGGGGCCAAACATGCTATAATTGAACACTGCTGATATTGCATTGTTTATGGCCAACATCATTCTGATGGATCAGTATGCAGCCTTAGAAAATAATGATTGCTTCTTTTCCAAGCTATTAATTTTTTGTGAACCCAAGGTCTTGCACCACTTTGGAAGACGTTATATTTCTCTGAATGATGAGCCTCATATCTATCTATCTATTTGCTCTTGACCTCTGTTCTGTACTGGCTCATGTTCCTGAGAGCCTTAGAGATATCTCCTTTTTCATTTTCTCTTGCTGCTTATAACTCAATATATAATAAACATTTCCTTGATATTGTTCCTCTGTCTACATCTGTCCGCTAGAACGATATAACAATCACTGTTGGTAACATTCCAATTTCTGCAACTCCCCAAGCTTGCTGCTTAGTGGCCATCCATCCCTTTCTCAAACATAATAAAAGTAAAACAACTGTCCATGCAATAATGATATCCTGTCTAGACAATACCCTGCTCTGTGGTTTACTACTAAACAGACAGAGTTAAGCTGCAGGATATAGAACAGGTTGAAGTGGAGCCATAGACCTTTCGTCATACTCAAGTGAGACTGTTTGTACATTAGATTCCTAAAATGAACTGGATATAGTTAAAAATGATAACCTTAAGTTACAAAGCACTCAGCAATGCTGCACCTCCTCATCAGGTACTCTTTGTATGGGAACATAAGCATTGCAAATTACATATTTCTCTCCTTTCTATCAACTCTTCTCACTCCCACTGGTTTCCACAACTACTGTAAAGTATACACTCCTCATCTTCAGCTTTTTCCAGACTTCTATTTAATATAGATATTTACATTACATGTAAATATGAGTATATGATAAAATTCACAATTAAAAGCATACTGTAGGACTGCTGTTTTATTATCATGGCGAGATTAAGCCCATGTTGGCAATTTGCTGCATGCGGTGTAAAATAGTTTTTTATTCATCAACACATTCATTCGTCCCATCTTTACTTTGGTTCTGTAATAATACCCAGTGTACAAACAAACCTGTTCTCAACAGTCTTGTATTATTCATTTTAATAGGACTTTCCATCTGTAGAGTGAGACGTCTGTGTATGTAATTACCAAATAAAGCAGAAAACCTGCTGGTCTAGTTAAAATTGCTATGATATTCTCCGTATCCATTATTGCATAGACTTTAATAAACAATTTCAAACAGGAAACAAAATACACAATTTAATAATGCTCCTGTGGTGCTTCATTTACAAAATTATTGTCCCCTTAAAAAGTATTCTATTTTATGGACAATAAAACACCATCTATCAATTTTAGGTGCCTAATTAAAATTGCAAAAATAACAAAAACAGCAAAATATTAATAATAATTGGACTTGTGGATTACAGTTCTGGATTTTGGTTGGTAACATTCTTTTGGGAAAATAATCGACTTAACCAACAGTTTGGGGTATCCTGGCATTTTGATTTCTGCAAGTGGAACATGAACAAAAGCCCCATGAATGATTTTTTTTTTGTGGTGAAAAAGGGATAGCTCACTTGGGGCCTGATTCTGGGTCATGTCTGCATCTCATGCCAATTCCGCAGCCGGTTTTCCAAATGCTGAGACTTCCACCTGCAGTATCTTACCCACCATCGGACCATCGGACACACCAATACAACTTCTACCAACCCTATGGCAAGTGCAGTTCCTGTCTTTGAATACGGCCTCCTGTGTGAGAGGCTAGGCATCTTAGACGCCTGCATCTGCCTAACCACCCCCTCTGTTATCTCTCAGGTACGCGCACTAAAATCCACACTCCTTGCATCCAAATTTGTTCTGTGTCTCGGTGCGGTAACAATCGGGACGCATGCTGAAGTGGGACTCATACGCATGCACAGTACTTAAAACATCTGCTAACTGTGTGAATATTAGGGGTGAGCGGGTACGGATTTCTGAAATCCGAACCCCCCCGGGCCCCCCCGATCCGAGGCCGATCCGAGTCAGGCTCGACTTTTCCCGCCTGACTTGGATCTGAAATCGAGGCAAAACGTCATCATCCCGCCTTCCGGGTCTCGCGGGTTTTGGATCCTATATAAGGTACCCGCGTCGGCGCCATTTTCTCACTCGGCTGTGGACAGTGAAGAGGGAGGGTGGGAGTTAGGGCTGGCTGGGCTGTGTAGTGTAGTGCAGTGTAGTGTTGTGCTGTGCTGCGCTGTGCTGCTGTTGTCCATAAGGGCTGTGTCCACTCCTCCAAAGTCCATAGGGGCTGGCTGTGTTGTGCTGTGCTGCTGTTGTCCATAGGGGCTGTGTCCACTCCTCCAAAGTCCATAGGGGCTGGCTGTGTTGTGCTGTGCTGCTGTTGTCCATAGGGGCTGTGTCCACTCCTCCAAAGTCCATAGGGGCTGGCTGTGTTGTGCTGTGCTGCTGTTGTCCATAGGGGCTGTGTCCACACCTCCAAAGTCCATAGGGGCTGGCTGTGTTGTGCTGTGCTGCTGTTGTCCATAGGGGCTGTGTCCACTCCAAAGTCCTGTGCAGAGTCCCAGTCCTAAAGGGGTGCTGTAGTGTTGTCCAGGGGGTGCTCTGTCCATCAGGGGTGCTCCCCCCAAGTGCAAAAAAAAAAAAATATTTTCTGTGTTTGTGAATTGTGTGCGCAGTAGCCGCACGTGCATCAACAAAGTAGTGCCAAGCGTGCGCCTGTGTCATAAGTAAAGGGCCGGCTGGCTTGACCGTTAAAGGGTGCTGTAACCCCCAAAGTACACTCCAAACAAAATAAAAAAATATTTTCTGTGTTTGTGAATTGTGTGCGCAGTAGCCGCACGTGCATCAACAAAGTAGTGCCAAGCGTGCGCCTGTGTCGTAAGTAAAGGGCTGGCTGGCTTGACCGTTAAAGGGTGCTGTAACCCCCAAAGTACACTCCAATCAAAATAAAAAAATATTTTCTGTGTTTGTGAATTGTGTGCGCAGTAGCCGCACGTGCATCAACAAAGTAGTGCCAAGCGTGTGCCTGTCTCCCATAAGTCTGTTAAAGGGTGGTGTAACCCCAAAGTGCTCCAAAAAATAAAAAACATTTTTTTTCTGTGCTTGTGACTTGTGTGCGATGTAGCCGCACGTGCATCAACACAGTAGCAGCGCCAAGCGTGCGCCTGTGTCATAAGTCAAGGGCCGGTTTGGACGTCTGGTCCAGACTGAAGGACGTGCCAACAATTTCTGACAAGTCTACTGTCACTGCATATGATACTGTCCTCAAAGCAGCAGCGACAAGCGTGCATCTGTCTGTTAAAGGGTGGTGTTACCCCCAAAGTGCGCTCCAACAAAATAAAATAATCTTCTTTTTTTCTGTGTTTGTGTGTGAAATGTATGCGCAGTAGCCGCACCTGCATCCTCAAAGCAGCAGCGACAAGCGTGCGTCTGTCTGTTAAAGGGTGGTGTAACCCTCAAAGTGCGCACCACAAAAAATAAAAAATTATTCTTTTTTTTTCTGTCTTTGTGAATTGTGTGGGCTGTAGCCGCACCTGCATCCTCAAAGCAGCAGCGACAAGCATGCGTCTGTCTGTTAAAGGATTACATCGGTGACAGCATCCAAGTAGGCATGTCAGACAGTCCGTACCTCTACTGGCAGGAAAAAGAGGCAATTTGGAGGTCCCTGTACAAACTGGCTCTATTTTACCTGAGTTTGCCCCCCTCCAGTGTGTACTCCGAAAGAGTGTTTAGTGCAGCCGGGAACCTTGTCAGCGAAAGGCGTAGGAGGTTGCTTCCACAAAATGTGGAGAAGATGATGTTCATAAAATGAATTATCAACTCTTCCAGGGAGACCAGCCTCCAGAACGTACAGAGGGACCTGTGGTTGTGGATTCCAGCGGGGACGAATTAATACTCTGTGAGGATGAGGATGTACACAACACTGAAGAGGGTGAGGAATCGGTGGATGAGGAGGATGAGGATGACATCTTGCCTCCATAGAGCCAGTTTGTGCAGGGACAGATTAATTGCCAGCTTGTTTTGTGGGGGCCCAAACGAACCAATCATTTCAGCCACAGTCGTGTGGCAGACCCTGGCGCTGAAATGTTTGGTTTGTTAAAGTGTGCATGTCCTGTTTATACAACATAAGGGTGGGTGGGAGGGCCCAAGGACAATTCCATTTTGCACCTCTTTTTTTACTTTGAATTATGTACTGTTTGGGGCCTAGTTTTTCAAACTGCCATCCTGTCTGCCACTGCAGTGTCACTCCTAGATGGGTCACGTGTTTGTGCCGCCCACTCCTATCTCTTAGCATAGTCATCCAGCTACCTAGGTGCAACCTTTTGGATATAAAAACACTATTGTGAGGTGTGAGGTGTTCAGAATAGACTGGAAATGAGTGGAAATTAAGGTTATTGAGGTTAATAATAGCATAGGAGCAGAAAAACACACAAATTCTGTGATTTTAGCTGTTTTTATGCTTTTTTTAAAAAAAATACAGATCCAAAACACAAAACCCAGAACCCAAAACACAGAAGGGTGGTTTTGGCAAAACCAATCCAGATCCAAAACATGAAGAAAGATCCAGATCCAAAACACGAAAAGTGGCCGGTGCACACACCTATTGAATATAGGCATAGCGTGCGACTCTGAATCACACCCTTGGTATCTCTCTTTGCCACAAGGTACTGACTGTTTATTTTAAGCCTAAATTAGGTTATGAGGATAGGACAGGTAGCTTTTGAATGTACACCATAAGGAATGATTATTATTATTGTTTATATAGCATGATCATATTAGGCACTACCAAAGGTGGATTTAGACCTCATGGGGCCCAAAGCAAGATATCAGTTTGGGGCCCCGCTTCCTCAGCTGCATGCAATTTTACACACACACACATTTCCCCCCTAGCCATATACACACACTGTGCCAAAGCCGCAGACACACACTACTCCGGCTCCCGGCAGCAACAGGTGAGAGGGAGCAGAGGGGCGAGAAAATGCAGCAGCAGGGGGAGGAAAGAGGACACGGAGGGGGACAGAGCCGACACAGCACCGGGGAAAGTATGCGGTGCATGGGAGACAGCAGCAGGGGAAGGAGAGAGGACACGGGGCAGACAGAGCAGACACCAGGGATAGGATGGGGGGTTACACACAGCAGCAGGATACTGGCTGCAGGAAAATACATAGGGACATGGCAGGTGTAAGGGTGAAAAGTATTACTTTTCCGAAAAGCTGACTAGCAGCTTTTTGGAAGTGATACTTTTGTTAGGGCAGCATGATGAATGTCTACAAAACATTTTTTAAACTCGCAGTGAGTTTAAAACATAATTATCACAAGTGATAATTATGTAATGATATAGAGCCCTGACTGACACGCCTTAATAACACAAAAACCTACTGACACACACTTACTGACAGACACCGCTTACTGACACAGACAACACTTACCTACACAGACACCGCTTACTGACACAGACACCCCTCACTGACATGGACATCAGTGGCAAACGCAGGATTTCTAGAGGGGGGTTTCCAAATGCGTGATATTAGAGTGAGTGTGGCCTGAAGAGGGCATAATTACCACTTATCCAGCTTTATTATGCGTCATACAAAATGTATTGTGTGTCATAATTCCAGCATATACAGGACCAGCGATCACAGTAAGCCATTAAATGCAGAAGTAGGGCCATCCTGCCTGAGCTGAATGTTTTTATTTTAGATGTGAGCACCATTCCAGTGCATATGAGCAAGTCCGGGAGTCTGAGGGAGCAGCAGAAGAACCTAGCACTGCCCTAGACATATTTATGTACATATTGGGCTCTATAACAGTGCATCCCTAACAGTGCATGGTTTCCAGATCCCCTAATTGGTGCACAGATTATTTATTACTGGCTGATACATGTTAAAAGATCCACAGGTGGTGCTATTTATTTAATTTATGATACTGAGAAGAACATGCAGCACTAGTAAAATTCCATTATATTACTATTTCTATTGAGGTCATGGTGTGGGCTGGGGAGGGGGGTTTCCAGGCAGATGTAAACCCCCCCTGCGTTTGCCTATGCACATCCCTTCCTGACAGACACCACTTACTGACACAGATACCACATACTGAAAGATTCCCCTTACTGACACATTATTATACATATTTACTCACAGACACCCCTTACTGACACAGATTCCCATTACGGACACACACAACTTACTGACACAGATACCACATACTGACACAGATTCCCATTACGGGCACACACAACTTACTGACACAAACACCCTTACTGACACGGATACCTTTGACTGATGCAGACACCACTTACTGAAAAATACCCTTTACTGACACACACACTTACTGAGACACAGACTTATTTGTTTATAATGCATTCACACAGCACACGAAGAAAAAACAACCCCCTCCTGTCTACAGCATTAGCATGTGGGTGCTGGAAACATCACCCAAACCCCCCCTCCCAGACTATAGCAGGTGGTTGCTGGAATCTTTTACCTGCATCTCCAGAGAAAGTAGTTTCACCACTGTAGTGCAGCCATGGACCTGGCTCAGCTCTCCTCTCCTCATAGGCAGCGCAGCAGCCTCCTCCCTAATGCCTTTCTCTGCACCAGCAGCATTATGCAGGTGGATGCAGGGCCCCCTAGTGGAGCTGGCTGGCGGCCATTCCTCTCCCATCCAATGCACTATGCGCAGAGCAGACTTCACTACAGTGCAGACACCGTGGAGAGTCCACGCGATGTTATAACATCACGCGGTGCGCACTGTGCTCCTCTGGGAAGGATTTACAGAGGCACAGCAAAGTAATGGATTTTGACTACATGCCATTTCGTTTTGTGGGGCCCGGCCACGGGCCCCTTGTGACCCGCCGGGCCCTAGGCAGCCGCTTGTATTGCCTTGTTGCAAATCCGCCCCTGGGCACCACCACTTTCCAACATTGATCTGATTATTGTATAATGGTGTCATATACAATCCCACTCAGCCCATTGTTTAACACAGGTCAGGTTACCAGATCAAAGTAGAATATAAGACTGGAAGTGTTTCCAACAAGGGGCATATTCAATTGGGTGCGAGGTTTAGCGAGGTAAATCCAATAAAAAAAACAGTGGTAGCGGGGTTTTCAGCTCTGAAAACTCTGCGGCGCGAGGAAAAAGAAATCTTCACTTACCTGGCCGGAGTCTCCGGTGGTCTCCGCGGCTCGCGGTGGCCTCCTCTCCATCTTCTCACTGGAGAGGGGGCTGCGGGAGCCCCAGGGGCTGCTGGTAGGCTCCAGGGGCTGGTGGAAGGGGCAAGGGCTGCTGGGAGATGTAGTTCTCCCAGCGCCCATTTCGGGGGGGGCACACAGACACTGGGGGGGCCACTCACACACTGGGGGTCACACACACAACACTCATACACACACACACTCACTCATACACACTTACAAACACTCACACACACACTGACATACTCACCCTACAGCAGAGGACCCGGCTTCCGACGCTAAATGAAGAAGAAGATGCAGAAGACAGAGCTGCAGAAGGGGAGTAATTATGGACTAATTAAGCTAATTGGATACTTCCGGGGTCCCAGAGCAAGTCCCAGTGATTTTCAACAAAAATAATGATTTGGGGAAAAATCACACTTGCTCTGGAGGTGCTTGAAAAAAAAACTTCCCAGGGCACAAAAATGAAAAATATGCGCACCTAACTGAATATCAAAAATCCCACACCTGCAGGTAAAACCTCGCAGGTGCTGGATTTTTATGCTATTCACGCACCCATTTGAATATGCCCCCATGTGTCTATTATCAGAAACGTTGTGGCAGCAGGGCCAGATTAACAATGGGGCAGATGTGACTACAGCACCAGGCCACCACATAAAAGAGGTCCATCATCATGACAGCAGGATGATGACCACCTGACCACACAGTCGGCCATAAATCTTAAATATTAAATTTGTATTTCTGTTTTTCTTACAAAATTATGCACTTTTTCTATTTTTACATAAAAGTGGGCCATACTTCCCAACTTTAAATTTTTCTCCCCAAGGAGAAGCCATAAGGGAGATGCAGCTGACGAGTAATGGGTGTGAGGTCGGGCACTTTGCTTCATTATGTCCACCCTTGTGGCATAATGCTATGAACTGTGTGTATATGAAGAGGAGTCAGGTAAAAAAATTGTGATTTTCATACAATTGCAGCATATTGGCTCTCCTCTGACCATGTCCTGTATATTTTACTAGGTAGTAATTTTACTAGGAGGCCCAAATACTCCTCCCGGAGTCCAAGGTAAGTATGGTTTACGGAGACATTGGGACTCATAGTGTAGGGGGTGTACATGTCCACTTGGCACTGACTACACCCACACAGCACTGGTCATAGCTCCCCTGCTTCTCATAATAGGCCCTTAACCAATTAATATGTCACTGGGTGGGAGTTGCTCCAAGGCAGCACATTAAGCAAGGAGACTCAATAACTTCACCTCCATCAAAAAATAGCCATACATTAATCATATGTATATATATATATATATATATATATATATATATGATTAATGTATGGCTATTTTTTGGCTATATATATAACAAGCAACCAAGGTCCGGCACTCCCTTTATATCAACAATACTTGCCCGGGTGCCCGAATAAAAATTCATGCAGAAGCTACAGAACAGCGGCACTCCTGGTACAAACGGCAATAGACAGACAGCATGTAGAGTCAACGTTTCAAAGCCTTTATTTATGGCTTTTTCATCAGGACTAGTACAACACACATAACACATCTTATCTTTTTGTATAGAATCTATGCGATTGTGCCGGTTTCCATGGTGATGGGGAGCACTTCTTTGTCATCAGACTGCGCACAACATGTGACTCAGAGTCCGATGACGTGGTTGTACGGCGCCACCCGCCGGGGGAGTGGTCCCGTTCCGGGCGCCGCGTCTGCTCACTGGGTGACTAAGATGTGTTATGTGTGTTGTACTAGTCCTGATGAAAAAGCCATAAATAAAGGCTTTGAAACGTTGACTCTACACGCTACCTGTCTATTGCCGTTTGTACCAGGAGTGCCGCTGTTCTGTAGCTTCTGCATGAATTTTATTCGGGCACCCGGGCAAGTATTGTTGATATAAAGGGAGTGCCGGACCTTGGTTGCTTGTTATATATATATATATATATATATATATATATATATGATTACTGTAGCTTCTATATATATATATATATATATATACACAAATGGTGGATTGTCCGGCACTCATAGATATAATCCAGCAAAAGCAGCTCCGGTGCCCTTCCCAACGATGTGTATATGGCAGTAGGTAATGGAAGGCACTCTAGGAGACTATAAATAATAAATCTGCTACAATAATGTAGTCAACATTTCGAAGGAGCAACCTCCTTTATCAAGACTGAAAAAGTTTATTTTTCAGTCTTGATAAAGGAGGTTGCTCCTCCAAAACGTTGACTACATTATTGTAGCAGATTTATTATTTATATAGTCTCCTAGAGTGCCTTCCATTACCTACTGCTATATATATATATATATATATATATATATGTATGCATATATAATGTCAAACAACACAGCAGCATCTCAAAGTGGAGCCCCTGTTAGTGGGAGCCTGACACATTGTATACAGTAATATTAAAAACCCGAGGGTGCTGCAAGCACTGGAATAAACAATAAAATCATGAATTAATAACATATATATAAATATTTATTTTCAGGTGGGAACATCCTCATTATGGAAAGTGATCAACTACCAGCCACTCTGCTACTAACTGTCATGTCACAGGCTGCGTTTGAAAAATGACAGTTAGGAGCCGAGTGGCTGATACTGTAGTTTATCATTCTCTAATTTATCACTTTCCAGAGATTAGTACATCTGCCCCTTAGAGTTTGTTGTTATGTTGTTTCAGGTAAAGATCTTGTGTAAAATCAGCACATTTGTCAAACACGTTATTGCTGTAAAGCCGCTAAATCAGTTTTATACATATATTTATTTATATAGATTTATTGTCTCAAATAGATCACGTGCATTGTATTATTAGGTCAGAAACTACTGGTTTAACTTTGATATTATAATCAACAGTGTCTAGCCTTTAGTGTCAAAGTAGATGATTTTAGTGTCATCTGTGAGCTTCCATTATGATAGATACTAAATATGTTTATGTCAAATGGTTAGATTTGTTCTTTGTCACACCATGTATCCATTTGCAACATGGTCTAGGTTTGTTCCTAATGTATATTTTTCACTTACATACACTACAAGGAGTACATTTTACACCCCTGCAACACACCCAATAAACATATTAAGGTACATTAAGCAAGGGTTAGAGCACTGTTTTGTTATGAGTCTTCAAGAAAGATGTACTAAGCTCTGAAAAGTGATAAACTGGAGAGTGCTAAACCACCAGCCAATCAGCTCACAACTGTTACAGGTTGTGTTTGAAACATGACAGTTGGGAGCTGATTGGCTGGTGGTTTAGCACTCTCCAATTTATCACTTTTCAGAGCTTAGTACATCTGGCCCCCGGATCCGCTAGTACAGTACTGTAGTTTGTCGTGCACCTCCAGTTTTGGAGTAGACGGTGACAGAACATCACACTGTTGGAATGTTCACACATAAAGTATTTCAGGTGTGTCTGTAATTTTGAGAAAGCAATGTTTTGTACACTTATTTGCCCATGTGCATTGTATCTCAAGACATAGTAAAATAGAGCAGGGTCACTCAACAGTATAGAATAATGATGTGAGGGTTCCGTTACACTGCTGTGGTGTTATTGTGGAGTCAAGTGAAACTCTCAACAAAGTTCATACTACATACATTCATTTTATCACTGGTGAATCCTCAAACCTGCAGTTTTCTTTTATAGGTTTTCTTGAATAGAGACACCAGCTCTGACAGTTAAATTGTGCCTGCAAATCAAAGCTTTTTGTAAGCTCCCATTACACCATATTGCATAGTGGATTAGTATTTGTCTACTCAGGGACCTTCAAAATATCCTGTTAAAATCATTACTTTACAATGTCTGTGAGAAATATAGCTTAATAAAATTTATGATGCTTTATTTTCCTATGAATGTTTAATAAGGCATCCATGGATACATTTGTCTATAAATAAATATATGTCTAGATATTTGCATTTACCAATATAAAAGGGGGCTGTCGTACTCATTTTTTTGCCAAAGTCAGACCGAAAAAAAAAATAGCAGCTGAAATGGATAACAACATAAAGTGGGCAATTTATGATTAAATACTAGTAAAATATATGCACCAAACACAGAGATTTGAGACTGCAGTTAATCTTTTCCAGAAAAGGGTGATGCCAAATAACTAAATAAAGTTAATTTATTTTATATCTATTTTTCTATAGCTGGAGTCACATGACCTGGCTGAATTAGGGGTCTATTCACTAAGCCTTGGAGAGAGATAAAATGGAGAAAGATAAGTCCCAGCCAATCAGCTCCTGTCATTTTTCAAATACAGCCTGTAAACTGACAGTTAGGAGCTCATTTTATATTTAGTGAATAAACTCATTAGAATCCATAAAGTAATGGGCAATGGGCCCGATTCAGATGTGAACGCAATGCCAATATTTACTCTGATTGACCGATTGTTTGCCATTGCACATGCGTGTAAGCCGTACTGCTCATACGCAGTAGCTGAATTGCAATCACGCTGACACAGAGGATTTGCTTGCAAAGTGAGTGACAGGTAGTCAGCATTTGGGGGAGGTAACGGGGGTTGGTTAGAAAAACACAGGTGTGTCGGACCGTAAACACTGTTTTCTGGGTGTCCATAAATTAGCCATTGTGTACTTGCAGGAGAGCCCTCTGCATGTCTGGAGACTCACTATATCTGTGACCGCTTAGACCTACTCAGTAGGCTGATGGCCGCCTGATCTGCATTCAATGTTTCTGATTTTGTGCATGAGCGGCGGATTTGAGATGCTTTCAGTGGCTGTGTCTTAGCACTGGACGGCAACTGGCTCATTAGCATATTTTCGCAATTGAGAATACGTAAGAGATTGCAGCTGCGATAGCATTTGTGTCCACATCTGATTCTCACACAGTGTACTGAAGAACTGGACAAAAAGTTTACCAGCAGAGTTTCTTCATTCTAGATCTACAGGGAACTGAAAAAGGGCAGGCACAGAGAGGAGTTATGTGGGCAGTGTTCATTTCAGTCAGGGCCGGCTCTAGGGGTGTTCGACCAGTGCGGTCGCACAGGGGCGCCACCCGTAAAGGGCGCACCCCTCCCCAGCATCCCGATTTCAGTACTGTCCCGCTGTTCCCCCCGCGGGCTGAAGTGGCCCGTGGGTGGTCAAATCGGGAGGTTGGGGACCCCTACCGCCGCAGCATTGCAGCGGTGCCGGACCCCCGGAGTGTGCGCGCGACATCCATTCACAGAAGGGAGAGGGCTGGGGGAAGCCCAGCTAGTGACTGAGTGCAGGGCTTTACCCCCAGTCTGACGTTATTTGGAGGCGTGCCATGCGGGCATGCCTCCAAATAACGTCATGTAAGGGTGTGGCCTATGGTAATTAGGCCACGCCCCAAAATGTAGCAATGTAAGGGCTCATTATTATGGGGCGGCACAGGGTACTCCAACCCCTGGAGCCAGCCCTGATTTCAGTGTACTATTGAATGACATTTTATGTCTTCTAGTAGTTTAAAATTTGTAGGATTGTGCCCACAAAATGTGTTCCAGTCATAAGAAAAATATTAATTGTGTAACTGCGACTTATATGATAGTGTAAATGGCAAATGGTTGATTATCTGATCTCTCCATTTTCCTGCATGTAAGGACTGACCATGTAATTTAAAGTCTGATAATTATTTATGCTGTGAAGTGAATGGATTGTTCTGTCCAAAGCTGTCTATTGTCTGTAGAAATCTATGATCTGCAAAACTTCATTTATTCTGGGAAAATATGAGAATTGCCTAGCAACAGCACTCATAGCATCCCCCTAACTCCTAATTGGTACTGTCTCTTGGCAGTTGCCTACTTGTCTCCAATTGAGGCTGTTAATAATGCACCTACTTGTTTCTTCACACCACAGGCCTCAGCAAAACAGCTGTGACTGTGACTAAGGAGAATGTCAAGTAAATGAAGTTTCTGACCTTCCTCTAGACACAGCGAACTCATTTGCCTCTGGCCTCTGATAGGCACAGGGAGGAAAGACAGAGCCATTTTTAATAAAAATAGTTCCATTTGCTTGAGACTTGAGAAATGTACTAAAGGTACTTTTGCCATCATCAAAAATAGAAGACACATTTATAATACTTTATTGTGCTATTAATAAACACTGTTCCTATTCTCCTAGGCAACACAAAATATTTTATGTTGCTGTTTGAATTATCAAATATATATTGATTCATATGTGGTAAATATTAGTAATTAAGTATTAGAAAACTATTTATAGATTGTACTTATTATTCTTTATAATTATGTATTTTATTTTTTTATTTAATGCTCAGACTGGCCAGTGAATCAGACAATCTTTGCATACTGTAGATTACACAATGCAAACCTTCAAAACTCCCAAATATCTCTAAATAGCATGCAATAAATTATACCTAAAGTATAAACCTAGGCTTCCCATTGCAGTAGCGCAGGCAGGGGGAGGTTCTGAGTACCCAGAGACCCCCTGACAGACTCGAGAACAGGCACCATGTTCTTAAGCCCCTCCCCTTGCTGCAAAATTTGGATCCGCCCCCTCCCAATTGGCCTGCGAATCAGGCCATTTTGCCGCTAGAGGGGCCTGATGACATGATGCCAAACCCCCCTGTAAAAATCCTGCATTTGCCCCTGCATTGGAACCAGTTATTACACTGAATATGTGGATAGCTTGTACTACTGGAGCTTCTATGTGTTCTGCAATTCAATGTTTCAATTATTGGAAATTAATAGCTTAAAGTGCCTGTTTTCCCAGATATTAGAAATGTAAATAAAAGAGTTATGTTCCCATATAGGTAATGCTTATCCTATGTTAAAATTATAGGGGATGATTCTGAATTGCATGGAAAGTGGCTGTAGTTGCAGGCAGCTATGGAAGTTGGATTTAATACCTTATACTAATGTCAGTTTCTGTTAAACTTACGTGGTGGTTCATGTATGTGCAAGCGGAAACCTGAGCCACCCACTGATTTTATGCCACAAGCCATGACAGTCACCATTAGTATCTGCACTTTCACCAGCCCATATTAGGTGCAAGAGATCCACTTGAAACAGAGGCCCTGATTCAGAGCCGGACACTCTGACAGAGCGCTCGCTCTGAATCAGGGCCATCCTTCTTAATTTTTAGAGCGGCCTCCTGGCCGCTCATATAGCTGTGGGTTACCACCCACAGCTATAGCAAGCGGCCAGGATGATGGTCGCGATGGTCAAGACCATCGCGACCATCGGACTTGCGACGAGACCTTTTGGTAGGGTCTCGTTGCCGCAAGTCCCAGTGGACTTCTTGCTCTTACAGAGCAATAAGTCCACCCACTGACATCACTTGTGATGTCAGTGGGGCCGGCCCCAGACGGTAGGCGTTCCCATGGGAACGCCTCCGCCTGGGCAGCCACGCCCCCGGCCCGCCCACCAACATCGACAGCACGCCCCCTTTGTAGCGAGACCCTGAGCGACGGCTTGCCCGTCGCTATCCGGGTCTCACGCATGCGCACAACGGAGCCACCTCCGTCGTGCGCATGCGCACTGGGCCAACTTCGACCCGCTTGCGATCGCTCGCGAGCGGGTCTGAATCAGGCCCAGACTTCCCTGCCCCATACACATGACTCAGAATCGCACAGAGCTTTTGGTGTACACCCACAACACTCCCAGGACACTCAGTGGAAATCAGTGGTTACATGTGATCGATTTTCCACAACCATGGCCCTCATTCAGAGCCGTACGCTCTGAGCAGAGCGCACGCTCTGAATGAGGGCCGGGCTCCATTTTCATGGAGCGTCCTCCTGGACGCTCGTATAGCTGTGGGTCACCACCCACAGGCTATACGAGCGTGCATTGTGATGGTCGCGATGGTCGAGACCATCGCGACCATCGAATTTGCGAGCCGGAGCCTGCGGTTGAGGTTTTCAACCGCAAGCTCCGGAGTGATTTTGGCTCTATCAGAGCCAAAATCACTCCCACTGACATCACCAGTGATGTCAGTGGGCCGGCTTTTGACGGGAGGCGTTCCCGTGGGAACGCCCCCGTCAGGGAGGCACGCCCCTGGCACGCCCACCAAAGGGGGCGTGCTGTCAATCAACATTGACAGCACGCCCCCTTTGATCGGACACAACGAGCGAAGGACTTTCCTTCGCTCGTCGCGTCTGGCGCATGCGCACGACGGAGCTCCCTCCGTCGTGCGCATGCTCAGTCCATAACATCGACCCACTTGCGAGCGGACAGCCGCTCGCGAGTGGGTCTGAATCAGGCCCCATGTTCACAATACAAAATTACCTATTTCATGGAGATGTACTAAGAAAGAGAAAGTACCAACAACAGCTCCTAACTGTCATTTTTCAAACACAGCCTGTAAAGTGACAGGAACTGATTGGTTGGCACTTTATCTCTCTCTACTTTATCCCTCTCCAAGGCTGAGTACATCTCCCCAAAGACAGACGCAGCCAAGTTGTGTCCGACTCAGACTAGGACAGATCTATGCAAAAGTTGCTACTGTGCATGCTCTGTATGAAAATACTCGTCCTTTACATTCATGTAGAGAGACCCGTGTGAATTAGAATCATCCCCATAGTCTGTAAGTTAGCTTTGCGGTTTAATCTTGAGTTAAAAGTTTATTTTGGCCAGGGCGTAGCCTAGCGTACACTGGAAGTGTCCCATCAGATCCCTCACACTCCCTGTGCTGGTCATTCGTGCTCCTGGTGATTGGCACCTGGTCCCTCTAACTCTGCCTCCTCCCCAGTCTGCTCCAGTCCTCTACTGCATCTCTGCTGACTCTGAGTGTCAGGTGATGGGACACAGTGGCCTGCTTCTGCCCAGCAGATGGTGGCCTTGAGTTGCTGGTGGTCACGCTGCAGTCCACCTGAACTTCCCGCCTGTGGTTGATCTTCTGTATAGCCTAGTGGGTTCCCTGCTTTGGATGTGGTGAAGCCCCCATTGTGTCCTGGAGTGCTGCTGAGAGTGGTGTTGCTGGGGGAATGTAGTTAAAATACTGATGTCCAGGACACCATCTGTTGAAATCCCCGACATCGGAATCCCGACTCGGGATTTAACATAGGCGGCTAAATCCCAAAACTAGCCCACAGACCGATGCCGGAATCCCGACCTGAGGTAAGCCAGGGTGCCCTTAGTTGTTAGCTGCAGGGGGGGGTTAGTTTTAGGCACCACAGTGGGTTTGAGTTAGGCTTTGGGGGGGTTAGGGTTAGGCACCATTGGGGGGGGTTAGGCACCACTCAGTGGGTTAGGGTTAGGCACTATGGGGGGGTTAGGTTGAGGCACCAAGGGGGGAGGGTTAGGTTTAGGCACTAATGGGGAGGGTTAGGGTGCAGGGTGGGGAGGGTTGGGGATTAGGGTGCAAGAAGGGAGGGTTAGGGGGAGAAGGGTTAACATACTTACCCGACCACTTTTGGGATTCCCAGCAGTGGGATGCTGCTGACAGCATTTTGACAGCAGGCATCCCGACTGCTCGGATTTCATACCCAAACCATTGCTGGGTGTACAGGGTCCTCCTCTCTGGTGTCAGTGGCCACCTCTACTCTGGTGGGCACTTTCTCCCTGCTGTTGTCTCCGACAGAAGGATGGGTGCCTTACTCCAGCTGGTTTTGTTTTTAGACAGCTCTAGCTTGATTCCCTATTTCAATTTCCCCTCCTGTCCCTTGTTTACCCCTCTCTTCCTCTGTTCCCTTGGGAAATGCATACTTTATTCTTTTCATATATTGATTTTCCTTCCTTTTTTGTAGAGCCTGCATCTCTCTACATCAGCTGTTGTGGTTAAGCTTTTTTCTTTAAGCATTAAAGGTTTAAGTTCCCCTGATAAATATAGACTCACCCTACCCACATTTTATAAGCATAAGACTGACACTGTAGCCTCCAGGAAACTAATTTTACATCTTTGGCCTCACCTGTCTTTTGGGATGTGCATATCCTTCGATATTATTCAGCTAATGGTCCATTTATAAAGAACAGGGTGGCAAATCTGCTTAGCTGTAAAATTACTTTCACTTAACACACCAAACATGAGGACAAAAATGGTCACTTCCTGATTTTTTGTGGGTCTATTAGATCATATTTGGTTACATTAGTATGGCTCTATGCCTCTAACTCTAAACAAGTGCCCTTTTTAATGGTCTGTTTGTGAACTCCAAAAAATTAAGTGGGTCATCCCATCTTGGCTAATTTCAACAAATAGATAAGTTCTGTGCTCCTACTGGTCATTCCTCTTTGAGAGCTGGGGGACCCTCTCAGGCTTTCTGAAACTTATTGGCGGAGTTTAACCTGTATGATGTCTGGATGGTTCAGGCCTCTTTGGAGCAATATTATACTTTTTACTTGTTAGTCTCTGTATTGATTTTGTTTTATCTGATAAATGAATCCTCCAGTAATCAATGCACACTATGATTTTACCAATCATATGGGCTGTTAACACTCCCTTAGTTCTGTGACCGTCATGTATCGTCTATTCCTCCTCGCTCTTGGTGTCTGTTTCCCCATGTGTTTCATAGCCTTGAGATTAAATTGTCTCTGGGTCTGGAGAGACTGTCCTCAGTGTGACGACAATGGGGGCATGACACATGGCCAAGCCCCCAAAATTGGACAAAGCAGGGGGTGTGGCCTGGTGGGCACATGGTTATGCTCCCTTTAGCGCGGGCATGCCAATGGCATGTGAAGAGTCTGGAGGTGCCGCATCGGGTGTCACCACAAGCCTTACATGTCACAGAGGTCCACAAAGGCAGATTAAGGAGGAGATAAAGACCAACGTATTGCTGCATTTAAGGGACTCAGCTATGTGAGTGAACTGAACGCTGCTGCTGCAATGCCACTACAGGATTAAGGAAGGTCTGCGTGATTCAATTTGCACCACACCTGTAGTACAGAATACCGAGCACAGATGAAACCATCAAACGATTTCAGTGCAGGGAGTTCAGGTCTAACGAAAACTATGAAAAGTGTCATTGAGGTATTACTGTAAGGAACACAGTCACACTGCAGAAACTACTGACCACATACCTGTAGGGTAAAACTACATGCAATGTACTGCCACTTCATTACCGGATAATCTTCTATCATTAGGAAAGCTACTCTAAGAGGCAAAATAGCCAAGATAAAGAACACTATCGTGCCTTTATAATAATGGGATGCATCAGCTACTGGGTACCTCATGGTCAGCAACTTTGATAGTACACTGAGACTACCTGCATTTAACAAGAAAATACTTGTTCTCAAAAGTCAACTCAAACCCAGATTTGCAACTAGTTTGTGCACTAACAAGAAATATTGGCCAACAAGTGTTAAATAATGTTGTGTATAGGGCAGGTGTATACTGATATATAATTTATTGAAGAATACATAATAGGTTTAGGATAAATAGGTTTGTGCAAGGTTGAGTGTGGAGCAGAGATACATAGGTTATAGTTACCAAGCTTATCTCAGTTGTGGCATTAGGGTGTACAGGATTTCTCTGTATAAGAGTATATGTAAACAAACAACCAAATGTATTTCCATGTAATGGTTTTTAAGATTAATAATTTGCCAAGATTTGAGTCAGTTGGAAGATTTCCTGCTTAATAAAGTCTTGGAGAATTTCTGCACCACAAACTACAAGGTTCATGTGTCAAATCACTGAGTTGTGCATGAACTGTAATTCACTAACCTATTATATTTGGTACTAAGTTTCCTGAGCCAGCCGTTAGTGAAGTATGAGTAATAGAGTGCTCAGGTGGAGGCACCACTAGGAGAACAACTGTAAAGAGATCACATAACCCCGCTGGCTTAATCAGTTCAATCCAACATAAGTCAGGGTTCAGCTGTATGGTCTGACTGTATTTTGTATTTTAATTGTTCGGTGGCGATTTTGATACTTTAGTTGGGGAACACGCAGCATAGGGTCCCCATGCCATGAAGTCCGCAAGCCCTAGCCTGTCCATCATGGGACTAAATTCCCTAAGAGAATCTGTCCTGCAAAGAAATGTCCTACGATTGGGGACTGCGCTTTTATTCCTCAAGGGAATTCAGCCTCATATTGAACAGGCTAGGGCTGGAGGGCATTATGGCAGTTGGACCCCACACTGCCTGTTTCTCTGCTATGGTGTCCTCAGCCCAACTTGTCCTAAGTCTATTGCTGTTATCTGCTTTTTCCAGGGAGACCAGGCTGCTTGTCCCACCAATTTGCTGATACCAGCCTAAGCTTTGAGAGCTAATGCTGTTAACACTTTGGAGAGGTCACAATTTTTTATTATTTCTGTCTGGTTTCACAAAACAATAGAATTGCCCAAACTGCCATCAGTGTCTGCATTCTAAACCTGTAACACATTGTCAGTAGTAGGCTTCCCACCCTTCACTCACCGAATATGACATTTGCCAGTATTGTGTCACTACAGGAAACATGTTTGTCACTTTTGTGGTCTGAGAAAACTTCAAGTCACATTAATGTCCTGGTCTTCAAAGAAAAATAGGATTCCCCACATGACACAAAACACTGGAAGTAAAAACTATCATCATCTGATCTTACTTTTATGTCCAGAAAGCCGTACCTTTAGGTCCAACCATGGTCATCGTCTTGCTTATGTAATCACAGATGACTCCAGCATCTTCACTATGGCGGCAGTTGTGCTTTCCAATATCTTGCTTGATACAGTCTCCCAAAGCTCTTTCATTTCCTGTACATTTAACATTGTCCACATGAATAGGCCCCTTTCCTTCTCCAAAATAAGCCATGGTCCTGGCCTTTGCTGGACCTCTGAAAGAAATATTAGTTATGGCCATCATTAGTTACTGAGGCCTCATTGTTCATATAAAAACAATAACATGTAAATCTTATGACTACTAAAGCAAAGAACATTAAGTAGGGCTAGGAATGCAACATGACAACGGCCAACTGGAATGAGCAGTGCTTATTATTTTAAAATTAAAATTAACAAATTATTTCAAAAACATATGGCAGTAAGATGATGTGCAGTATCAATATGTTTACAGTTGTTCCATTTTTAAAACTATTCCTGGAAAAGCAATTGACTTCCAATGTAATCTTCTTTGATGTTTTCTGCTCAATATTATCCCAGAAATTCTTATCAAGGTCAGTTGCACTGACCCTTTAAAAGCAACCTGCTCTGCCCAGTATTTTTATACATGATACTCTGCAGATGCAGTCCTCAGCAATTATATGTAGCTTTATATTTAGGACAAAATAACAGCTCTGTTCCAAAATCACATTGCTGCTCTGCTTGATGTTAAAACACACAGCACCAAAGATCAGAAACCTACCAAGCACTGAAGTTTTACTCTAAGAAGAAACTACAGATGTGTCCTCATATACTGTTGCTCAAGAGTTCCAAACAGGAATCTTTGTGGCAGAATGTAAAACCTGCTACCAAGCCATGGATTGGAGCGTAAAATGCGAGAGCGTCCATGCCCAGCAATACACAGCTTAACCACTAGGTGGCCAGTGTTCCACAGATGAAAACTACACTACTGTATACAATAGCAGTGGATGAGATGTCACTGCAGTATAGCAAGCCCTGACAGGTGGCCGATCCTGTACGTAAACAGTCGCAGATGTAAATATGCAGTTAACCAACTTTCTAATGCGCCCAAGTGCAAGATCCTGGATAATAAATGGATAATCGAGGGTGTCTGGGGGTGTCTTTCTTTAATTTTTTTCTCTACAGTATGTGTATACACTGTACAGTGGCTAAATTAACAGTACTGCATGTGTGACAATTTCCGCAATGATATGCAACACTTTTCCCCGAAGGGGTGTGCAACATATTCTGACCGAAGGTTGAACACACTATGAACATAGAAATTAACTTGGGACCTGTGACAATTTACATAGAGCATGTGCGACAATTTCTAAATTGCGGACACTCTCCATTAGAATTAATGAGGAAGCGCTGATTGGTCAGTTTGCCAGCAGCTGCCACACTCTGGACAATTAGCATGGTCCCATTTATTCCTATGGAGTGTGTCCCCGAGTGACCTGCCAGTTGCAGCAGGGTCCAGAATGGGACAAATTGCATCATCTGATATGGGTTTTTTTGTGTGGTCTTTGCGTCATCTGATGTGGAGGTTTTTTTTGAGAGGTATGTACTGTACTCTATTATTTAAAAATAAACTAAAAAGGTTTCTAAGACACTATCCTACAGTCAGGGCTGCCATCAGAAATCGTGGGGCCCGCTACTGACAAAATAGACAGGGCCCCCCTGGGAGATGGCGCAGAGGTGGGCGGAGCTGTGTATAATGTGGGTGGAGTTACACTGGGGTTGGGACGTCAATTGGTGAGTAAAAGTTTACAAATTCTCAAAGTTTGGGCCGGGAAGGGAGGATGGACATGGGGACACAGGACTGGGAAGCCTGAGCCGTAAATTGGCACAGGGACAGGAAATCTGGCTGGACTGCGGGGGGGGGGGGCAGAGCAGGAAAGGCTAGGTGTACTATGGGGGAGGCACAGGGCAGGGAAGGCTGGACTGGGAAGGGGGGACAGGGCAGAGAAGACTGACTGGATTAGGGGGAGCACAGGGCAGGAAAGGCTGGTTGGAATAGGGACAGAAGGCTGGCTGCACTAGGTGGAGGAGCATAGGGCAGGGACTCAGAGTCCTACCTTGTTTCTTCAGCGGGCCCGGGAGACAGCGGTGCAGATATACAACAGCCGGCGGTATTTCAAGTAGGGCATTGGCCGCGAGCCACTCACAGTTCGCGTACCAGCAGCCAATCAGGAGCGGCCATCGCTCTCACTCCTGATTGGCTGCCAGTCCGCGAGCTATAATGGCTCGTGGATGGTGCCATATTTCAAATACCGTCAGTGTCGTGTTTTCTCCCATGTTGCCGAAGCCCGATTCATATCCTCTGCTCTGCTGTCACCGGGCCCCTGCTCTCTCCGGCCCGGGACTCCAGGCCCGGCAGGCCCACCCTGATGGCGGCCCTGCCTACAGTACACAAGCAGCCTCTTCTAGCACAGAGAGATATTTCACAACTTCCTTATAAAATGTTACAATAGAAATCAATGTATTCAAGAATCGGCATTCTCATATAGACAGAGCTATTCAATTGCTGCTCCTGTCGGGCGCGATCAGCTGCCAGCGCTCCATTTCAGCTTGCAGCCCCAGCGGGGTGCAAGCTGAGATGTGCGAAAAGTGACCTGTTTGGGCGCCCAAACATCACTTTTCGCGGTCACGCCCAGCACTTTGGTCGGGGGTAGCTGCTTTACGCGGGTAAATCTGACCACTTTGGGCGCAATCAGCGAGAAAAACGGCAACAATTGAATAGTGGACCGCGACCTCCTGTCACATTAGACGGGAGATCCGGACCGCGTAAACAATTGAATTCCGCCCATAGGGGTCTATTTACTAAGTCTTGGATGGAGATAAAGCAAATTAAGTTAAAGTACCAGTCAATTAGCTCCTAACTGCCATGTCACAGTGAAAAATGACAATTAGGAGCTGGTTGATTGGTACTTTATCTTCATTCACTTTATCTCCATCCAAGGCTTAGTAAATAGACCCTATAGACCCTAGATATTATATTATTGTACTTTATTATTACTGTTGCTATTATCATTACAGAAGTGTGTATTTTTAATTCCTGTTCAATAATAACAATAATAATTTAAAAAAAGGGTCCCCCCTCTAAGCTTAACCAGCCCTAGTACTTGTGTCTAGGCTGATAGGGGAAAAATCCTGAAGGGGGAAGTGGAGGGTTGCGTGGGATCCATCTGGTTTTTCCTTTACCAGCACTAGTCTTGACCAACCAGGCCTAGTGGAACCATAGAGGGGAGACCAGCATTATTGGGGTTCCCAACCATTATTCCACAAGCCCTAGCCACTTGGCACCAGGGCTGGATTCCCCAGGAGGATCCCCTTCTGGGTCCAATCAGCACTAGTTACAATAGTACTAGTGCTCTTCTCTGTACCCCTGGTGGCGGTGGGTACGGAGGTAATGTTATTTTTATTATAGTGACAGTAGTTTTTTTTACTGGTGAACTAATGGTCCCAGCAAGCCTGCCAGGGCAGGATGGCACTTGTCACACCACACCACAAGCCCGAGCATCAAAGGCCTGATGGCATTTGTAGTCCACCTGTAAAAAAAAAAATTACAGGACATACAAACACCGAAGAGAAAAAAATGTTTATTAAATAAAGGTCACAAAAAAACAATTTGGACAATGCAACTGACAGGTCACTCAGGGACGATCACCTTAGGAATTAATGAGCCCATGCTGATTGGTCAAAGCATGGCAACTGCCAGCAAACTGACCAATCAGCGCATCCCAATTAAATCCTATGGAGAGTATCCCAGTCGGAAATTGTCGTACATAAAGTAGTTATACAAATTGTTGCAGGTCCCAAGTACATGTCTGTGGAGAATATACGCAGGGAGTCAAAAATTCAGATTTTTCCCACCAAAAATTGTGTCTCAGAAACAGGCAAAACATCATTTTTCATGAACAAACATCATCTTTTGTCCAGGAATGAAGATGTTTGTGCATGAAAGATGACGTTTTGCCTCTTTCTGAGACCCGATTTTTGGTGGGAAAAATCTGAAATTGGTGGGAAAATCTGAACTAATCTGAGCCTACACATCCCTAATATTAATATTTATTGGAGAACATTGGAGAAGAAAACAAAAAAGCAGCATATTAAAATATACAGTAGTCTTGTACTGTGCCATTTCACTATATTGACTATTTGATGCATGCGCTGTGCAGTTTAGGAAAGGTAACATCTGGTGGACGGAAAGTAGTATTACACACTGCTGTGTTTTATTAAGTCATGCTGCGACTGAATACACCATGCTGCATCTAGGTGTGGCATATCACATGCGGTAAGCCCACCAAACCACATGGTGCACTGATGATAGGTGTAAGATGATACATCTGTTTAAGAGCGACAGCTGATAACTCTCACAGGGCACCACTATAAAATGGCATGGCATATATAATTTTTTTTGGTGGTTTTCCTGAGGTTCTCTGGGAAGGCAAAGGTAAGGCTAGACTTTTGACTCCACTCCCATAAAAAGAAGTGGTTACCTACCATGCACTCATTCATGTGAGAAATACTTGGTGTTCCTGATTTACATAGATATACATTTTCCATGACAACTAGTCGAAATTTACCCCAAAGAGTCATATATAATACTGGGAGACAAACAAAATGGCATCTACTATTATTAATTAGTTCTGATATTGCCTATCAATTGTGAGTAAGCTGTATGATTTGCTGGTACTTTCAGCTACACATACTCAAAGTATATTTTGTACTGTTTAGCTTGTCAATAACCAACTGCATGTTGTACACCCTTAGGATCTCATTTGTTAAACCAATTTTATGGTAAACCCTCTGAAAACTGATGCATTCAGAAGGTTTTCACAATATTTTAGTATGTGGGTTATTTAACTAGGGGTACTGCAGCAGATATCAGAGATTTCTGCCACATTCCGGCACTTTAATATAGGGGAGAGCAGGTTCGGATTTCTGAAATCCAAACCCCCCCCCCGAGCCCCCCCGATCCGAGGCCGATCCGAGTCAGGCTCGACTTTTCCCGCCTGATTCGGATCTGAAATCGAGGCAAAACGTCATCATCCCGCCTTCTGGGTCTCGCGGGTTTTGGATTCTTTATAAGGTAATCGCGTCGGAGCCATTTTCTCACTCGACTGTGGACAGTGAAGAGGGAGGGTGGGAGTTAGGGCTGGCTGTGTAGTGTAGTGTATTGTAGTGTTGTGCTGCGCTGTGCTGCTGTTGTCCGTAGGGGCTGTGTCCACTCCTCCAAAGTCCATATGGGCTGGCTGTGTTGTGCTGTGCTGCTGTTGTCCATAGGGGCTGTGTCCACTCCTCCAAAGTCCATAGGGGCTGGCTGTGTTGTGCTGTGCTGCTGTTGTCCATAGGGGCTGTGTCCACTCCTCCAAAGTCCATAGGGGCTGGCTGGACTGTGTTGTGCAGTCAGTTGTACATAGGGGCTGTGTCCACTCCAAACTCCTGTGCAGTGTCCCAGTCCTAAAGGGGTGCTGTAGTGTTGTCCAGGGGGTGCTCTGTCCATCAGGGGTGCTCCCCCCAAGTGCAAAAAAAATATTTTTTTTTTCTGTGTTTGTGAATTGTGTGCACAGTAGCCACACGGTTATCAACAAAGTAGCGCCAAGCGTGCGCCTGTGTCATATGTAAAGGGCCGGCTGGCTTGACCGATAAAGGGTGCTGTAACCCCCAAAGTGCACTCCAAACAAAATAAAAAAATATTTTCTGTGTTTGTGAATTGTGTGCACTGTGGCCGCACGTGCATCAACAAAGTAGCGCCAAGCGTGCGCCTGTGTCATAAGTAAAGGGCCGGCTGGCTCGTCTGTTAAAGGGTGGTGTATCCCCCAAAGTGCACTCCAAACAAAATAAAAAAATATTTTCTGTGTTTGTGAATTGTGTGCACTGTGGCTGCACGAGCATCAACAAAGGAGCAGCGCCAAGCGTGCACCTGTGTCATAAGTAAAGAGCCGGCTGGCTTGTCCGTTAAAGGCTGGTGTAACCCCCACAGTGCGCTCCACAAAAAATTCTTTTTTTTTCTGTCTTTGTGAAATGTATGCACAGTAGCCGCACCAGCATCCTCAAAGCAGCAGCAACAAGCGTGCGTCTGTCTGTTAAAGGGTGGTGTAACCCCCAAAGTGCACTCTAACCAAAATAAAATAATCTTTTTTTCTGTGTTTGTGTATGAAATGTATGTGCAGTAGCCGCACCTGCATCCTCAAAGCAGCAGCGACAAGCGTGCGTCTGTCTGTTAAAGGGTGGTGTAACCCTCAAAGTGCGCTCCACAAAAAATAAAAAATTCTTCTTTTTTTTTCTGTCTTTGTGAATTGTGTGGGCTGTAGCCGCACCTGCATCCTCAAAGCAGCAGCGACAAGCGTGCGTCTGTCTGTTAAAGGGTGGTGCAACCCTCAAAGTGCGCTCCACAAAAAATAAAAAATTCTTCTTTTTTTTCTGTCTTTGTGAATTGTGTGGCTGTAGCCGCACCTGCATCCTCAAAGCAGCAGTGACAAGCGTGCATCTGTCTGTTAAAGGGTGGTGTAACCCAGAAAGTGCGCTCCAACCAAAATAAAATAATCTTTTTTTCTGTGTTTATGTGTCAAATGTATGCGCAGTAGCCTCACCTGCATCCTCAAAGCAGCAGCGACAAGCGTGCATCTGTCTGTTAAAGGATTACATCGGTGACAGCATCCAAGTAGGCATCTCAGACAGTCCGTACCTGTACTGGCAGGAAAAAGAGGCAATTTGGAGGCCCCTGTACAAACTGGCTCTATTTTACCTGAGTTGCCCCCTCTCCAGTGTGTACTCCGAAAGAGTGTTTAGTGCATCCGGGAAGCTTGTCAGCGAAAGGCGTAGGAGGTTGCTTCCACAAAATATGGAGATGATGTTCATAAAAATTAATTATCAACTCTTCCAGGGAGACCAGCCTCCAGAACGTACAGAGGGACCTGTGGTTGTGGATTCCAGCGGGGACGAATTAATACTCTGTGAGGATGAGGATGTACACAAAACTGAAGAGGGTGAGGAATCGGTGGATGAGGACGACATCTTGCCTCCATAGAGCCAGTTTGTGCAGGGACAGATTAATTGCCAGCTTGTTTTGTGGGGGCCCAAACGAACCAATCATTTCACCCACAGTCGTGTGGCAGACCCTGGTGCTGAAATGATTGGTTTGTTAAAGTGTGCTTGTCCTATTTATACAACATAATCCCAAGGACAATTCCATCTTGCACCTCATTTTTTTATTTGCATTATGTACTGTTTGGGGCCTAGTTTTTCAAACTGCCATCCTGTCTGCCACTGCAGTGTCACTCCTAGATGGGCCACGTGTTTGTGCCGCCCACTCGTGTCGCTTAGCATAGTCATCCAGCTACCTCGGTGCAACCTTTTTCACATAAAAACACTATTGCGAGATGTGAGGTGTTCAGAATAGACTGTAAATGAGTGGAAATTAAGGTTATTGAGGTTAATAATAGCATAGGAGCAGAAAAACCAACACATTCTGTGATTTTAGCTGTTTTTATGCTTTCAAAAAAATACAGATCCAAACCACAAAACCCAGAACCCAAAACATGGAAGGGTGGTTTTGGCAAAACCAATCCATATCCAAAACAGGAAGAAATATCCAGATCCAAAACCAAAACACAAAACACGAAAAGTGGCCGGTGCACACCCCTACTTTAATAACACAGAAGCAGTATTCATAGCTCTCTATAGGGAAGGGGCGAAAATGCCCAAATTACCAAAGCTTAGCTTTTTGGAGTGTGGCCCTGACAGCTAATGCCATTGTAACCTATAAGCTACATTTTTAGCATGCACATAAGTAAGATGGGTCTGAACCCAGAAGTAAAGTAAAAGCATTAGCTATCACTTTACTTTTTATTACTTGCCAGAGGAGGTTCTTATTGGAGCTTATCAGAGTTCGAGACCCTTACTAAATTGCCCCAATAAATAATTTCTTATTGCTGCAATGCTGTATGTGGCAATAACAAATGATTGTTATTGGGGAAACATTGTGGGGGATCATAAATACACCCTTAACATAATTGAAACCAACAAAATAATAATAAACATAATGAATCAAAAATACATTTGTGTCTGTTTTATTGTTATTTCCTTTGTAATATTTATGTTTCCAAAATGTTTCTCCTGGAAAAAATCCCACTCTATTAAACTGATGGTAATCTTCTACAGGGAAAGATGTGTTCTAATGAAAATCACTACAACCATGGGAAGGGAAATGCAATTAATTATATCACTTTCCAGGTAATTACCTTTTCCAGAAATTCAATATGTTATGTATAATAGTACGCCAGATCATTTGCCAACTACACTGTTGGAGTTAATTCACTCAATTATGCCAGCAGAAGCCTGGTACCACTCTTTTACCGATGTTAACTTCGTCTTTTCCAGAGATTATTCTTATGCAACTCAAGTGCAAAAGAGAACCAAGCTGAAAACAATGTAGGTCTGTACTGACCAACATACAGTACAGTAGATAATGCAAAGGAACTGTATTCCATTGTATTACTATGACGACAGTGATAAGACTAGGCAATGGTGGGAGTCCTGCATTCATGGTTTCCTAGACATAAAATTTAGGGTATGAAGTGAAAAATATAAACAATCTTTGTATATGTCTAACCAATTAGCAGGGGCATCATATCTGTAAACAATGCTATTTAAAGCAGATAACTGAGTACCAATGGATTATGGCTGTGTGCAACCAGTGAACCAAGTGGTAAATAAAATATTTAAGTGATTGTGACCAGATTACCGCACTCTGGTAGTGGATCACAGATTACTATTGATCCCACTAAATCTTGAAATATCAGGGATTCCCGCTTACCATCAGTAACCACCTGTTACTGATGGGTAACACGCTGCCACCTCCAAGCTTCTACTATCAGAACTTGGAATCGCTTACTTCCACCCAGGCTCCTACACTGTCACCTAGTACCACTTCTCCCAGGATCCTATGCCGACACCTAGAACCACTTACTTCTGGGTATGTGTGGGTGTACCCACTGCTGCAACACTTCCTGGATAGTGTCGGCTAACTGGTCTTTCACCATGGACCAGTCTCTGCAGGGTAGCAGGCATAGGGCTTTAGCTTGGAGATGCTGGGCTCAACCAAGAACAGCCAGAGAACGGAACAGCAGTTTACGCTATTCTGTTGGTCACAGGATACAATTAGCTGCATCATCTTAAAGGCAAGATGTTTATTGCTCAAAACTCTTTAAGAATAAATCCCGTTGCTAAAGGTGCTAGGGACCATTCACAGCATACAGATGTTACAGAAGTATTCTCCTCTCAGAATCAGAGGATATCTACGCTTTCAGGCTCACATGCTCTGTGTTTATCCCTTTCTTACACACAGTACAGGGGGTAAAACACACCATGGGTCACTTAACCAATTGAGTTAAGTGCATGCACTGTGTCTGAGACATCGGACTCATATCAATCAGCTAACTATGGCCCAGATTTGTCATCGAGTAATACATATTCTTGTTATCACTCGTTACTAATCTTAAATTGTGCTCCAACCATTCAGCTCCTAACTGACATTTTTCAAACATATGTCAGGAGCTGATTGAATGGATCTCCATTTAAGATTAGTAACGAGTGATAACAAGAATATCAGGTGAATCTGGGCCTATCTCACAAAATATAAATAAATAAATAAATAAATAAATCTTACATTTTCAAAGGAACTAAACGATTTCCTCCTTCCTTTTATTTAACTATCACCCAAACCAGTTGGCTTTCCTAAAATACAAACTGATTTAGCATATAACTCAAAATGTAAATACAACATTTCACAGGCAATGGTAAATTGCGTGCGTTCATCCTTTCAAATATCTATCAAACCAGTTTGGCTTAATCATAATTTCACCACCTTCTGAGGTAGTATAGAAAGCTAAAGGATACATGATTATTCCCTGGAGTGCATTTCAAATAAAGGGCAAAATGTAATAGGGTCAGAGTTTGTAAAATGTGCGAGTATAGAGCTATAGTCACACATTTTTACAAGTTACCCTATGTAATAGGGTGCGAGAACATGCAAACTCCTATGTTTCTCACATCCCTGCAATCCGCAATGGCAAAACATGCATCTACTGTAGATGTTTTGCTATTGTGAGGATACAAGTTTGGGCGATGTAATAGAGTGCGATTGTTTAACTTACACACTAATACTGTCTGAAAACTTGAGAAAAAACAGACCTGCTTCAGGCTAGCGAGTCTACACAGTTACACAGAAACATACACAGATCCGTGAGATCTGTGCATGTTTCTGCGTGTAAAAAAAATAAGTAAACTGTAATGTGCGTCCCCCACAAGCATAGCCAGCCGTAGGCTCTGTAGAGACTGTCCAGGGGAAAAATGCGTAGGGTCACCTTTTCTTAACACAGAAGCCTTCACGGATCTCACTGATCTGTGAAGTCTTCTGTATAACTCAGACCTTGTAATGCTAGTCGCCATTACAAGCTCTGGAGAAAACTCACACAGGCTTGCATAATTATTCTGACTCAATAACCAGGCTGTAAGTGTAAGGCCCCTGAGATAATACCTCTGTGTATATCTGTATTGAACCAGTACTTACACCAACAGACTTTGTCTGACAGTGTCAACTCAACTAGTAAGGCACATATGGAGCATCCAGATGAGGGTTTATTTCAAGCTGATATTCTTGTAATTATGCATAACATAGTAGGGAAAAAGATGATAGTTTACCAGAGCTCAATAGGAACAACTGCAAGCTAAAATGGCAGCCACACACACTGAGCTACAGACAGGAAGAAAGGATGGGTAATGACATCAGATCCTAGCTACAGAGAATCAGGAAGGACAAAATTAACAAGATACAAAGCCTTGCAGCTAATAACATGACAGAAACTAAACAGAATATGAAACATATATATGGTGGGACATTACAATAATGTAATAGCCTCAAACTCACAAGTTCACAGGCTATTACATTTGGCAAGTTGTGGGACAAACTCGGACCTTTAAATGTGCGAGAAGGTCCAAGTTTGTCTTGCAATTAAAACTTGGACCCTATTACATTTACCCCAAAGTGTTTTACACAAAGGCTTGGTGAGTCAACACCAAACCCCTACAACTAGGCTAGGGCAAATACCATATCACTTCCTGTTTCAAGATGTTAATTCCTTATACAATAAAAATACTCTTGAAACACCTTCTTATAAGTGCTTAGTCTATACATTTAAAAATGCATTTCCACTACCACGCACAGTGCATTCATTATAATATGTTATAACACATTATTACATACTTTTACAGGACATGACACCTGGCACCGGTAAAATATTAGAAATTGGCAGTCTGTGCCTATAAGTCCATTTAAAGATGACTCCATGGCACAAGGGTTTACCCCTTCAGTGTCATAGCCACCATTTTGCTCATGTGGGGATGCTGGTTGTGGGACTGGGAACTCTGATGCTACGAAGAAGATCGCAATGGCTAATGTACACCCATGAAATGGCTTATAAATAGTCAGACCCGCCTGCGTTTACCTAGTCACCACCCCCAAATGATGACTACCTGTCACTTTGCAAGTGAAACCTATGTGAAAGCGAAATCGCAAACCAATTGTTGCACGAGCACAGTGCAGCTAACATGCATGCACAATGGCAAACAATTGTCCGATCTGCGTAACTATCGGCATTGCGTACACCTCTGAATCAGGCCTGTTGAGAGATTTTTCTCAAATACCATCCACCCAATAGTATTCATATGGTTATATCCAGCCTGTTGCTGAAAGAATCCTACCAAACCTGGCACAGCAGAAGAACAGACCGGCAGACAGCTAATTTTATGGTGCTAGCAGTTTCGGTACTTCAGAAAACGCTGAACTTAAGAGTTCTGTGACCAAGTGAGTCAAGTTCAGCATTGAGTTGAGGTGTGAGGAGGGAATGAGCAGGAGCAGAATGAGGAAGATGTTCTAAGGTCCGAGAATTTGGGGTAAAGACGGTGATGTAGGAAAATGTACAGTTCCTGAGTTTGCAATAGAGATCCATAAAGAAAAGTTAAATGAAGCTAAACTGATTAACATGATGAATGTCAAGAAGCATCCATGCACAGAAATGTGCAGCTAAATATTATGTAGTATAGGTATAAGGTACAACTGAGCTCCGCAACACCAGACAATGGGGAGACCAAGGCATACAAGGTAGGTAAAATAATTAGCCAACATAAGATTGACATTTTGAGATGTCATTTGTCTATTTGTGCAGAAATATCATTCATAATGCATGGATCTGCAAGCTAGAATGGCAGCACCTGTAAGAAGAGCAGCATTGTGTTCCTCTCAGAATGCAGGCTAGTCACACTAAGTGCCTGGTATTGCACCCAGATGCTAAAAACTGTTTTCATTTTGTGGGATGAGAGATTTAAATGACATACATTGCCCAGCACATCAGCATAGTGCCCCTGTCATCTAACACTGAACCCCACAATAATACATGGGGGAGAAGATAATAATAATGTGCGCTGATACCACTTCTTCCCCATATCGGCCATTCATATATCTCCCCCAATGGGCCTGATTCAGAGTGATACGCTTTTAGCATCGCTGCTGCATCTTTGGGCACAGCAGCGATGCTAAAATATGCTAATACAGACATAGACGCCTCCTGTCGGCTTCTGTGATCCGCTGCTGTGTCCAAGGATGCTGCATTAGATCACTCTGTGTGACCTTCAGTCATCTGAGTAACCGTCAGGTTACCTCTAGATGGCAATTGTTTTCACACAGCTCAAACCAGTGAAGCCGCATAAAAGTCACTGGCTTCAGCATGCCCAGAAAACAAGGTCACAACACCCTGTTTTCTGGGGCACGGCTTGATGCTACCCCCGCTCCTTCCTCAAACTGAGCCTGTGGCACGCAAATGGAGGCTGCGGCATCCGGGCACTGCGAGTAAGCTCGCAGACACTGATCGGCACGTGTGCAGTACAGATCCTGTGCATGCGCCGATTTGCCATCATCGGAATTGTAAGCAAACCACTGGCTTAGTGTGCAAACTCTGAATCAGGCCCTATATCATAAAAACTTTCAATCCTACTATAGCGACTCATGTTATTAAAATAGTCCCGATTTCACCAACAATTAAAACTATTAAAGAGGTTAACTGAAACAGTAATTGAAAACTTTAAATGAATGATGTGATTCATCCTAAATTGATAGTAGTGAATAGAGGTGATTCATTGGTGCCACAGAAACACCCTATTGATTACAACTAACAGGACCAAAACACCTGATCCTTCCACATCGGCAGCACAAACCACTGTCAGGATGCCACAAGCACAGGTCATTTCCAAAGTCACCATTTACTAAACTGATAGAAGTTGGATTCTTAAATGACATTTTCACTCTTTGCACATTTAGGGGTATATTTATTAAAGTACAGGTTTTTAGAAGTGGAGATGTTGTCCATAGCAACCACTCAGATTCTATCTATTCTCTTCTAGAAGGTGCTAGATAAATGTTAAGTAGAATCTGATTGGTTGCTATGGTCAACATCTTCACTTCTAAAATCCCTCACTTTAGTAAATATACCCCTGACAGTGAGGCCATATACTGCACTAAAGCAGACACAGAATGCTTTCCTGGGGAAAGTTCCATATACAGTATCAGAATGTGGGTGTGCTCCTAAGATTGACAATAAGGTGCTTTTGTACAAATTAAAATGCACTACTACTCATTACTTCTACTCTGCAAATGAGACTTACAGAGCGAAGAAGGAAAGTGTAATTCATGCAGCTAGTGAATAGGTCAAAGCAAGAAAGCAAACCTTAAAAGCGATGCTGTACTTACTATAAAATAGCAATTTTATATAAATTTTTACTGTAGCTTTTTAGTAACTATTGCAGTAAAAGTCATAGGATTATAAGAAATAACAACATTGCTATAGTAATATGTCTTAGTAATATGAAATGTACCAAATCATATATTAATGATATATACCTGCAGTGGCTCATACAGAAAAACAAGCAGCAGTAAATTACACTCAGCATGACGAAAAAATGACATTTATTACATTTCTTTTGCAGAGACAGGACTTCCAGATATAACATCTATTAAGTTCAGTGTCAGACACGTCAAACATATCACCCCTGATTTCACTCCATTCTTAAATTGGCTACATGTTGTTAAATCCTGTAGCCAGTCTTCAGACGTTATGTAATACAACAGATAATGTGTGTGATCTCATGTGATGCATGACTGCACTGCAATTAGTTATCCTGATATATTTAGGGTCTTAATGGCTCTTTTCTAATTTGGAAGACAGTCCTCTAATGTGATTCAGGCTGCTCGCTTTTACTCTTCTTCACATAATGACATTGTTGGCTTGCAGGCAAGACGCTGCGGTTTCCAGTAACCCTCACAAGATTGGATGGATGAGCATCACTCTGTTAATACCGTTTCCAGCCCTGCAGCATTTGATTGTAGTTCAGAAAGCTTTTTTGATACAAGTCTGTTTGAAAAGTGTCTGTTTGTTGTAATTATCAAAAGTAAGTGTATGGAAAAATCATTGAAAGGTACAATGCTGCCTTGGGGAAGACTGTATTCTATAAAGTATTAGTATCTACAATCAAAATTGTATTCTTATAAAGTATTAGTATCTACAATCAAAATCCCCAATGTCTGTCTTTTCCATTAATGGTGAAGTGCTGAGGAAAGCTTCCTTTTCACACTTCATTATTCAGATGTTCTAACATTTTAGGAGAGGTTAACTGGAGAATGCATTTTCCATCTTTAAATGAAAGGGAAAACAAATCATAAAAATGAGATGTTGAAATAAGTTGGGTAAAATTAAAACAAGTAAAGTATTTTATGATAACGTAGTGGCTCCACACAAAAGTTAACATTTAGTTTTCTGTGAAGTTCAGGCTCTAATGATACTCTCTTTGGGGTAGATGTGTAAAAAGACCCACCCAGGAGCCCACTTTACCTTCAGGCACTTCACTGTTTGGTAACTCCCTTTACAGAGAGGTAAGTTTCCCATCAAAACTTGAGAAACACAAAATGGACCTCAGATAATAAATACAACCTTGGCTGGAAAGTACAATTTTATTATTACAGGAACAAAGCATTGGACAACCCTACGATTCAATACTTTCCTCAACGTAAGAGATTAGTTCATGAAATATACTTGTAAGTACAACAGTAGAATTCAACACAAATAAGTCATTGTTACTTTTACACTAAATTACATGTACCACAATGTATCAAATATCTAACATACATATCACTATTTGTAGATACTCTATACAGTACAATTCTAATACCTATTACAAAACTAAATAACCTTATTACTGTTTTTTACACTGCAGTATAAATCATTTTTACACTTTGCAAAGTGTCTCAAACGGATGTCCTAAATTACGAGCTCAGTGGTGCACTGAGTTGGTTGCTCCCCTTAGTTTGTCAGTTTTCCCAGGATTATGACGCTGGCACCCCGACCAGGTTACAATTCCCATGCATCTAGGTAGGTAAGCCTAACCTAACCCCTAACCCAAACCCTCCCTCCCCACAGCCTAAACCTAAACTCCCTCCTTAGTGCCTAAACCTAACCCACCCTCCCCGCAGTCTACACCTAACCGCGCACCCTAAACCTAACTCCCTAGTGCCTAACCTTAACCCCTAATGCCAGTACTTACCTTTGGGATTGTGGCAGTTGGGATGCTGGCACAGGTATTCTTATAAGTGATGGGATTACGGGGTTGGCATTCTAAACGCCATAATACCAGTGGTCGGGATTATGATCGCATCCTGTGAGAAGTAGGGCTGGAATATCAATGCTGTTTGATGACAGTGTGTGCAGGGGTTTACTAAGCCTACCGCTCCTAAGACCAGCTACAAACTTGAAAGCTCAGCTGCTGACAGACACTCCCCTACTGGTTGATGGACGTCTCTCCCACATTCTTGTCACTACCCTCTTTCTTGCCCCTACCTATCCACTGCCGACCGCCCTCTCTCTCACTTTCTGGTGGCTACTCAGCATTGCCTGATCAGAGTACCACCTCTTGGATCCCGGCCCCTTCTGCTCACTTGGACTGGGCAATCTGTCCTAGTCCAGAATTAGTGATATATATTTCTAGAATGGGGGGGAAAAAGGGAAATTTTGGAAAAAGGATTCTGCACAAGAGAAAAAGTAGAATAGAAATATAGATAACCAACTATAGATACAAATTACTGGAGAAAAACCTCCTGTTGAATTGAGATTGTTGGTGGTGCTCCCAAAAGTCAATTATTATAAACAGAAAAAATGTCCCTACACAGGCAGGTTAAGTGGACTCTTTTACTGGGGCACTCTTGAATAGTAGTTTGAAATGATATGATGAATAATTGATAAAATAACAATTTTAATTCACTCGTTAAAATATTGGTGCTAACAGCACTGGAAATACTGAAATACCAAGACAAGACAAAAAGACGAACATAAACATATAACATATAATATAATAAATCCTGCCTGAAGTATCCAATCAATATTTTTATCGCAGGGAAAAAAAATTAGGGCGAAAATATAGCCTATCTCTCTGAAGAGATGGTGAAGGCTGGCAGCCACAGACAAGGTAAGTGTGGAAAAACAATAAACACAAAGCAGGTATCCCTTACCAATGGTGACCATACATATCCCTGTTGTTTAACAATAAGCTTAGGTAGAAATGTAATCACATAATAAATCCACTTATTTCTAAATGATGGATAATAGTGCCTCTGTGTCTAAATATCATAAACCACAGTCAGATATTTATCAGGCTACTAATTGAGGCCTAGCATGCAGTCTGCAATCAGTGTAAAATGATTCTAGGCTTGGCACAAATGGATAACAGCTTTAAAGATCATCATTTGCTAGGTTTGTAAAGTACACATATTATACAAGTCTCAACCATTAACATTGAGATCACATTTATGCATGTCATCAGTGTAAATAATAAACACAAAGCAGGTATCTCTTACACCTCTGTGTCTAATTGTCACAAAACACAGTTTAGGTGTTAGACAGGCTCCCTGTTAAAGCCTAGCATGCAATCTACAGTCAGTGTAAGAATGGTGCAGGGCTTGACACAAATAGACAACAGTGTTGAAAATCATCAATTGCTTGTTCTGTGAGACACATATTATACACAAGTCTCAACCTTTTATATTGAAATCACATTTGTGTATAACATCAAAAATATATATATATATATGTAAGTAGCTGAAAGAAGGAAAGTAGGTACATAGAATAACTTCCCACTTCTGCTTTCACTCAGAATAAGTGCAGGCCGAGTGATGAGAGAGTGGAGAGTTTAGTGTCCATGGAAACAACAGGGTAGTGGTGTGTGTTAAGAACCTGTAGGGTGTTAGGTGGGCTCTGTTACATAAGCATTGCAGAACCTCAAATGCGCCCCAGATCAGTCACACTGCCACCAGAGGGGATAGAAAGGTACCTGTACAGTATAATGTAGTCTGCATCAGCAAAAATAGTGAGCGCTGCCCCGCCTTCAGCCTGGGCATCCTGTTTGTGAACAAGCCTGCGGGCGAAACGCGCATCAGCACAGGCCTGATCAGCTGACCGGAGTCACGTGACTGCCACTGTGCAACACGCCTCAGACGCTGCACAGTATACACTAGCTTGTTGCAGCCTGGAACAAGGCAGTTGATCAGATGGCTGAAGGCGGGGCAGCGCTCACTATTTTTGCTGATGCAGACTACATTATACTGTACAGGTACCTTTCTATCCCCTCTGGTGGCAGTGTGACTGATCTGGGGCGCATTTGAGGTTCTGCAATGCTTATGTAACAGAGCCCACTTAACACCCTACAGGTCCTTAACACACACCACTACCCTGTTGTTTCCATGGACACTAAACTCTCCACTCTCTCATCACTCGGCCTGCACTTATTCTGAGTGAAAGCAGAAGTGGGAAGTTATTCTATGTGCCTACTTTCCTTCTTTCAGCTACTTACATATATATATATATATATATATATATATATATATTTTTGATGTTATACACAAATGTGATTTCAATATAAAAGGTTGAGACTTGTGTATTATATGTGTCTCACAGAACAAGCAATTGATGATTTTCAACACTGTTGTCTATTTGTGTCAAGCTCTGCACCATTCTTACACTGACTGTAGATTGCATGCTAGGCTTTAACAGGGAGCCTGTCTAACACCTAAACTGTGTTTTGTGACAATTAGACACAGAGGGGTAAGAGATACCTGCTTTGTGTTTATTATTTACACTGATGACATGCATAAATGTGATCTCAATGTTAATGGTTGAGACTTGTATAATATGTGTACTTTACAAACCTAGCAAATGATGATCTTTAAAGTTGTTATCCATTTGTGCCAAGCCTAGAATCATTTTACACTGATTGCAGACTGCATGCTAGGTCTCAATTAGTAGCCTGATAAATATCTGACTGTGGTTTAAGATATTTAGACACAGAGGCACTATTATCCATCATTTAGAAATAAGTGGATTTATTATGTGATTACATTTCTACCTAAGCTTATTGTTAAACAACAGGGATATGTATGGTCACCATTGGTAAGGGATACCTGCTTTGTGTTTATTGTTTTTCCACACTTACCTTGTCTGTGGCTGCCAGCCTTCACCATCTCTTCAGAGAGATAGGCTATATTTTCGCCCTAATCTTTTTTCCCTGCGATAAGAATATTGATTGGATACTTCAGGCAGGATTTATTATATTATATGTTATATGTTTATGTTCGTCTTTTTGTCTTGTCTTGGTATTTCAGTATTTCCAGTGCTGTTAGCACCAATATTTTAACGAGTGAATTAAAATTGTTATTTTATCAATTATTCATCATATCATTTCAAACTACTATTCAAGAGTGCCCCAGTAAAAGAGTCCACTTAACCTGCCTGTGTAGGGACAATTTTTCTAGTCCAGAATTAGCAAACCATCTCTCTGCAGTGCTGCCACTGCCACTCTTATTCACCTCTCTCAAGGTACTGGCCACACACCAACTGCCTCTTTTCAACTTCCTTGTTTACACGCACTGGCTCTATTGGCTGCCAGTGCGTGTTAGCAGACAGGAACCACCCTAAAGCTTAGTCATAATCGGCCAGTGTGTATGTACTACTAACAACCAAGCGCACTCCCGTTTGGTTGTCAGTCGCATCGTCAGATCGTCACTACATGTAGCTCAATCTGCCAATCTGGCTGACGTCCCCATGCAGCGGGATGAGGCTGGTGCCAACATACTGGGTGGTCAGGCACCATATCATGTAATGTGTACCGGCCATCCGATGTGTCAGCCAGTCAGTAGTGCAGTCGTCCTTTGCATCGCTGGGTACACATATGTGTACCCAGCTTAACTCTGTCACTGGGCTCAAACCCACAGCAATTCCAATGTATTCAATGGGTTGCACCTCCAAAGAGAATTGTATGCACTGTTATGGAGCGTACACACGGTCAGATTTGTCAGACTTGTCAGATTTGTCAGATGAACGACTGAACGATTGAACGATTTGAACGATTTGAACGATTTTACCAAAGTTTTGAACGATTTGAGCGATTTGAACGATTGAACGATTTGAGACTGCATTAAAATGAATGGAATCGTCCAAGTCTGACTGCAAACCCATCAGATGTCAGATATCTTTATCTGACAAACGGGAACACGCATCGTTGATCGTCCATCGTTCAGGCATGTCAGATATGATCGATTTTCCTTCAGATATGAACGACTGAACGATTTTTAAATCGTTATCGTTCATATCTGAAGGAAAAATCTGATCGTGTGTATGCACCATTATAGTGATACACATGGCAAGGTATCACAGATTTAGTAAGACTTGGAGAGAGATAAAGTGGAAAGAGATAAAGTACCAACCAATCAGCTCCTGTAATTTTTAAAATACAGCCAGTAACATGGCAGTTAGGAGCTGATTGTTTGTTACTTTATCTATCTCCACTTTATCTCTCTCTAAGTCTTCTAACGTAGACCCCATAGACCCCAAATTGTTTGTTATTACCTTCAAACTCACCTTCCTATGAATGGGAACTTCACAGGGCAGGTCACCAATGACATTGTTGCCCATCTAAGACAGGCAGGTGGCAATAACAGGGAGGAGAGCAGCACTGGAGCAATGGAACCTTTGTGGATATTTTCTAGTTTGTAGAAATTCATATTGTACCATAACTATGTGTATTCCAGCCACAGATAATTAATTCAAATATAAATAAAGTATTTGTCCTTTTCCTGTATTTCATTCTTATTATAATGTCAGGACAGACGGTGTAATGGTTAGCGTTACTGCCTCACAGCACTGAGGTCATGGTCATTCCCACCACGGCCCTACCTGTGTGGAGTTTGTATATTCTCCCTGTGCTTGCGTGGGTTTCCTCCAGGTGCTCCGGTTTTCTCCTACACTCCAAAAATCTACTGCTAAGTTAATTGGCTCCCAACACAAATTAACCCTAGTGTGTATGTGTGCGTACGTGTGATAGGTAACATAGATTGTAAGCTCCACTGGGGCAGGGACTGATGTGAATGGCCAAAATATTCTCTGTAAAGTGCTGCAGAATATGTGTGCGCTATATAAATAACTGATAATAAATAAATAATGTGCCTTCCTTTTTTAATACAGTGGCTTGTACATTTTAGAAGCCTACATATAAAAAATGATGCTCATTAGGAGATGTATGGTCTGTGACTAACAAGTATCCACTGCAGGGCCGGATTAAGGACGGTGCGACAGGGGCCCCCACACACATGCCTAGTGATGGGTCGGACTAAAGGCACAGTTGAACTGTATGATCAGCAGGACGCAGGCAGATACCTGTATGGGGACAGTCCAGGGAACTGCAGCGCTCAGTAACTTTATTGAAATGCTGTTACAATAAAGTTTGTTTTCTTTAACCGGTGCAGTGCGCGTGACGTCACGCGCGCTGCACCCATACAAAGTAGGGGTGTGCACTGACCACTTTTCGTGTTTTGGGTTTTGGTTTTGGATCTGGATCTTTCTACGTGTTTTGGATCTGGATAGGTTTTGCCAAAACCACCCTTCCGTGTTTTGGGTTCTGGGTTTTGTGTTTTGGTCTTTTGGATCTGTATTATTTTGGAAAAAAGCATAAAAACAGCTAAAATCACAGAATTTGGGGGGGGGTTGTGTTCCTACGCTATTATTAACCTCAATAAAATTAATTTCCACTCATTTCCAGTCTGTTCTGAACACCTCACACCCAACAATATTGTTTTTAGGCCAAAAGGTTGCACCGAGGCAGCTGGATGACTATGCTAAGTGACACAAGTGGGCGGCACAAACACGTGGCCCATCTAGGAGTGGCACTGCAGTGGCAGACAGGATGGCAGTGAAAAACTAGGCCCCAAAGAGTACATACTGCAAAGAAAAAAAAGAGGTGCAAGATGGAATTGTCCTTGGGCCCTCCCACCCACCCTTGAATAAACAGGACATGCACACTTTAACAAACCAATCATTTCAGCGCCAGGGTCTGCCACACGACTGTGATTGAAATGATCGGTTCGATTGGGCCCCCACAAAACAAGCTGGCAATTAATTTGTCCCTGCACAAACTGGCTCTACAGAGGTAAGGTGTCATCCTCATCCTTTGTTGATGCACATGCGGCTAACGCGCACACAAAAACAGAAAAATAAACACTTTTTAAATGTTTTAATTTTTGGGGGCACTTTGCGGGTTACACCGCCCTTCAACAGACCAGCCGGCCCTTGACTTATGACACAGGCGCACGCTTGGCGCTGCTACTTTGTTGATGCACGTGCGGCTAATGCACACACAAGTCACAAACACAAACAATATATATTTTTTATTTTTTGGAGCACTTTGGGGTTACACCACCCTTCAACAGACGAGCCAGCTGGCCCTTGACTTATGACACAGGCGCACGCTTGGCGCTGCTACTTTGTTGATGCACGTGCAGCTACAGTGCACACAAACAGAAAAAAAAGAATTGTTTTTTTTGCACTTGGGGGAGCACCCCTGATGGACAGAGTACTCCCTGGACAACACTACAGAACCCCTTTAGGACTACAGCCTTTACGGGACACTGCACAACACAGCCCAGCCAGCCCCTATGGACTTTGGAGTGGACACAGCCCCTATGGACAACAGCAGCACAACACAGCCCAGCCAGCCCCTATGGACTTTGGAGTGGACACAGCCCCTATGGACAACAGCAGCACCACTCCCTCCCTCTTCACTGTCCACAGGCGGAGTGAAAAACAGCGCTGACGCAGTGACCTTTTATAGAATCCAAAACCCGCGAGATCCGCCAGCGGGATGATGATGTTTTGCCTCGATTTCAGATCCGAGTCAGGCGGGAAAACCCGAGCCTGACTCGGTTCCCAGCTCGGATGGGGGGGCTCGGTGGGGGGGAGACACTAGGGTGGGAGAAGTACTAAGCTAGAGAGACAGAAGGGGTCTGAGAGGGGGACACCATGGGGGGCACTGTGGCCGTATTGAAAGGGGCAAGGTAAGGGGCCAATTTACTGGAGGGGGCCCCCACAATTTAGTTGTCCTGGGGCCCCCACAAGCCGTAATCCGGCCCTGGCCCACTGGCAGTAACATACTGCACTAATCAACATCATTGGTATATTTACTAAGGCGGCTTGTTTTGCCTTTAATATTTTTGCCTCTTTATGTCCGGTAGGCAAAACCACAGAGAATCATCAATTCTAGTAACCCACTCCTTTGTGACTATGGACCTCATTCAGAGTCGGTCGTAAGCGGCCGCTCAGTCGTACCCAGCGATGTTCGCAAAACTGCGCGTGCGTAAGTTTCCCAATGCGCGTGCGCAAACTAGCTGTTGCGATCGGAAATTTTTCTCTCCTTCAACTTGGCCAGGTTGTTAGTTTGAGTGACAGGATGAGGCATTTGTGGGTGGTAACAGGGGAAGGCGCTTGTGAACGGGGGAGTGGAGATCCGAACGCAGGCGTGCCTGACTATGCAAACAGCGTTTTATGGGAGTGCATAATTAACTAAGTAGTGTCATGGCACATGTGACATGGGAGGTTTTTACACTGACTTGATCGTAGTGCTTAAGAGAGGGTATGGTCCCTATATGCCCGGAGATGACGTGTATTGTGAAAGAGAAGGGGGCATATATTTAGCCTTACGGCCGCATCCTCCCCTCGCTCGTCCAGCTAACGATCCCATCTTAATGACGCAACTTGCGAGCGCTTCATTTGCATATCCGGCTCCTTTTCCCTTACGACCGAGCGGCCGCAACGACCGACTCTGAATGAGGTCCTATATACCTATGTGCTTTTAATAAATGCATTCAAACTCTTAGTTGTGTTTAAACTTTCACAATAAATGAAAAAATAAATGTTTTGAATTTTGCCATTTTTTATAGTGTGATGGCCACAAAATATATATAGTTTTATTTAACATTACTTGACTAAACAATGTTGTACACAAAAGTTTGGCCCTCCTGGTCAAGTTTAATGTTTCCAAAATAGACTAAATGAACCTCTGCAGGGTGCAAACTTAACCGTGACATCTGCTGCTACATTTTTATGCAGTTTGCTGAATTTAACAGTTTGGAAAATGATAACTTGCCAACAGTTAAGCATGGGGGAGCATCCATTATGCTTTGGGGTTGTGTGGCAGCCAGTGGTAGGAACAATTACTTCAACCAAATATGATAAAATCCTAGAAGCTAATGTACCAGTTCAGTGAAGATATTGAAGCTGAAAAGGAGTTGGATATTTCAGCTAGACAAAATATATCTCAAAAGCAACCATAATTTAGCTACAGGAAATAAATAGCATGGTTTTGGAATGCCCTTCACAGTTCACAGACTTGAGTATTATTTGAAATGTGCTGCGTGTAGTGCTGGTACCAAATGTTTTACATGTAATGCATGTAAGAAGACCAAGGACACTTCTGATAGAAAGAGATCAGCAAGAAAGAGAAGTAGCAAAATCTTAAAAAAGTATAGGCTGACAGTTTGCCCAAACTTTTAAAATGACACAAAAGTTTCATTTAATTTTAAATATATTAAATGTACCTAATAAATGTAACAGTGCCTGGCAGATTGTCTAAATCTTACATAAAGCTGTATATATTTTCACAAACAATGAAATATGTTCAATTTACAATTAAATTATCAGTATATGGGGAACTGTTAAATATTTTATGCTAACAGGTTTTTTTTAACAATTTTGTTACTTCCATTCAGCAGCTCAGAATCACGAGTGCTCATTAGAAAACAATTTGCTATAAATGCCATAATCATGCAGTCTGTAGATACAGTAATGGTAATGATGTTCAGTCGCTATACAACATGTCTTTCTAAAATTTCAAAAACAGTAAATTAGAATTAACGCAATAACACCACTACCAAATTCAGGAACATTTGTGTGCAAATAAAAATGTAAACAAAAAATATTTTCCCATGTTTTTCCAATATTATTATCTTCTAATACATGAAAGTTGTCCATTTATTCATGTGACGATTAAAAAGCCATATTTTACATAGTAAGGAACGCTACTTGATGCTCCCTAAGAACCAATCCTAGTTGCATTAGTATGATTTGCTGCTCTTACATAGTATATTGTCGCACATATCAGTAATTCATACTAACTAATGCTTAATTTCCAAAGATTTGAAATGTATCCTGCAGTCCTCTGAAAAAAGACTGTTTGCCCAGAAAGCATGCTGCAACAGGCACAGGACTTACTTATAGCCAAGCTGCCGACACACAACAGACGCATCCTTATCGGTCCATCCATCATCGCAGATTGTGCCCCACTGGCCACTGAGATAAATCTCCACACGCCCTTCTTTCTTTGTTTCACCATCCATCAACCTCAGAGGAGGACCTGGATGAACATCCATAGTGAGAGAAAGACAAAGGGACACAAGCAGGATAAATGTGTGCAGGGTATATATATATATATATATATATATATATATATATATTTAAACACTATACAGTACCTATCTTTGTTTTAGACAAGAATAAAAGTTCATTGTGTTAACCTTTTGTTTAATTGGATGATATCCATGAAGCACATCTACAGACTTACATTATAGTTAGTGAACAACAGAAATATGTTAAATTAAATAATATATTATATAAACTGTATCTCTACTAAAAATCCCGCAAGACATGTTAATTTAATAATTTTTAATGGATCATATATAATTACTGCATAAAACAGCTTTATTTTAGTGACATGTTTAATATAACAATAATAAGTAATATCAAATGATTGCTGCAATGTGTCATTGTTATATGAGCTAAATGGGGCACTATAGGTAACATTATAGTTGCTATTATTGTATGAAAATTACATCTGCACTTAAAACTACGGCAAACGGTGTCACATATACTATACAATCTGTAAGGCTCGTTTATGCTACTTTGTTGCCAGGGCCAGATTAACAATGGGGCGATGGAGCTATAGCTCCAGGCCTCCACATAAAAATAGGCCTATTATCATGACAACATGACGTTGACTGGCCATCTGCTCTCCACACAGTCAGCCATAAATCATAAGTAGTAAAATTGTATTTCTATTTACCTCACAAAACTAAGCATTTTTTCTTTTACATATTTAGGGAAATATTGGGTATAGGGGTGTACACGCCCACATGGCACTGGCCACACCCACACAGCACTGGTCACACCTCCTCTGCTTCTCATAAGTCATAATAGGCCCTTGGTCATTTTCAGCTCCAGGCCCATATGACCCTCAATCCGGCCCTGTTTATTGCACGTGTGCCAGGGTGTGGTATGAAATGTCGACATTCAGAATAGTGAAATGGATGTTATGTTGTACATACATGTGACATGTTACACTTGCACAATGTTGACATCAAGAATTTAGACAGTCGGCATGTTGACATAGTGTTTTTACAGCGATTGAGCCCTAACTCTAACCACAGTCATTTCAAACCATAGCCTAACCCTAGACCTTAATGTAATTCTGACATGTACTATCGGCATTGTAACTGACGACATTCACAATGTTGACATAATGACGATGTTAACGTTTTCACTTCAATGTTTTGAGTTTCGACATTCTGAATGTCAGCATGATGACTACATACCATGCGCCACATGTAATGGTAAGCACAGACTAAGGTGGATGCCCACTTCCCGGCCCTTGGAACTGCCCCTAGGAAATCAGTCTGTGCCTAGCTTTGTGAATGGGAGGATCCATCTGGCAGTTGGCAGCAGTATGTGCTGTGCTGGTGTTATTGTATGTAGAAGTAGTATAGTACAATGAAACTATTATTAGTGCAGTTAGTAGTAGCATGTGGCGGTGTTGGTGTTATTGAATGTAGAAGTAGTATAGTGCAATGAAACTATTATTAGTGCAGTTAGTAGTAGCATGTGGCGGCGTTGGTGTTATTGTACGTAGAAGTAGTATAGTGCAATGAAACTATTATTAGTGCAGTTAGTAGTAGCATGTGGTGGTGTTGGTGTTATTGTATGTAGAAGCAGTATAGTGCAATGAAACTATTATTAGTGCAGTTAGTAGTAGCATGTGGCAGTGTTGGTGTTATTGTATGTAGAAGTAGTATAGTGCAATGAAACTATATTAGTGCAGTTAGTAGTAGCATGTGGCGGTGTTGGTGTTATTGAATGTAGAAGTAGTATAGTGCAATGAAACTATTATTAGTGCAGTTAGTAGTAGCATGTGGCGGCGTTGGTGTTATTGTACGTAGAAGTAGTATAGTGCAATGAAACTATTATTAGTGCAATTAGTAGTAGCATGTGGCGGTGTTGGTGTTATTGAATGTAGAAGTAGTATAGTGCAATGAAACTATTATTAGTGCAATTAGTAGTAGCATGTGGTGGTGTTGGTGTTATTGTATGTAGAAGTGGTATAGTGCAATGAAACTATTATTAGTGCAATTAGTAGTAGCATGTGGTGGTGTTGGTGTTATTGTATGTAGAAGCAGTATAGTGCAATGAAACTATTATTAGTGCAGTTAGTAGTAGCATGTGGCAGTGTTGGTGTTATTGTATGTAGAAGTAGTATAGTGCAATGAAACTATATTAGTGCAGTTAGTAGTAGCATGTGGTGGTGTTGGAGTTATTGTATGTAGAAGTAGTATAGTGCAATGAAACTATATTAGTGCAGTTAGTAGTAGCATGTGGTGGTGTTGGAGTTATTGTATGTAGAAGTAGTATAGTGTAATGAAACTATATTAGTGCAGTTAGTAGTAGCATGTGGTGGTGTTGGAGTTATTGTATGTAGAAGTAGTATAGTGTAATGAAACTATATTAGTGCAGTTAGTAGTAGCATGTGGTGGTGTTGGAGTTATTGTATGTAGAAGTAGTATAGTGTAGTGATGAAATTAAGGGGTTTCTGTGCCTTTTGCGTCAGTTGTTGGTGTTTATTCTATCTGGGAATCCCTCCTCTCTTCCTTCCTCTTTTCAGATTCTGCCACAGAGGAGCTGCCAGGATGATGCGGTGTCTTTGGAGGCCAACATGTTCCTGTCAAGGGCCAATGGTATCCCTGGCTGCACCAGGTGATAAGTGTCCTGGAGGACTTTTGGAAAGGGTAGTTGAGAGTTCTACCTATCTAATTTGTCTAGGAGTAAGAAGGCCAAGCTCACAAAGTGTGATTATTCTTCAAAGCACTTATGGGCATAGGTCAGACACCATGGCAGTAACAGTGAAGCAGGAGGTGGTAGCCCCAGTGATGTTGTTACTATGCTAACACTGCAGGCTGCTTAGTAGGATGCGCAAACATCTTAGGGATTTTTTGCCCTTACTACTAAAGCATGAAAAGCAGTTGTGACTGCTAAAAAGAAAGGAGAATTGTCAAAGATGCCCACAAGTCTAATGTTAACTGGCACAGCGGTTTATATATTTTGGCAGATTGATACTTGGAGATACAACCATCTGAATGTGATCAACTATCTCCACCTGGCTCACAGTGTTTTTAGTCCATCTAGTGGCACTTTATGGTGGCAGTATTATAAGAAATTGCAGGGCAAGCAGTACAGTGTCGCCATGATGGATCTAGGTTGCAAGGATGTAGAAGTATGGCTGGATGTCATGTAACCCACTCATTCACTGACAGAGCCCTTTGCTATCTTGGTGCATGACGGCGCCTCCTCAGTCATCTTCCCACTTATCACTGGCAAGCATATCAAAGGAATGCTGCTACACTTTTAAAAATGGTCAGTGCAATTTAGGGGCTCTGTGTCATTTCAGTGCTCTGTGCTGCAGAGACCCTCACCATATCAGGGATTGTCCTAGACCCCACCCCCCTTTCCGCATTGGGGATTTTAAGATGGCTATGCCTCTGGCCTGGCTGTGTGCAATGGTGAAGTGGTTGGACTGGGACCCATGGCGGCAAGAGGTCTTACATTGCAGTTTTGTTGATGGGTTTTTGCTTCTGATAACTGATACAGTGAATCTGCCTTTGACTTACCCTATATACAGTAGTCAAAGAAAAAGTGATGGGGGTGGTGAAGCTGGGGAGCACAATTGGGCCCTTTGCTGTACCTACTTTGCTGTATTTGGTCCTATCTCCAGTGGGGGTCACCCCCAAAACACAACACCTGCGAAATTCAGTTTCATCTAGCACCTGTCTTATCAGCCATGTGAGTAGATGAGTCAGTGAACTATAGGCATCATTCAGCTAGGATCGCAAGTCTGCGGATGAACGTACCCGGCTGCTGTGAAATTATGCACATGAATGCGATCGCACTGTAATCGCAGTACTATACCAAGATGCCCACTAGCTTATAAAGCTGCCCACTTCTCATTACATACATCCTCAAATCAGCGAAAACATTGATAACATCGAGTAACATCGGACCCATACGCACACTTGTGGTTGAGCTTGACCTGACTCATAAACTGCGAAACTTCATGTCACCATCTAGATCTCTGGCTGCATATGCCATTGCAGGGGCTTAATTATGCATGCCCCTGTTATTGCCTTCAAATGCACAGGCACGCCTGCGCTCATTTGACCACCCCCACTCTCCACCCTCAAACGGCACTTGCTGTCAATCATTTCTCCATGGCTCTGCGTGTCCGCTGCTTCACTTTTGCAGAGCACAAACATCGTTCGGGTGCATGAGTCCACAGACTTGCAATTCTAGCTGATTGATGCCCAATTTCAGAGGATGGACAATTATCATTCTTTTGATGCTGCCTTGGACATTGTTTAATCCTTTGGTGTTGGTGCTCTGCCAGATAAGGTGGATAAAGATTCGACCATTCACATGTTACCAATATATCCTGATTACTTCAAGTTTATGTGGTTCAGATTCAAGGATGAATTCTATATGGATATATGCCTGCTCATGGGTTATTGCCATGTGATTTTTATTAAAATGCTTTAGCACCTTTCTACAATGGAGTGTATGTTTATGCACTGGGGAGCCCAAAGGTAGCTCACTACCTTTATGACATCCTGTATGTAAGTCCAACTGGATCTTCCTGATCTGCAGGCCTTGTTTGCGGAGTTTGGAGTTCCCATCACACATGATAAAACCAATGGTCCCACTAAATCGCTATCTTACCTTGGTATTGAGACTGTGCTGTTGAAGATTAGCTATTGGAAAATGTGACTAAGCTGTGCAATGCCATTGTATGGCAAGAAAAGTGAAATTATGTCAAGGCAATCCCTTTTATGATTGCAGTGATACTTTTTGGAAGCTGGAGCACATCAGCTCAGGTGTTTCTAGGCCACATCACTTTGTTGGATTGTCTACTAAAATCAGGAGACACCTCCAGGTTTATGGCACGTTTCGCTTGGATTTTAATTGGGTCCATTTTTGGCCCTTGTCATAATTTCCAACATGCAGATGTGCCCTTACTTAGCTTTAATCTCAGGATGAAACATATTTAGTAGACTGGTGCGAGAAGTGCTCCATTAAGGAAACCATCTCGCGATAAGGTTTTGCGGGTCTGTAGCATATTTGTGCAAAGCAATACACATTTTCATATGGTTCCTGCTAGTACCACTGCCCTTTACTTAACCTAGTGCATTCAATTGTGAAACTTTACAAACAATAGAATAAAATATTATAAGATTATCAGAAAATTAGCGAAAAAGTAGAATAATAAAAGCAAAAATATTGCAGATTATTAGCAAACACAATTACAGAATATTAGCAAGTACAAATGTTAGCAAATATTGATTCTTTGTTTATTATTGTTTGTAACATGTCATTAATTGCTGTAGCTGCATTGTTAGTTTTATGGTTAGATGACACAAAAAGAACAAAAAACATTTTTTGGAGCACTCTTGAATCAATTTAAGAAAATATAATTAAATGATATTATGGATGGGGAAAAAAGGGGATAAAACTTAACTTTTATTAGGTAACCCTCATAATAAAAAGAGTGATAACTGATAAAATCAACACACAAAAAAATAAATGTATCTAAAAAGAATAATTGTGTAAAATCACATATTAATTCCTCAAATACAGATCTATCAGCGAAAATATCTTAAATCTATCCCTGGTTAACAAAATTAATTGGTCACTGACCAATAGGGATATAGACAAACACCAACTACCTACATTACAAAATGTCTATGTAGGTATGAGCCACTTACATTCATTAATTTCACAATACAATTATGCTGGAGAACACCCAAAATTGGCTCATGAATCAAATTAGATTTTGTTTTATGTTACTTAATATGTCCCAAATAAATAAGATGAAGTTAGAGGGTATAATATAAAAACTAGCAAATGTATTCTAGGTAAAATCTATTATCTCCATCAATTCATATCCTATAGTTGACAAAGTAAAGATTCAATAACCAAAAACAGTCTATAAGAAAAAGCAAGCCTATTTGGTATTAGATCATCTGATGATCATTTGCCAGCATTATATGATAGAGAATCCCTTTAGGCAATAGAGCATGTAATTAATAATACCTTATACATTCAATCACAGGTAATTATTGCAGAATGATTAGGATGTCGCTTTAGTTCAAAACATTTTTATAAATTCAAGCAACTATTAAAATGAGTGTCAATTAAGTAGCTAATTAGGCTCACCATGAACATATATAACATTACATGAAAATAGACATCCCTTTAAAAACAATACCGTACTGAAGTCAAAGAGCATATGGTGACAGAACATGTCTCAGTTCACTCCTGCTCTGTACATGGTAGGCATAACATTTGTCCATAAAGAAACATACAATTCCATGAAACCTAATGCGGCTGATTGGTAGTAATTATTGCAGTCTGATTTCAATATATATGTCTCTTAAATAACCTGTGAGGCTCCTCATGAAGGCTTGTATGCGCATGTACAAGTATCAATAGCCAACATAAATGATAGTAATTAGAGCCAGTCTGGTGTGCAGTATATATAGAGAGATAAGGGGGGGGGGGAATGGGCTGCACATCCTAATTTCAACATAATAAAAGGTGCTACCATGCTGAAACCTGTAGTTCTAATGCAGAAAAAAGGGGGGAAGCAGATGCACACTCTAAGTACAAAGAATAATAAATATCAAAATACATATAATAAGCTATCAATTAACATGGTTTTCTATAGAGGTTCTTAGTACATATTTGGCCAAAGATGTTTGCCCACCTACCACACCACAGTGACCTCATCAGGTGGGTCCCTAACATCCCTAATACTGACACAGGGAAGTAAAGCCCAGGGCAGAGAAAGTGTTCTGCCACTTCTGCTTTCTCTAGTCTGAAAACATCGAACCAGGGATGAGAGAATGGAAAAACACAGCCCCTGGCAGAAACAACAGTGAGCACTTCTGCTGTCTGGGTAGCCAGCCATGTCTCTCCGTTACCTTATTGGCATTGCAGGAGAGGTCACAGGAATTACCCAGATGAGTGAGTGCTAAAGAGGGAACAGAAAAATACCTCCGGTCCACAAGTCAACAGGGCAAGGGCTGCAGGGGTGGTCTGTCTGTAATGGTGCTTGGAGTTTGTCTACATCCCTGTTGGTCAGTGACCAATTATTTTTGCTAACCAGGGATAGATTTAAGATATTTCATCGATAGATCTGCATTTGAGTAATTAATATGTGATTTGACACAATTACAGTATTCTTTTTATATACATTTGTTTTTTCGTGTATTGAGTGTATCAGTTATCACTCTTTTTATTATCAGGGTTCCCTAATAAAAGTTAAGTTTTATACCCTTTTTTCCCATCCATAATATCATTTCATTATATTTTCCTAAATTGATTCAAGAGTTCCCCAAAAAAGAGTTTGTGTTCTATTTTGCCTCTTTGCAATTGTGTTCATGTGTATAACACAAATCCTTTGGGTGCACCACCAACACAGAGTTATCTAATATTTTCTTATACAAGATAGACTTTCACATTGTTGTTTTTTAAATTTCTCCTCTTCTCTCTAGTTAATACTACATTTAACTGGTGCAGACTCATATCTCTAATACTACAGTTTTACGGATAGACCTGTCTTTATTTTGTTTGCTGCTTTTTTATTTTTAGCTAATATTCTGCTAATCATTTGCTAATTATTTGCTATTTTTCTGTGAATATTGCAAACACAAATCTTTTTAAAGCGCTTGCAAGTTGCAAGAGACCAAATATTATTACAAGCGGTACACTGGCCACCCTGTGGTTTTACTATGCATTGCAGCCTGGAGAATCACGATAACATTGCCCACCACTGTAGCATTAGATAGAGGGGGTCTTTAGCACAATTTCAGAAAAGCTAAGTATGGACTATCTGTACAGCTTGATTTATTCACTGATGTGGCTGACTCTGCCAGCTTTGGGGCTTATCTGGAGGGATCTTGGTGTGTGGCATCTTGGCATGCCAAGTTATTTGTTAAGCGCCTGATCAAAAATTTGCTCCACAGCAGGGTGAGTATTTGAGTGTGTGAGTGTTTTTAAGTGTGTATGAGTGAGTGTGTGTGCATGCATGAGTGTCTGTTTGTGTGACCCATGGTGTGAGTGACCCCCCGTGTGAGCGTATAGCCGTCGCTGGGAGAACTACATCTCCCAGCAGCCCTTGCATCTCCCAGCAGCCCCCGAGACTCCCAGCAGCCCCCTCCACAGTGACAAGATGGAGGCGAGGCACACGGGAGCCGCGGAGACCTCCGGACAGGTATTATTTTTTTTATTTAAATTTTTTCACATGCTGTGGTTTTTTCAGCACTGAAAACGCTGTGACCACTTTTTTTATTTGGATAATGCAGGTATCGGGAGTGTGCAAAACCCCGGTAATCCAATATTGGGCGCAAGGTTTTTTACCTCGCTAAACCTCACCCCCAATGGAATATACCTCTAAGTGTATCTTACCATGACCCCATAGATGTTGAAGACCTATGAAGTCTCCTCAATAGGAGCATTTTCTCTTTCCTTTAGATGTCACACTGGGCATCAACTGATTTTCTAAATTATATTTCGCCTCTTTGTGGCTGGTACATCAAGGACTGTGTCCCAATGACTGGCTGGTATTTCCTTTTTTATTTGCCTTTTAGACGGCTCTTAGAGGCTAGGTCTGAGCCATCCCTATGTCCAATGTTTTAGACTCCCTATTTGTTCTTATTTGCTCAATAATTTATTGCATGTTGTTGCCTGTGTATTTTCTTCCCTTTATCAATTTTTGTTGTTTCACATCTGTTTTATGATGGAGTTTCTTGAGGCTCTTTGCAATGCTGAATTAGTAGTGCAATTGATGTTTGCTTCATTCCATTATGACTTCATTTTGTGCAAGATACCACATTCAAAAAAATGACCAATTTGTTATAGGGTTTTGGTGGGTGTCCTTGGTTCCTCTCTATGATGTAAGCATTTGTCTGGTTTCAGCTTCTATGAGAACATGGGGTACTTCCATTTTTGGGAGATGACAATTACACCCTGGTCGCTAATTATATAAATTTTGATGAACAATTTTTTCAATGATGTGTCTGGGCTCTCTGAGTACAGTAGCCATGCTTTTCAGTTTGGGATGCTACTTCTGCAGGATTTTCAGTTTAAAAGAGTTAAGTGCTTGGCTGCTGGAAATGTGTTTCTTAAAAACTTTACATCTTTTTTCCTAAATAATTATTTTACCCTGTTTTTCCTGACCATGGAGCCTGATTGGCTGTTTGCATACAGGCATGTTTTTATCCCCCGACCATGTATCTTTCACTTTGCTGTTGCACAATGAAGATTGAATGTTGGGCTAACTGGACTGATAGGCCATTCCTTTATTTTTTGGGTCTATAGGTCTCCGTTGGCCTCTGACCCCTCTTTTTTCATCGCTTTTGTCTTCATTAGATGGTGTGTTCCTGTGGTATGAGCTGGGATTTCCTGATGCTGAGCCTTTTGAATTCGGCTGCCTCCTATGATTTATCATACATTTAAGGGGGGAATGATTTCTTCCAGAGGAGTCGCTTGACTTTTGGCATTCCATGGCCAACAACTTGGAGGCAATTGTTCAGTTTTAGTCTGATAGTTTGTTGTTTGGTACTTCATAATTTTTTGATGCTCCTGGCATAAACACCAAGTTGAGTCTGCCATGGAAAAGGCCCATAAGTAAGGTAATACTGTGTTAGTCCATAGTCTTCTTGGCCTTGAAGACTTTGTTGTTAATTACCTTTAAATTTCACGATTCCCACCTATTCAGAAGAGATAGTATACACCTTACATATGAAGGGGTCTTTTTGTTTTTGGGGTTTTAGGGGTTTAGTGTAATTTAGGTGTAGTGGTAGGTTCAGTTCTGTACTGAAAAACTTGACAGGAAAGAACAGCAGTCCAGTGGCCATCTTTCTGCATTGATTATTCTGGCCCTTGCAAGTCATTGTTGAGATCATTCTTGTATAAGACAAGTTGCCATTGAATAGTTGGATGATCCTACTTCCTACAAGTTTTTTTTACAAATAATTTATATATAACTAATATATTTATATTGCATCGCCGGGTGTTTACAGCGGATATGTCTGTGAATGATGTAGTTCACAGACATATCCAATCTGCTGCACAACTGATCGCTGATATATCTGAAAAATATATTGGCCATCAGCTAGTGTGTATGGGTGACCCAGGATCACTGCAGGACCCTGCGGTGATTGACAGCTCAACTGCGCGGGCGATTTAAATGCCCACCCATTTGAGCTGTTAAACCTGACCCGTTGACCTAGTGTGAACTCAGCTTAAATTTGGTTAAGGTTATTGTGTATATTTGCATTTGATTACAATCTGTAATCTGCCACTACGGCGTTTATGACTCAGACGCTATTGAAGAAAATAAAGTTATGTCTGAAATTCATATTAAAATCAGCAATATTGAAGTACTAAATGTGTGAAAAATGACCATTTCACAGATTCGTTACTTTTGGATTACCTGGCATGATCCATATAACAATATATTACAGTGATCTGTTGATTTGGTTCCTATTATTATATTGGGGTTATATACAGTAGACTTAAGCCAACTTTATTATCATAATCATTACCCTTGTTATTCCCTGGGAAAGAAAAACCAATTATACTGTGGCCAAATCCATGGTAAAATGTACTTGAAGTGGCTGAAACATCTGCAGTTGCTATGTATAGAAGAGATGTACTGGAGTAGTATTTCATTTAGAAAAGCCAGCTGCACCGTCTGTATTATATGAATCCATGTCAGTCCATCAAATAATCACAGCTGCTTTTGAAGGAGAGCAAACCTACTTATCGTTATAATTAAAATGTAATCATATAATAAGATGTAATTATATCATGAAGAATTCAATGATTATTTATGTACATTTAACAGATTAATAATTTAATATATGAGAAATTGTGGGTGTGTCATGTGAACATTTCAGAATACCTATGATAATATACATATTGAAATCAAGAATAAATATTTATAGAACTGTGTCTATGATACCATATAGACAAGGTCTCATTTGGTGGCAGTTTTGGAGCTTGTTACACTTGACGTAATTGGAGGATACGATAAATCGTCAATCAGGCAGGAAATTGGCAGTCTGCAAATCTCTTGGGTCTGATGACTGAGTGTCAATCATATCTTGACCAGCTGTCCTATTATACTATTATACTATGCTTTCATTCACTAATCTAATGGAAAATCTTTTATTAAACTACTCATACAAGGAATTACACTATTCCATTTTACTGGTTGGATCCCAACATGTTTGTAAAATATTCACAATTGCTGTCTTTTAATTTAACTTGTAAACTAATTAGTCACATTTTTTACATTTCATTTTATGTAAATAAGTCAGTACAGTATAGTGCTAGAAAATACACAGCATTTGAAAGTAAAGCAAAAAAACTTTATATGTGAAAGTTTTCAATAAGGGGTAAAAGCTCTGATAAATTATACCAAAATGACATCATGACATTGCGCAGAGAAGGCAGAGCCGCCAACACCAGGAAGTGCAGCACTGCCCGAAGCATCCTAAAGACTCCCTGAGCAGCTGTACTTACAGGCGGCGTGGTGCATAGCCTGCTCGGAGCTTCCAAATGATGCTGATACACACACACATACATATACATTCACACACTTATAACACACAAGTATATACAGCCACACACTTATACACACACACATACATGCAGTCACACACCCATATATACAGTCACACAGTTCTGAACTTACAGATATATCACACACATACACATACAGACAAACAATATAGTGCCTGCCCCTCACCTTACATTCTAGGGATGGTCATCGAAAGCTAGCAATCATTGGCCCTCATTCAGACCCACTCGCGAGCGGCTGTCCGCTCACAAGTGGGTCGATGGTCCCCACTGTGCATGCGCACAACGGAGGGAGCTCCGTCGTGTGCATGCACGAGACACGACGAGCGAAGGACTTTCCTTCGTTCGGAGTGTCTCATCAAAGGGGGCGTGCTGTCGATTGTGACTGACAGCACGCCCCCTTTGGTGGGCGTGCCGGGGGCGTGCCTGACAGATGGAGGCGTTCCCAAGGGAATGCCTACCGTCTGAAGCCGGCCCCACTGACATCACTAGTGATGTCAGTGGGAGTGATTTTGGCTCTGATAGAGCCAAAATCACTCCTGGCCTTGCGGTTGAAAAACCCAACCGCAGGCTTTTGCTCGCAGTTTCGATAGTCGCGATGGTCAAGACCATCGCGACCATCATCCTGCACGCTCGTATATGCTGGTGACCCACAGCTATACGAGCGTCCAGGAGGACGCTCCATATTAATGGAGGTGGGCCCTGATTCAGAGCGAGCGCTCTGGTCAGAGCGTCCGGCTCTGAATCAGGGCCATTGATGGTTAACTTTCAATGGTTTTGCCATCGATGGCAGAGAGCCATTGGTTCTTCACCATCAATGGACGAGTGGGAGCCGATGGTTTTTTTTTTTTACAGGCCAAAGTTTAGCCCCACCCACCAGGCCACTAAGCCCCTCCATCTTTTTTGATTGGTCCGCAGCACGCCGTTCCCCCAGCAGTGGTGGCCATGAAGAGGTGCAAACCATCATTGTTTCACCATAGATGATTTTTGTGCCATCAATGGTAATCACGATGGACCTATCAATGGTAACCATCAATAAACACCCACCGATGGCCATCCCTACCTCATTCCTTTGGACACACTGACTGACGAAGCTTCTCCCCTTCCCTCTCCCATGCTGCTCTGGCAAACACTGTAAAGTCTTTGTAGCCCTGCCCCTGCTTTGACTCCACCTCTCTTTCAGTCTCCTCATCTACAGCTGGAAGCCTTGCAGTGCAGTCTTGACTCCTGCTCTGCACTGCAGTGGTAATCAATGGCTGGAGGGCACACACACACACACACACACACCTTAATCTGGCTCTAACTTCAGATGCACTTCTGCTCTCATCCACCTGCCTGGCTCGTGTCCTTGCCTGCAACAAAACACCCAGTGAATATCCCAGCTGTCGCAGGACTTCAACTGGTGCCAGTCAGGGCAATATGAACATCAATTATGACACTGCCCCTTCTCAGGCTAGAGCTTTACACAGCCCAATGGAACAAATGGTTCTGCCATACAGGAGCCAGGTGAAGAAAAAGTAGCCACACAGTTACCGACCCAAATTCGTAATAAAGGGGTTCAGCCCAGGGGGCACATGCTTCCCTGCCCCTCCAGTCCAGGCCGCCCTTGGCCTATGCAGATCTGGATGTAAGTGAAAATACATCTGTTTGGAGGTGCATTTTTTGCACCTACAGGACAGCTTCAAGTGCACAAGGATGATGATGACTAGTAGCAAACCAAGCGCACACGCAGATGTGGTTGTATCTCAAGATGCAATCCCAATTTTAAAGTGCAACAGAATTTGTGTCTGAAGCTGGCTGCGCTTCACATTCTTTTAACCAATTTAGCCCAAGTGATGCAAGGTCCAATGCTACATAGAATCCTTGCTTGGTGGGCACCAGGTTTAAAAATAAAACCTTATAATTAATTACATTTGTTTTCCCTTTCCTTCTTAAAATAACTACAATGTCCGCCTGGATTAACAGGGGTGCTACAAAGAATAAGGAGTGGTGATATAAATTACTCGGCTTATGGCAGGCACAACACCTTCATCCCTGTGCAGCACTACAGTATATAGGCCCTAATAGTTACCCATAAGCTTGGCTGCCTTCCCCAGGGTTTGGAAATTGGAATTATGATTCAGGGCCTGATTCAGACCCATTCGCTAGATGCAGCCGCTCGCTCCCTGCATATGCAAATTCAGCTAAGTGTCGTCAAGGCAGGCGATCGCACGGCAAGGCATAACCGCGCCCACTATGTTTTGGCGAGAGATCACTTTGTGTTTACAGACGCCCACCAGCCTGTCTTTAGCCGCCCACTAACGCACGTCATCTCCAGGAAGTATATACAACAATCGGTACATTGGGTTCCATCGGATCTGACCGCAGCGCTTGCGGTTGCCTTTACCCTACAGCAAGCACTGCAAGCATTTCCGTGTAAAAACCAGCCAGGTGACGTGTACTATGACCCTGCCTATTAATTATGCATGCCTCTGAAACGGCGTTGAAACGCTCAGGCACGCCTGCGTTCGCACTTTCACTCCCCCGTTACTACTGGCTTGCCCCTGTTACCACCCACAAACGGCCTCTCCTGTCACTCATTTCACTGGGCTGGCTTTGCTGGGCGAGCGAGCGCTTCTCGATCGATCAGACTAGTTTGCGCACACGCACTGCGATGCATACGCATGCGCACATTGGCAAACATTGCCAGCAACGAGCGAGTGCTTGCTAGCGACCAGGTCTGAATCAGTCCCTCAGTCCCTTCTTTAAACCTTACACAATTCTGTGTTATAAATTCAATATACTGTTCGCAGTAAACCTAACTGCAGGTTGATTGATTGATATCTTACCCATGAGGATATGTACCAAACCTAGGAGAGTGATAAAGTAGAGAGATAAAAAAGACCAACCAATCAGCTACTAACTTTCACTTTACAGGCTGTGTCTGAAAAATGATAGTTAGGAGATGATTGGTTTGTAGTTTATCTCTCTCCACTTTATCACTCTCCAAGGCTTAGTACATCTCCACTCCAATGTTAAATGCTATGACATAATTTGATTGAATTGCATTGCAATTAATGATCTTTATACTATCCCTACCCCATCCACTGGTTTGTCATTTCCTCTTCCTATAACTATTTTACGTGTTGTCCATGTTGAATAAGCAATAAATATATATTATAAGGTTAACTTCCCAGTGCTTCTGTAAAATATATCTGTAAGAATGAAAATTAACAACAGTAATATTTTCTGCTCCATGCATATGTATCCCTTATAATATAATAAATACCTTTTAAAGTTTCAAATCATCTGTTAAGGCATGTAAAATAAATCCATGTTGTTTCATGTGTTGTAGTTATGTTGGCTGTGGGATCAGTTACGGATTTGCCAGGGTATGTGGGAGGACAAAGTAGCAAAATTAATCTTCTTGTCAATTTTCAAGCAATTTTTTTTTCTTTGCCTTGTTATTACATCATCAAACCACAGAGGATGTGAGTGAGTTGTGTGCTTACACTGTATCATCACTAATTACTTTTTCTCTAATTTATTACTTTCTTTTATAATGTTTCTGAATATAGTCACTTATAAACAGCTTTGCATTGGCAATCAGAGCTGCTCGTTTCATTCATTTTGTGAAGCTCTCATTAATTTTAAATAACGTTCCATTAGAATAAAACATGTTTCCTTTTCTACTGCATACATTTAATTACTTACTGGTGTAAGGAATATTATTGTGAGAGCTATCTATGCCTGGTTCTCTTTGTGCCTCATTCTTTTTCTCCTCATGCTGAAGCAATATCACAGCCACTGCCAAGAAACTGGTGCTACTTTAAATTACATTTTACAGTGCAAAATGGCAGCCAGCCCAAAACACAATGAATGTAACATTAAAATGTCACCTTTAATATTCCTAGACTCACCAGCAACTGTAATATGTGACGATTTATAATCACCCAGTCCCAGATGGTAAGAGAGAAATAATTTGTATTTTTCTTTTTATTGGAAGCTCATACACTAGACAAGGGGCTCTAAACCTTTTTTAGTGAGGACCCACATTATATCTGTGACACAGCTTTACAATACATAGTTTAGTATTTCTTTAACCCCTTTAGACTATCTGATGCGTATATATGTTAGACTGGGGATACTATTATATCTGAGTTGACATGCGTGAGTGCGCACACACAGGGGCATATCTACAATGGGTGCAGGGTGTACGGGGAACACGGGCCCCTGGGTCCAGGGGGGCCCCGCACCGCACACCCTGCACCCATACTATTACTTACCTCTCCGGAGTCTCACGTCGGCATGGGGGTCTGACGCTGTAAAACGACTGGAAAATGGCCGCGGCGCCCATTTTCCCGTCGTTTGCACATGCGCAGTACAGGGAAAATGGCCGCCATGGCCATTTTCCCAGTGACCTGTGCATTCATTATAGACTCTGGGCACACTCTAGTGCCCAGAGTATGTAACTCCGGCACTGGCAGCGCACAGCTCAATGCGCTGCCGGCCGCCAGGCGGAGAGGAGGGGGCCCATGTCGGAGACTGCACATGGGCCCCCTCCTCTCTAGAAACGCCCCTGCGCGCACACACACACACACACACACACATGCACACATGAAAGATAGGGTGTGTTCTTTTGATTTGAAATTTCAATGTAAGGGGTAGGCATATACTCCGTATTCTGTAGACAGCCATTCTTTATTATTCAGAGCCATTCAGAATTTGGTCAGTATTTTATTTATTTAATATTATCTAGAGTAATACTTTTGTGTACCCTTTTACTTTTGGCAAAACTCTCCTTTCCCCTCCTTTGGAATCCCCCATTTTTTAACCCTGTAGAGCAGGAAGGCAGAGAATGGGGCTGTCAGTGTGTTGTGTTGTGGCCTTACATATCACGCTGCTGTTCTTAATGTCAGTAATAGCCTAGAACCACGGCACTGGATGTGATGTACAGTACGTGGGTCATATCAACAAAGACTATGAAATCCCAATACTCTGCCCATCTGCTCTGCAAGGTAAGGAATAGCATGGGATGGGAAGATTGACGTACAGTGAGGGTGATAATGACAAACAAGTTGGGTGAGGAGGATTATGATATGGGGATGTTAAGGAAGGGAAAACAAATTACAGGGTATGGGGAATTAATTATATATACGGAAGATGATATATTACTTGCTGAGAATCAGTTACAGACAGAGGTCCTGATTCAGAGCCGGACGCTCTGACAGAGCGCTCGCTCTGAATTAGAGCCGGTCTCTTTTTTTTTTTAGAACGGCCTCCTGGCCGCTCACATAGCTGTGGGTGACCACCAACAGCTATAGTGAGCGGCCAGGAAGACCATCGGGCTTGCGACGAGACCCTTGTGGTAACAGAGCCGAAATCTCTCCCAATGACATCGTGATGTCAGTGGGGCCGCCCCAAACGGAGGCGTTCACATGGGAACGCCTCCATCTGGGCAGCCACCCCCCGGCCCGCCCACCAAAGGGGGCGTGCTGTCACTCAACATCGACAGCACGCCGCCTTTGGTACGAGACCCGGAGCAACGGATAGACCGTCGCTATCCGGGTCTCGTGCATGCGCATGACGGAGCCGGCTCCGTCGTGCGCATGCGCTCTGGGCCACCATCGACTCAGTTGCGAGCGCTCAGCGCTTGCGACCGGGTCTGAATCAGGCCCAGAGGGAGAAGGCTGATTGGGAGAAAATAATTGTGGGGGAGAGTTGTAGGGGACGAGCAAGGTATGAATTTCAGGTGTTATGAATGACATATACTGTGTATCATACTTCCCAACTAATAAATAGCCTGATATTTGGGGACTTGCTTTATTTTGATGTACAAAGTTAGTGCAGACATATTGTATATTAAAAAAAAAAACTGGAGGCAACTGCTGTCTGATATCATAAAATTAGATAGTTACTAGGGACGTGCGGGTCCGGTTCTCAGAGAAACGACAACAACCGCATTTAGGGGTTCCGAGTCGAACCGAGTCCCGGTTCGGATCTTCCTGCGGTTCGGTACTCGGATTTAAAAACTGAACTCGGGTTTTGGATTGCATGCTAACAGGTCAAAATGACATAATTTTATCTGGGTTTTTTATAAAATACAGATCCAAATTTTTTGAAGACACTGCACATTATACATAAATGTATTTAATATATTAAATGTATTTTATTTTATCTTACATACCAATGGTAGGCCTGTGCTGGTCAGTGTCTGGATGACAAGTTATGTGGACATCCTCCTGATGACTGCAGTCATGCTTGCCCCAGTCTTGCTTGGTGCAATGAATGAGAACAGACTCTCTGCCTGTGCAGGAAACATCATCCAACCAGATGACACCACTGCTCTCCTCAAAATCATTTTCCAGTGAAATCTTTCCATACCTGAGAAGATGAATGTAACAGGAAAGTTTCATCTAAAATACTATTAAATGACTAATTATATTGTATTGTACCACATAACTTGATGAACTGGTAGAAACGTGTGGTCAGGTAAACAATATGTAGTTATCAGACTTTAACATAAATTCAATAGTTGTCTAATTAATTATTTATTAATTATATGTGTCAAGAATACTGGGCCTCCAAGAGGTCTATCATACCTCTTGGTGGCCAAGGGAGCATGGCACAGCAAGTGGGGGCATGGCCACACCCCATTGTAAAAACCCCATTGTGTTCTGGGTACTCTGTACCCTAAAGACATAAGTAGGGATTATAAATGAAACCATTTTCAAGTGATCTGAAATATATTCATAATTATACAATGGGACCATAGGCGTGCACAGAAGTCGGTACAGGGGTGCCACAATGGGACCTCCCCCTTCGCCGGGTCCTGGACTACTCCATCCCAGGACATAGACACTCACCTGGGAGGCCATGGGAGTAATCTATGTCCCAGAGGGAGGGGAGGACGGTGTAGTCCATGACAGAGTGGAGGGGGACGTCCCATTGCAGGACTCCCTGTGCCAGCTTCCGCACACACCTATGAATAGGACAGATTACACTCATCTTTTGAAATACATTGTTTTGAAATGAACATTCTCATGGACAGATCTGGCTACATTTGTTCTAGGTTTACAACTTCAAAGCTGGGTACAAAATGGTCCTGCAGGAAATTAAGAATGATGACGAAAACGGTGCACCAAACACACAGCAAGGGTCCGGCACACTATCCTTAGTTGTTCTAATTATTACAGTAAAACAATGTCTTTCATTCAGAGCGTGAATATTATATATAGTAGATTGTTATGAATAGTATACTTTCTTTTAGATATATTGAACATTTCTCCACGTCTACACTGGATTATTAGCAATCCATCTGTAATACAGTATGAAGTACATCTACAAAGTTAATTTTCAAAGAAAAAAAGAAAACAAAGTTATGTGGTGTAGACATATGAATACACACACGGTTCCATACATTGAAAAGACAAGTTACAAAGACAAGCAGCAGATGTCTTCTAGTGGGCCTTATGTAGATGAATAGCAGCAGTCATTGTGGGTGGTGTTCTCTATAATACATGTGTTGTACGGCCTGCACCATTAAGTCATGACCCTTCCTCTTGTTTCACAGTCTGTTTTACGCAAGTATCATTCGCCTCGCCATGCACTGGTATTTTGTGTTACAATACCCTATAGCACAATAAGATTCCAATAACAAGATTGTGCATAAATACCCTAAAAGCACACTATTGAGAACCTTAGGGAATTTGACCACATTCATATGTTTCCCAGAACAATAAATATTTTAGTGAAGATGATATTTTAATGAGACATCAGTAATCAGGGATTATAGATGCTTCAGTTAACCAAATAATTTAGTTTTTGAAACAGAACAGATGTTATTGATATATTATCTTCTGCCAATCCATCTACGTCTTTTCCTGTTCTATGCCGATCATAAATCAGCTTCTTTACCACCCTGAAAGAAAAAACTGTTGGCCATATTTATTGTGTAATCCAACAATTGTCAATATTCCCAAATCAGCAACATTCACAATGAATACCACTTTGCCATCTAAAGCAATGGAAATATTCTTATCTGAATTTGGACACTTGTACTCTAATAATGTAGCCTCAAAAAGTGAAACTAAATGGTTTACTCGCCTTGGCCCTTGGTGGCACCTATATTCTCAGGGGTCTATATACTAAGCTTTGGATGGAGATAAAGTGAATGAAGATAAAGTGCCAGCCAATCAGCTCCTAACTGCCATGTCACAGGCTGTGTTTTAAAAATTACACTTAGGAGCTGGTTGGCTGATACTTTATTTCCATTCACTTTATCTCCTTCCAAGGCTTAGTAAATAGACCTCTCTATTCTTAGGTAAAACACAGACAACAATGTATGATTTTAGTCATTATAAATGAGCTGTTCAGACAGGGATGTAGTCAGCATCCCAGCAGACGGGATGCCGAACCCGGTGAGACTAAATGTATTCACATATAAAATAGCTGTAGGTACCAATCTATGAGTAGTTCATGTCACCTTATTCTGCCTTTTAATGTTAAAATATCTAGCTATCCACATAATCATAAGTCTTTTGGGTAGAATTTAGCTATAAAATAAAAAAAAATAGCTGAATCAGTTGTGCAGGAGACCTCTATAAGGGCACTAGTTCATCTAAATATAATATCAATTAAAAATGATTTTCTTTAATTTAGTTTAATTACACTTACTTTTAAATCGTACATAAATGACAACATATTTATTTTACTATGCTAACATGGAAGATATCCCATTCCCCCTCCCAAAAGGAAAATATAAAAACTTCAAAAAAGTATATGGCAGTGCAGGAGCAAAGTGGTTAATAGAGTCGGCAAATATCATGGTAAGTGCCCATTTAACAAGAAAAAAATGGCACAATATAGGGCCTGCTCTCACTGCCACTCACAGTGCTGTTTATATAAAGGCTGCTGGTATTTAATCCTACTGTGCCGTGCAGCAAGTGGTAGTGATATTTTACCAGGCAGCATTTTTTTTCTGCCCTCTGCCACGATGAGTGAGGATCAGCGGAGGGAGAGGACAGAGAGAGGGAAGGGGGCGGAGAGTTGGAGGGATGGGGAAGAGAGTGGGGAAAGGGGACGGAGGGCGGGGCCAGGCGGCGGAGCTGCAGCACTGCATTATGGGAAATGCCCTGGATGTTAGCTACCCGCTGGGACATTGCCACACCCCAGCGCAGCTGGACTCCTGGATAACCTGGTGAATTAAAGCGGTCTACAGTATGTACTAAGCCATGGAGAGAGATAAAGTGGAAGGAGATAAAGTACCAATCAACCAGCTCCTAAATGTCACTTTACAGGCTGTGTTTGAAAAATGACAGGAGCTGCTTGGTTGGTACTTTATCTCTGTTCATTTTATCTCTCTCCAAGGCTTAGATTATAGACCCAAATCTTCACAACATCTGGTAATTCTCAGACACTGCTAATTTTTAAATACAAGTCCCATAGTGGTTGTATGGGCAGGAAAGCAGCCGAGTGCTGCTCATCACAATTAGACAAACTGTGGTATCTGGCTTAATAAATACTGGAAAGGTCCTTAAGCACATTTTACCATTTGAAAATCGCTTATCACTCGTTAAATGGGGCCCTAAGGGGGTGATCTATCAAGCAATGAAAAGAATGAAGTGGACCAGTGGAGTAGTTGCCCATAGCAACAATCAGCTTTGTGGAAGTATTTATCAAGCACATAAAATGATAGGTAGAGGCTGACTGGTTGCTATTTGAAACTTCTCCATTGGTCCATTTATCCTTTTTTCCACTACTTGATACATTACCCCCTATGTGTACTCTTTCTAACTCAGGGCCTGATTCAGACCCGCTCGCGAGCGCTGAGCGCTCGCAAGCAGGTCGATGGTGCCCTAGTGCACATGCGCACGACGGAGGGAGCTCCGTCGTGCGCATGCGCGAGACCCGCATAGCGATGGCCAAGCCGTCGCTATGGGTCTCGCACAAAAGGGAGCATGCTGTCGATGGTGAGTGACAGCACGCCCCCTTTGGTGGGCGTGCCGGGGGCGTTGCTGCCCAGACAGAGGTGTTTCCATGGGAATGCCTACCGTCTGGGGCCGGCCCCACTGACATCACTAGTGATGTCAGTGGGAGTGCTTTTGGCTCTGATAGAGCCAAAAGCACTCCTGGGCTTGCGGCAGCAAGACCCTACCGCAGGGTCTTGTCGCAAGCCCGATGGTCGCGATGGTCAAGACCATCTTTTTGACCGCTCGCATAAGTTGTGGGTGGTCACCCACAGCTATGCGAGCGGCCAGGAGGTCGCTCCAATTTTAGGTAGGTGGGCCCTAATTCAGAGCGAGCGCTCTTGTCAGAGCGTCCGGCTCTGAATCAGGCCCTCAATCCAGATAAACTAGTTGAAACCAAATCTTGCACTGTGTTTTTTGTTTCTCTTTCCTGATAGCTGCTGACCAACAAGGTGTCTGAGACACAGGAAGGTCACAAAGGACACCAAAGTAACAGCTAAGGATCTGCACGCCAGTTCTCCAATACTCTTCCTTATATAAATCAATACAATCAATCATCAACAAAAATAAATAAAAAAAATACTGAAAAACAATCCAGCAACAAGAAATATTTTGGGGGCATTCCTCCTGTCAATCACAGATGCCTCTATTTGTTGTGCCAAAGATCTGACAGGCTGATATAGCTGGTACTCTGGGCAAATCTGCAATACTTTTCTGTTAAATAATTAACATAAAATGAACCTTACTTAAATCCAAGTTGGCGGCACACAACTTGTGTGTTCAGGTCAGTCCACCCGTCATCACATACCGTTCCCCACTGTGAATTGTGGAATACTTCCAGGCGACCTTCATGGCTACCTTTACCACTTGCTAGTCTAAGGAAACCATCTGTATGAAAAAATATATAAATGACAGAATAATCACACATCGATTTGGAATAACAGACCTCTTTGTTGACAGCTCTTCATTTTCAGGGTGGTTTCTAAATTCCTACAGCTAGGTGCAAATAAAAAAACAACAACAACAACTCATTGCTGAGATTAAATTATTATATGAAATAGAACCTCTTTTTAACACTTTGAAAGGAAGAGATGTGCATGACTTGGTGATGCCATTTGCCTCATAAAGTGGATGAGGCAAGCCATATAATGCCCACTCAGAGATCACTAATGGGGGCAGGACTTTGATGATGCCACTCATGTCACCAAGTGAACATGATAAGGTATATCGACACGAGGCTATGTCATCACCATGCCCCTGTCCAATCAGCATTCACTTGTCTACCTTGCAGGCAGGTAAAGATCCGTCAAGGACAATTGCCTGCTTTTCCAGGTATCTAGGTTCAATTGTCCAGGAGTCTCCTAGACATTCTATAATATAGTTATTTGTCCTGTAAGGATCAATAAAGACAAAATACAACTTGATCTGTAATCAGCCATTTTAGGTTTACAAAGGTATTCTATTTATAAATGTTGGCTTGCATAATAAAAAGAGCATTTGCCATGATCAAATTGTTTAGGCTCATGGATTTATAGATTCATTTGTCTAGTGACTTCACAAATGACCCTAGTACAACAAAAGTGCAATATGTAAGAGGCACTACATATGAAAATGTGAAAATTCAAGAACTTGTCACATTTGACCATATATGAAATAACCTGTAAATAACCACAACTGAAGATAAATATAAAATATGTGAGCCCCTTATGATCACAGTCATTTGCATCATTGCACTTGGAAAAAGTTAACTTTTTTTACCAGGTAAAATGTATGTACGTTTTTATGTCCACAATCAGCTGCAAACAGCTCTAAGGGTTCGCAAAACTGCCACAATTAATAAGTATCCATATCTCTGGGGATATATTCACTTTTAATAAAAATACAACTCCTATGTACAAAGAGGAACTCGCAGACACAGCGGTTGTGGTAACCCATCACACAATCTTTACGTGCGTTAAGAAACAACACATATGATAACTTTGTTGAACAACAGCTAGAAGAAATGACACAGTTTTGTGCAAGAGGGTACTTACCTAATAATATCCGAACATCTTTGGCATAGGCTAGAAAAACTTTATACTGTACACACATCTTACAAGCCTATTAGGTTAAAGTTCAGGATACATTGGTTATCACAATCGAATATGATACCAAGGTATTAAAATATATGTAAACAATGGCCTATCCTAAACTCTGTTTCTAAGTCAAACAGCATTGATTTCTTTAAAAAAAAGGTCCCAACATCAGAAGAAATCTGAAAACCTTAAATAAATGAAGGGGGTGGTCTCCATCCTAATATTAGTATTTTGAAAACACTTAAACCTACAGTAGGTACAGACTGATATTCTAAGGGCTGTTCCAAGGGCTAGGAAGTGACCATGCCCCTTGAAACGCACCTGATGGACAAAGTTGTACTTTTGTGAAGAAGCAGTTTAAGTCCACATTTCTTGCAGATCACAGATGAATGGAATTATGGGAGTTGTACTTATACAACACTCAATGCACAAGAGATTTACTTCCATTTCAACCCAGATGGGATACCTGCCAGTGGTGTGCAGGACACTCCTGCATCCTCTGTGTGCCCACAGTTGTGTTCTCCCCATGAGCTCCGTTGACACTCTTCTATAGAAAGCTCATTTCCTGTGCATTGTACTTCATCCAGAATAATTGGACCTATACCTTCTCCAAAATGAGCTCGATTCCATGCCTTTGCAATACCCCTGTAAGCAAAATGAACATAATGAGTACCCTAGAGAAATGCCAATGCAATAAAGAAAGAAATAAACAGTGTCAAATCATGCACAATGAATCATATATTATATTATAATATAGTATAAACACTGCTGGGTTAGGAATTTAGGATGGGAAATATATATATATATATATATATATATATATATATAATTTTATTTAATATTTATATTATTTTAATAATGATTTTTAGTAAAACCATTAATAATGGGTGAAATGAAATGTGTTTTTTTGTTTACTTTTATTATATAATACAGTTTCAACTATTTTTTTGGGAATAAAACACCCCACAAAACCTTGTTTACAACTTTATTATAAAATAAAAACATCTTTCTTTATTATTTAATCCATCATAAACCAATGGAAAATGTGTATTTTGTAATCTATTGTTCAAATTAAAGGTGATGCAGCTGCTTGCTTCAAGAGCTCGCTTCTGAATCACTGTAACCTGGAGAAACCAAAAGTCTCATATTGTGCCAATCACAAGAATGTTCTCTTGCTGTACGATTGTTATTGGCTAGTAGCTTAGGAAGTCCTTGTCACATCAATTCAGTGACATTTGGTTACATAACAAGAACTCTGATGTGTCCTCTATTACAGGTCTTCTCTTTCAAGGGGAAATATTACATTTGTAACTTTGCAGTTATTTTCTTAGGATTGAAACTCCTCCATAGATTATAAAATGTGCTAGAGCACGCTATGGCAAAGTAAAAATGTGCAGAAATATAAACGTGGTGGTGTGTTGGGGAAGGGTCTAAAAGAGAGTCACTCTGGCCAAGTAGATAGTTCATACAGATGTTATACATTTAAATCTTGACTGTGCTTTGGTACATAAGGGAAAATGTGTTCAGTTTGTTATGCAAGAACTTCTCTATGACCCCCATTTGTTTACAAGTTATTTAACCTAAGTACCCAACTTTGATCACAAGCTGAAATAGGTAAAGCAGGATTATAGAGAGAACTAAATAATTCTTACTTAGGCAAAGACTGCCTAACTTCTTCATGTAGAAGAGAACTTACAATTAAATAAAACTGTGTTGAACAATACAGGCAATATAATTATATAATAGGTTCGAATTTGTGAACTGTCAACAGACAGATTTTAAAGACATGATAGGGACATTATTTCAAGTAAAGAAAAACTTCAGCCATGAATATACGGAATTTTGATAAAATTTCCCTTGTTACTCCACTTCTGTAACAGTCCGCACTGCATCTATCTAGCTTGACATCTTGTACTTTATGCAAATTGACCCACCTGTTTCTGCATAGATACACCAGTCACACATCATAAATAAAACGGCAACAGATGGACTGAGCTACTTTCCATTAAACTGCAGTCAGAATCTGGCTAGTGCTGTGCATAAATGATAGTGTCGCTTCTCTGATAACCACACAGATCATGTCTTCACCATTATTATTATTATTATTATTATTATAGAGCGACAAACAATTTAGAAAATCAAATCATAAGTTCACCATTCACTGCTCCCAACACAATACTACACAAATGTCAAACTTGGTTAAGGAGATCTGGAAGTCATCTTTCAAGAAAGTGTAGTCATGCATGAAAAAATAAGGTTTATATTTACAAAGTGGCGGCTTTTGCAAGATGCAGCCACTTTCTGGGGGGTTTGACTTGAAAATTTAAAGCAGAACTAAAATTAAGTACAATGCCTGGAGTGTTTTACACTTAACATTTATTACATTTTGAGGTCAACTTGCCGAGAAACAGTGTCTTACAAAAGCCGCTGTTTCATATATATATCCCGAATTGTACTTAAAATTAGCAGTAAAGCTGCATTACAGTTAGTTAACTCTATATCTAGGTTTAGATTTACTAACTGTGGCACTTTTGCTGGTTTCAAAGAGTTTCCTTTACCTGTTGATTCGTCTAAATCATTGGCATGGCTATATTGTGTCCATTACCCTTTAAAGAACTGCTTGAACTCAATTGTTATTATTGGCAAATGTGAGATAAAGTCACTAATCAATCATTACAAAATACAAAATGTATTCTACTTTAGTTTTTTTGGTTGCAACTTTAAGTGTGTTTAGTGTAATGTAAATAAGTGCTGCATGATTTATATTCACAACATTTCCTGCAGAATTTGTTTGCTTCACCCTGAACAATTGTTCCTTCAAGAGCCACCCAGAACATGTGGTTGTTAAACAGACCCAAACTTAATACTCCTATGTCAATTGTTAATTGTTGGTATGAAGTTGTTCTGCAATGCTTAAAGCAGCAAATAAATAAATCACTGTAGCAGACTAATAAAAGAATGTTGTTACCATTTTACCTTGATATGTTTCTTCAGATTGCTATTAATGAATCACAATTCTGCATATTTTGACAGGGTCACATGATGTAGTGTGCAGAGAAGCTTTGGATCAACCCTCAGAGCTCTATATTCACTACAACATCCTCCTCCATCTTCCCCTTCTACCATCACATGACATGCTTAAACCCTGTAATCGTGTGACTGTGTAGCTGACTGACTGCATCTGGAAGACATACTTGTCTCTACTAAGACGTTTTCATAAGGAAATAAGGATTTGTAGAAAAACATGCATATAAAGCTATTAATCAGATATTTAACCCTTCGGTGTGATCACAAGGTAAAACCCCCTGTGCTAAAGAAAAATCATGGAATCCTGCTTTTACTATTTTGGAAAGGTGGATTACTGGCAAAACAAGAATCACAAAGTATTTCATTGTGGTGTTTAGAAGACAAAATAAAATCAAGTTTGCTTTTGGTTACCTTTTTTAAATTTCAATAAAAAAACATTTTTTGTTAAAACATGTATGAAGTGTTAGAATGAGTAAAAAGACTAAAGGTATTTTCTGAAAATACAAAGTATAAAAAAAAGTATAATTTGTGTGGTTATCATATAAAAAAATCAGTGATATTGATGTTGGAATGTGATGAGCGCTAACACCGAAAAACAGCCTCAGCAGAAGGGTGAGAGAATCGTCAGTAGCAAAGGGGTTAAATAAAAACAATTGTAGGACTGCTGCATTCGTTTTTTCTAAATTTAGTATGAACACAATCATCACAGAAATCAGTGTTTCCCAACCTCAGTACTCAAGACAAACAAAATGTCCAGGTTTTAAAGCTGGATACACACTTGTCGATATATTGTTTCTTCGAACGACAAACTATATATTGCGAGTGCATCAGTGGGTGTGTACACCATATCAGGACTGCACTGCATCACAGCCGATGCCGGTATATCTTGCAGATAGAACGGTACATCTGGCTGTGTGTACAGACGACCCACCAACTGCCCTTACACTTGCATCACAGATGGGTGGGCAAAGTTAAATACCTGCCCAGTTGTGAAGTCAGGCCAGAAACATCGAGCAACCAATCTAAGTGTGTATAGCTTACAAATCGGCCTCTGGGATGGCGGATCGGTCTGTTGACCGATCCATCATTTAACTGTGTACCCAGCATAAGAATAGTTATACTGGAGCACAGGTGACTTAATTAGTACCTCAATTATTTAAATTTAATCGTCTGTGTTCAAGCATGAATATCCTTTAAACCTGTACTGTGTCTTGAGGACTGAGGGCCTGATTCAGAGCCGTTCGTAAGCGGCCGCTTGTTCGCTCTGAGCGATGTTCGCACAACTGCGCATGTGTATGGGTCATAATGCCAACCAGTCATTGCGGTCGGAAATCGTGCGCTCGTAAAACAGCGAGGGGCTGCTAATTTGATTGACAGAATGTACCGTTTGTGGGTGGTAACAGGGGAAGGTGCATGAAAACGGGGGAGTGGAGATCAGAACGCAGGCGTGCCTAACGGTCAAAAGGGCGTTTAATGGGAGTGCATAATTAGTAAAGGAGCGTCATGGACAATGGACCAATGCAACGGACATGTAGATTATTTATCAAAGTTCTGTTTTTCTGTGATGTTCTTGAGTTTTTTACCAAATGTTCTTTAAATAATTTTGTTGTTTGGCTAATCCTCAAAATTTTCACAATGGCATTTAATTTTCTGTATTTATACAGCCTTGCCAGACAGCCGGGAGGAGTGGTTGGTTGGATGTTTCTGAACACAGCCTGTTTAAAATGGATTATCTATATGGTATGGGAAACTATTGTTTTTATTGTTTATTTTACGAAATATACATATATATAAATATATATATATATATATATATACATACATACATACATACACACTAGTTAGCAGCCTGTCAAAATTCCCCCGCAAAAAGTCACATCTGAGCTTATACGGGTCACTTTTGGTAATTTCTGCTCGCCAGCTTGGGGGGTTGCCTTCAGAAATGTCAGCGCTGGCGGATGGGCTGCGAGTAGAAATGTCTGCATGTCCTCCAACACTTCACAGTAAAAACCGGTACAGGGGGTGTGGCCACATATAAAGGGGATGTGGCCACATGTAAATGGAGCCTGTCTACGGGGGACTGTACACTGGGGGCTGGAGGCACTGGATGGTTACTGTAGTGTTACATAGCAACAGTAATCATCCTGTGTCGGCTGGCACCCTGCCCCCAGTGATATACATACTATATATGAACTTCAAAGTGCACACTAACAGAAAATAGCCAGTGCCGGCTGCCTCACTACACACAGATAGAAAGTATGGTGGTCGCTCACTACACACAGAGCCTGCAAACAGCCACGGAAAGATGGGGGGAAGGGAGCCACCTGGCAGTTTCACTGAGCAGCGCTGCAGGAGTCCGTGTCCCCGCAGTGCTGCTAAGAAGTCTTGAACCCGGTACCAACCATTACAGTGTTGTTTGCCGGTACAGAACGTAAAAAAACGGTACTGTACCAGCTAAAACAGTACAGTTGGAGGCTATAATGTCAGCGACGCAACACAGTTGAGGAGCAGTTAGCCTTATATATCTAGCCAATGATCAGCACTCCCAATGAAGGGTTAATTACCCGGGTGCCATTATAAAATAATGGCAATATACATGCAAGTCAGGGCAGCACTCCTGGGACTTGCATCCACATAATAAACACACTCACAGAGCCATAAAGAGATCTGACATTTCGGGGCTTTAATAACCCGTTTTCAAGGAGCTCCTTGAAAATCGGTTATTAAATACCCGAAACGTTGGATCTCTTTATGGCTCTTTGATTGTGTTTATTATGTGGATGTAAGTCCCAGGAGTGCCGCTCTGAAAGGTGTGCATATATCAGAGCGCAAACACACATTCAAGAGTGATATATCTATCTTACAAAATGGTCCTGTTCATTTTCTTTGAAGAGACCATCTTTGTAACAATCACCTTTGATAAGGATGTATGTCAGGTCCTTTGGGGTATATGGTAATTCTAACATTTTTAAAAAAATTTCTTTCAGAAATGGGTATTTCTGTCAGTGAGGCAGTGATGTGCTGCTTTTCTCTGAGTAGTTTCTCTGTGAGTGATGTTATTTGTTACACTTGTGGAGTGACAGTTGGAAGTAGTTCAGTCGTGCGGTCGGTTATGCTGGGAGGTGTGGGGTCATTAGGAAATTCAACTTCAGGTGTCCATCCAGACGTATCAGGAGAGTAGGCAAGTAATTGATGGAAATGGGCATGCCAGATTTGACCAAGTAAAGTAAAAGTGTTCTCACACAAATGCATCACATGCAGTCCCCAAGATGCATGTGCTTCTGTGGGGTAGCATATCACTTGTGGTTGCTCTTGGTGACCCCTTGATTTGTGATGTTTGGGGACATTACTGCTCTGGGGTCTTGCCCAGGACTCCAGAGCTGCTTGGAAGCCCCCAGTCTCTCTCTTGGCACAGTGGATGATGCACTTCACTGCTGCTCAGGGACAACATACGAGGGGTGACACCCCTCGGATTCAGCTCTGCTATTTTGGTGTCACTCCCACGGATAGTGTTACCCAGGGTAACACTAGTTAAGCAGCCAGGACCACGATTCCTCACCTCTTCCAGGGATACAATTTACCATGTTGCCTCCTATCCTGGATAGGGAGTCAGGATGGGTAATTAGTAGGGCAAGCCCAGTATACGCTATAAATATTTAATCAGCAAACAGTATTAGAGCCGAGAATATTTGTAAAGACACCATGAAAGGTCGCACCAAAGAAAAGAGTTTCTTTTCATATAGAGAAAATTATATTACTCTTCAGAGAAATGCAATACCATATATTTAACAAATCTGTGATCACAGAAGGAGAGTGTGAGAGCCATACTGTAATTTGTCCATAATCTGTCTATAATCCCATTGAAGGACACAATCATCTGTTGCTTAAATCCTACTTCGACATTAATAGATAATACAGTTAAGAATAGATTATACTCAACTGCACAGCAAATGTAAATAGAATGGTAAATCTCTCTAGGACTGTCAAGATATAGAATAGGAATTTCAAAGTACATGTTTTAAGTAGTTTTGTGATAAAATATACACATTTTATTATATCATTTGTGGTCACATAAAAAAAGAGTGAGGGAAAATAAACTTGTAGAATATATATTTTCTTTAAAATCCAAATTTTCCATATAGGCCTACCTGAAAATAATATGTTGCACATAAATTACCAAATAAAATTGTTAATTATGCACAAATATCTTCTGTCTATAAACAATGCATAGTATGATGTAACGACTTGTGCCAAAATGTTACAAAAGGCTGCGGCGTGTGAACTAGGACACTTAGCACATGACATTACTTTGTGTTTGTAAAGGGGGGTATCCACTAGACGATAAGATTGAACGATAATGATAAAATCATTCGATAATCGTTCGATAATCATTCAAACATCGTTTGAACATCGTTTGCAAATCGTGCAGTAATTGTTTCTAACGATGTATGATGCGCGCTCCCGCTGGTCGTTTGATCGTCTCCTCCATCGACTGAACATGCAGGTCAATTTCACTTGATTGCTTACAAATCGTTTACACATCGTTTACACATCGTTCACGCTGAACGATTAAACGATGAACCACTATCTGCCCACTATAGCTGAAAGCTCTCAATCACAGATTAAAACAACATAGTTTATCGTTAGATCTTTTGCAAATCGTTTGCAAATCTTTTACAAATCTTTTGGAAATCTTTTGTAAATTGTTCAGAGTGGAAGATCATATTTCAAGGGAAACTTCAAGGGAAAATCGTTAAGAGGTTGGACAGGGATAAAATCGTCTAGTGGATGCCCCCTAACAGTGACTGTGGTAAAAGCAGCTACTGTATGTGAGAAAAGCAATACTTTACTCATCAGTGGATAAAATGCTTGAGGTAAAATACCTAGCATGCTTTATGGCAACCAACAGAAATTATTTCAGGTGTCAGCTAAAGAGAATATAGCAGGACTATGGAATTATGGGATAAACTGGAAAGAGTAACGGACTAGGTTGGCGTATACAATCTGAATTAATTAAATGCATTCTGCATACTTTCTCTCATTGCTGAAATTACTGTATTACTTTCATCATAACTAGTATCAGAACTGTATTCCATGGTGGGTGAGTCATGGGGCTCATATAAAGACCATGTTTAACACAAATTGCACCAAACATACAGCATGTGCACACCACAATTAGATGCATTTTATGTGTCTACACACGCAGGGGTGCCGAGAGGGGGGGGGAGCGGGTACAGATTACCAGGGCCCGGGCTTCCTGAGGGGCCCGGCGGGGGCCCGGGTACGGCGCCGCTCCTCCTCACAGCAGCCCAGCACACAGCGTGTGCTGAGCTGCAGTGGAGACTGCTTGTGGCTGCTAAACAGCAGTCTCCTATGCCTGTGGGGGGGAGTGATCACACTGATCGCACCCCTCCTGGCTTTGAGCAGGGCTGAGGGGGCCCAGAGCGCCCCCCTCCCAGCGTGCATCTTTTTTTTTTGGGAAGGGGGCGTGGCCACACCTCCCACGATTAGGCCACGCCCCCTATTACCCGGGCCCGCCGCGGCTCTCAGCGGGCCTGTACATACGCTTGAAGGGATGGAACAAATGATGGAGCATACTGCAATTATGGAGTTCCCAGAGGAAGAGATGTAGCTGATCACTGCAGAGGATAGGTGCTCCTTGTCATTAGGTCCTGGCACATCACCACATAATGCAGTGTATCGTGGGTCTATGAAGAGGCAGCTTAGCCAGGGTGACATTATTCTCAGAGAATTGCATCATCATATCCCCCATCCCGTCCATTTCACTAAAATATTCTGTTCAGTAGGGGTATTATGGCAGTGTCACAGGTGTGTCAATGCAAGCGGCTGTGATCACAGAAGCACAGCCGGAACTTGAGGAGGCCATGGTCAGACAGAGAAACTGCACCTGCCCTAGGGTTGGTGCAATTTTTGATGGTGCGACCTATGGTGGCATGTAAGATCCTACCAATCAGTATTACAGCGTGCATGGGCACTAAAAGTGGGTGTCTCAGTCCTTGCTCATTCGGCCGCATGAATGTACACAAGGGAAAGAATTTGTAGGCCAATTGCATAAACTCGCAGACAGGTGGCCGCCAGTAGACATTGCTGCATGTGCTTTTGCACGCAGAATAAAACCCATACACTCTAACTACATGCACATAATCTGTAGGCAGAGCGCTCACCTACCCTATTATTACTATTTACTGCGGAGGTTGGACACCCCCAGACGCCTTTTCACTACAACTTCAGTGCCCCTCTCATTATATCATACATACAGATGTAATACTTCAGTGCTTCCTTCTACTATCACTGTGAGAAATGAAGCCATGCTAGGTAGCTATAAGGGGAAGGTAGGAGGAGCATGGGGATAGAGGTAAGTTTCAATGTTTTTCTTTAGTACATCTTAGGCATTGTGATGCAAATTATAGCATCATCCCTTACCCTAATTATATTCATTGTCAAGTATTTTGGTAAAAGGTCTGAAAGCTGTGTATACTGTATGTTCCTTCCACTGAGGTAATATGGAGACATGGTTAAGAAATTAAAAATATAAGAAGACCTTAGAAAAGAACCGTAGAACTGAACCACATAACTATCTACATTATTTGATCGTCTGCTTCTTGCAGATTTAGATTAGTTTTAGGAAAGCCTTATAAATATCTCAAGCATATTTCCATTCCCTTACTGTATAAGCCTTTACCACACCTGTTTGGAAGGCTATGCCACCTAGCTACTTGTAGTGGTATTCAGTCAGAACAACTGAATAGATAGACTCAGATGAGTACCCCAGAACAAGGATGGTCAGAGGCAGCTGGGACTGGCATCCAGAAAAGTACATCAGTACAAAGAGGTTGGGGCAGAGACAAACATAAGATGTCCCGCACCAGAGATCTTATACAATAAACTATTGCATTTGACCTCTCTACTTGTTGTTACCACTGTTTAATAGAAGAGTAAGGGGACTATTTACTAAGCAGTGTTAGGAGACAGAGTGATAAGTGATAAGAAATTGATAAGGTGCCAGCCAATAAGCTCCCAACTGTCATCTCACAGGCTGTGTTTGAAAAATGACAGTTGGGAGCTGATTGGCTGGCACCTTATCACTTTCTTATCACTTTTCACTCTGTCTCCTAACACTGCTTAGTAAATAGACCCCTGAATGTGATGTGTGGTGCTCCCAGTATAACTCAGAAAGATTAGCTCATGGGATGGTTAGGTACAGGGGGTTATTTACAGCACAATGGTGCATTCATGTCATTGTACTTATAGTTCAAATTATTGTACTTATATTTAATTTATGGTTAAAATTTCAAAATTTGTTAATTGCCATTTAGTTAAAAGATTGGTCTTCCCCTTCAACTCAGTCACTAAATAGTCTAATTTCTCATACTGTGTATGTATTTCAGTACAATATAACCCCCAAGTATGGTAAGTAAGGGTATTTATTATTTGGCTTAGAGCACAGGTTCTCAGACTCGGTCCTCAGGTCCCCAAACAGTGCATGTTTTCCAGGTCTCCTCACAAAATCACAAGTGAAATAATTAGCTCCACCTGTGGATCACTTAAAATGTGTCAGTGAATAATGAATACACCTGTGCACCTGCTGGGTGACCTGGAAAATGGGACCTGTGTGGGGTCCTGAGGACCGAGTTTGAGAACTACTTGCATAGAGAAATGTTTAAAAACAAGAATTAAGTACAGTGTATTTAAAAGGTAAAATGAACAGTGGTAACAGATGCTTAACATTGTCTTCATTTATCCTCTTATTTTCTTCTTAGTAGTGTGTGTGTGTGTTACCAGAAGGTTCAAATCCTGATGTATTAAATAGTTGATACATTGTTACAAAGTATCTATCTCGGGTCATTACCCCTTCTGGCTGTCAGTTTTCACCTGCTGAAATATTTAGCAAGTGCTGTATTATTGCTTAATGTTCCACTTATATTGATACTAGATATCTTTATTCTGGAACAAGGCAAGACAAAGCAGATTTAGCAAATCGCACGTCAGTGTTCACTGATACACTGCCCTCTGATCACCATACTACTGTGATCTGAACCTTTTATATGTGTGTGGGTGCTTGCAGAATACTTTGTAAGATAAGATAACAGGTGAGTTGTGTGAGGGAAATAGAGATGGATTAATGACATACAAAGACTTAGGGGTCTATTTACTAAGCAGTGTTAGGAGACAGAGTGAAAGTGATAAGAAAGTGATAAGGTGCCAGCCAATCAGCTCCCAACTGTCATTTTTCAAACAAAGCCTGTGAGATGACAGTTGGGTGCTGATTGGCTGGCACCTTATCACTTTCTTATCACTTTTCGTTCTGTCTCCTAACACTGCTTAGTAAATAGACCCCTAAGGGCTGTATGTCTCACGAATGACTAGTGTATCTGGATCTACATTTAGATTCATTTTTCTCAGGTATCGTTATTGAAGATAGGGTCCCAATTTTGGTTTAATGCCCAGTTACACCTATGATGGATTTTCTGCGTTTTTGCATCTCAAGAAAATACTAGCATGTGTGGCATCAATCCGGCATCAATCCTTATTAAAATAGCATGACTGAAACTAATCATAATCTACAATTAGTGACACTTGTTAAACCTTACAGTGACTGATGATAAACGTGTGTGGTCAATGACAGGATGGATGCAGCAGAAATGCAGCAATTAGATTACTGGCAGCAGGTAGGAACACAAAAATCTGGAAAGGTGGAAGTGACTAGTTTATAGGAAGTCATGGATGGAGATAGAAGATGCTAGATCATCTGGGTAGCAGTTAGACTGAGCTGGGAACCAGACAAGGCAAAGTATTGTCCAACAGCTAGAGAAGCTCAGTTTGCAGCACTGCAGCCTCCAAATCCTTACAGTCCTGATACTACTACCCTTTCTGTAAAGCAGTTCTTTCTCATATCTCCACTAAAAATAGTCATATGGTTTAGCACTGCCTTGACAAAGGAGCCCACAGGCAAAACGCGCGTCGGCGTTTCCCCGAGTAGCCGCTGGTTACTATTATGCTATAATACATTAACTCTGCTATCATGCACCATCCGATCCGACTTGATAAATGTAAATGATGTGATTAGACATATACAATTAAGTATCACGGGGCTATGTTCAAGTGAGAGCAGGGATCTTTAGAGAAATATGACCTGAGTATTCACAGTGCCGGACATGGAAGCATAGTATGAACAAACACATACAATAGGGGAGATAAATCCTAATAAATGTGGAGCTATTTGTATTTGAAATCCGGGGTTATTAAAGAGGCTGAATTGAAACACTTACATTGACAGGCAGAGAAACATACCGTGAACTCATCTAATAACATATGATACAAACTAAGGCAGGAATAGTTACAGCAGACATTGTAGATATTAAGTTGCAAGATGTGAACTATAGTCTGCACTGGAATTAACTGATATACTGTAGTTATTGAATTCCCTCAGTCAGTATCACATTGCAGCTTTACAATAAACAATAGTTAACTTATCTGGCCATTATCAAACTATAATCACATCAATCTATATGAAATAATAGTGACAAAGAATACTTGTCACTTACTAGTTGATAGCTATTGATCCCTATACAATTTATCACAATCCTTCACAATAAGGTTCAAGACTAGTTGGTAGTGAGACTATATAAAGCAACCAGCGGCAAAAAGGGAATTTTACAGCGGCATACACAGGATTTCTAGAGGGGGGTTTCCAAATGCTTGATTTTAGAGCGAGTGTGGCTAGTCCATGAAGAGGGCAGAATTAGTACTTATCCAGCTTTAATATGCGTCATACAATGTGTATTGTGTGTCATAATTCCTGCATATACAGGATCACAGTAAGTAATTTGATGTGTCAGTAGGCCATCCTGCCTGAGCTGGATGTTTATATTGTAGATGTGAGCACCATTCCAGAGCACTGGAGCAAGTCCGGGAGCCTGGAGGAGCAGAAGAAGAACCTAGCACTTCCCTGGACATATATGTACATATTGGGCTCTATAGCAGTACATCCCTAACAGTGCATGTTTTCCAGATCTCCTAGTTGGTGCACAGGTTATTTATTACTGGCTGATACATGTTAAAAGTTTCACAGGTGGTGCTAATTATTTCATTTGTGATACCGAGAAGAACATGTAGCACTAGTAAAATTCTATTATATTACTATATCTACTGTGGTCATGGTAAGTGCTGGGGAGGGGGGTTTCCAGGCAGACGGAAACCCCCCTGCGTTTGCCTATGTTTTAAATAGATTTTCTAACTATTTTTTTCTTTCACATTCTAACTTTATGCACTATTATTTTAATCAATACTTAATCAATACTTCACCTACTTGTTTGAACACATTATTTTAAAGACGGAATTAATAAAGATTGATTAAATTTGAGTTATTTGTTGACAGAAAACCAATCCATTATCGATCCTAAGTGTAGACCACAACAACAACTCTTCTTTTCTCTTTTTTCTAGACAGTCTGTGGTTTTACTACATGTTCTTTTATTTTAGCACTTCTCTTCTATTGTATCTCCGCTCTCCCTTTAATTTTACAACTATACACAATGAGGTCCTTTAGTCTTTCCTAGCAAGTCTTGTTACGTAGACTATGCATTATTTTAGTAGCCTATCATTGCACAAGCTCCAATTTGGTATGTACTGCAGCTTTTGGTATCATTACATTGGCATCACCACCTGTCTTTCTTCCATTTCCTATGCAACTTTGCATTAAACTAGTCTTCCCTATTGCTGTTTTATTGCCTGCCTACCTTTAAATCACCTAACAAAGTGCCTCCTAAAGACGTGTCCTTTTCTGTTTTGGCCGGTGCTGCGGCACGTATGCCGCGAATAAGTGGCCAATAGTAGGCGCGTGTACCGTGTTCGCACTGTTGATCCCATAGGATCGTATGGTGTGATCCATGCTGCAGCATGGCATACTACGTTGTATGGGTGCGCAGCAATGCAGCGACTCATGGGCCCGTTTGCCGCTGATATGGCCAAGATGGAAAAGGCCATATCTGTATGTCCCTTTGTTAATTAGTTGTGGCCATAATACTATATTCAGCCATTGTACATTACCTATCCCTGATATACACAACCTAGATCACCAATAAGTTTAGTTGCCAATCATACACCTTAATCAAAGGCATATATTTCCCTCAACAGTCTACATTTATATCACCACCTTCATCTTACCTAGTCAAAAAGAATCATATTTGTTGCTATGATCTCCCCTAGGTTAAATCAATGAAATGTTGAATCTTGTAAATTGCTGGATTTCTGATATTCTAGGATTGTATTATAAGCAGGAGATATCATTCCCCATGTGCCCATTGTTTCCATACACTGGTATGGGGACAGTCATTCAACCAAATATGAAAACTGAAAGTTTTCAGAATTTTCTTGCTGGAACTGATGCCAACGTCAGTTCATAGAGCTCAGGAGCTGATTCAGACCTGGACGTTAAGAAGCGTTCGCTCGTAGCTGCTGATGGTTCGCAATGTGCGCATGCATCGCAATGCGCATGTGCGAACCACTGCGAAAGATTGGGGAGCATTCACTCACCCAGCATAGACAGCCCAGCTGAATGAGTGGCAGGCCAAGCCATTTGTGGGTCATAACAGGGGCAGGCCACTAGAAATGGGTGGAGGTATGAACGCAGGCATGTCTGAGCGTCTTAAAGCCACTTCAGAGGTATGCATAATTTAAAGTCAGCATCACAGTACACGTCACGTGGTTGTATTTCACACTGAAGTAATCGCAGTGCTTGCGGCAGGGTATAGTCAACCTCAAGTGCTGCGATCGCATCCGATAGTCCTCGATGTACCGATGGTTACAAACACTTCCTGGAGATGATGTGCGCAAGTGGGCGTTTAAAGACAGGCTGGTGGGCGTCTGCATACACAAAGTGATCGATCGCCAAGACATAGTTGGCGTGCTAATCCCTTGCCGTGCGATCGCCTGCCTTGCTGGGCGTGCACAGGATTTGCATAAGCTGGGTGCGAGCGGGTCTGAATGAGCTCCTTTGTTCCTTCCTATGGGAAGGAGGTCCGCATTGCGAAAAGTGATCTGTTCAGAATCTCTGCCAACTCCAGACTTGCTTCCCCTCCAGAAATAAGCAGCGGAATCAGCAATGTTAGGTTTTCAGAGCAACTGATCCTACACTGGAGCAATATTGATTTGTTCCTGTAGTTTAGTGTCCACTGCAACTCACAGCAAGTTGGATACATAATTAATGGGGAGCTTTAGGGAAACAATGTTAAATATGCCCCTAAGGATTGCTCTGTATTCTTGAATCAATTTATCTGGTCCCACTGACGTGTTAGCTTTGAGAGACCTGTACGGAAATTCTTCTATGTAAATGTACTCATGTCGGCCGGGATGATACTGCTATGCAATCACTATAATAATATTGATGATCATATAACTTGTACTAAAATAACAGCAGTTTATAAAAGCAAGATGACATAATCAAAGAGTCTCACCCAAACCCCAGTTGCCTGCAAACCACCTCTGCATCAGCATCATCCCACTGATCATCACAGACTGTTCCCCACTGGCCGGAATGAAAGACTTCTATCCGTCCTTCAAATGCAGAGCTCCCACCAACCAGACGAGCGGGGATAAAAGTAGAGTCTGAGGATGCAACAAGACAAAATTGCACAGAATGATTATAACTATAGCTGCATGTAAAAAAGTTTAGAGACAATTCAAATATTGATAACACTTAACATCATATAGTATTTTTTTCTCAAAACTATGATGCAGAGGAGAAAGCATTCAGAAAGCATTGTGCTGTTTTTTTTAACTGATTAACCACTATTTTACTTTATTGTAGCTAATAATAATTGTCTGTGTCAGTTACCCTGCAAACGACACTGACCAACCCAACTGTTCAATCGATCATGTGAGCTAAAACTTGCTTAAGGTGCCTGCTCATGTGGTGATTTCTATTAGAAGCATGGTGGTTTTATGCCAAAGTGACCAGCTTTAGCTACATGTTTGGGGAAGAAATTGTCTGATACAACAGAAATTTAGACGGGCTGGAAGGTTCATGTCAACTAGTAACTACATGGACCTTAGTGCTGTCATTGGGTATCAAATTACAGTATAAACCCCATGTGTGTGATACATTTGGTATGCCTACCTAACCACTTTGAAAATAGATCTGTTTGCAGGCCTGATCACTGAACACACGGCAAGCTTTTGTTTTTAAGGTCCTCTGAGTGGCTGTCAAAGGTATCCTGCGAAAGCCTCATAATATGACTTCTAAAACTACAGTAACCAAATGAAAATTCGATATGAGCCTATAAAGTGGATTTCAGAAATGAACCAAGTAATTTTTTTACAGGCTCACTGACTTTCATTAAGTCAACAATTTGCACAGCCAAAATAATCAAATATTGTGACCGTGTCCAGATAGAGGATCGACAAATGGGTAGGCTAGGGTTAGGTTTAGACACTAGGGTTAGGGGGGTTAGAGCTAGGCACCAGGGGGAGGATTAGGGATAGGCACTAGGGAGAGGGTTAGGGTTAGGCACCAGGGGGAGGGTTAGGGATAGGCACCAGGGGGAGGGTTAGGGATAGGTATTAGGGGGAGGGTTAGGGATTGGCACTAGGGGGAGGGTTAGGGATAGGCACTAGGGGAGGGTTAGGGATAGGCACTAGGGGGAGGGTTAGGGATAGGCACTAGGGGGAGGGTTAGGGATTGGCACTAGGGGGAGGGTTAGGGATAGGCACTAGGGGAGGGTTAGGGATTGGCACTAGGGGGAGGGTTAGGGATAGGCACTAGGGGGAGGGTTAGGGATTGGCACTAGGGGGAGGGTTAGGGATAGGCACTAGGGGAGGGTTAGGGATAGGCACTAGGGGGAGGGTTAGGGATTGGCACTAGGCGGAGGGTTAGGGATAGGCACTAGGGGGAGGGTTAGGGATTGGCACTAGGGGGAGGGTTAGGGATAGGCACTAGGGGAGGGTTAGGGATAGGCACTAGGGGGAGGGTTAGGGATAGGCACCAGGGGGAGGGTTAGGGATAGGCACTAGGGGCAGGGTTAGGGCTAGTATAAGAGTTAAATTAAAACAAATGTATGGACAATTTTTGTGTCAACCATTTGTCTATCGTTTATACTACACCCATTGTGACAATACATAAATGCAGTAGCTGCATAAACAGAAAAAAATGTCTGTCCTTCTCGTAGACAGAAAATTTTATATCCTTCTTTTCACAAAGCTGGCACCACCATATATTTTATGTTGATGTTCATATTACTGTATAATAAATGCATCTTTCGAAATTGAATTAGGCCTTTACTAATAGCAATCAGCTTCACTTAAATAAATTATGTTAACCAGTCTGAAAAAAATGATCAACACTATCAACATACAAAAAGATCCTTAACAAAGTTGCTTAAAAAATCTTTTTTTGCTGTTTTGATACATTGTGATTATCTTTTTTCTATTCATGCATGGGAAGATTATAGCCTGAAGATATTCACAACTGCACAGGGGCAAGTTTTGCACCAAAATGCAAAAACAATATTGCAAACAAGTATTGCAATATGTGATATTCAAATGAGTTTTAAAGGGTGCACGTTTTGTGGTATTACTGGTTTAGTTAGATTACATAATATGAAAATAACCCAAACGGCTTCTTTAAGGCAACTGAGCAGTATGCTAAATTTTTATGCTAAAACATGAAAATGAAAACTTACCCATGTGACCAATGCATACCCATGTGACCTATGCATACCCAACCCAACGCAAAAGTGCTACAGTAGTTGGACAGAGCATGCCATTGCTGTCAGTGTCTGTGCTACACACTTACTTTTGAAGCTCCATGCTGATTCACACATCAACTCTTACATTAGAGTGTGTTATGTTACCACCAAAATAACTAAACTGTATGTTCTATTTATTAAGCAGAAAATGCCCAATCTCTGGAAAAATATAGATGTTTTCAGCAATACTAGTTCTCCCTACCTTTCACAGGTAATGTAGTTTTCTAAAAGCAGGTGCACAATCCTGTAAAAGGACTCGTATTTACCGGTGTCTCTCACTGCAGACTTCAGGTATTGCTAAAGCCTGAACCACTGTGATGTTTATATGTTAGTTCACTAAGACATCAAACTGAAATGAGGCATAGCTTATGAAATTATTCATTCCATCTGACTGGTGCACCGGTAATAAAAGTGTACCACATCCTTCTCAATCCTGTTGCCATTTAGGAGAACAAAGACTTGTGGTAGGTAATACAAAAGGTGCATGGCAGGGAGTTAGAATGCGCTACCTGTAATCATTCCATTAGATTCTACAACGGACTTTATAGATGAGAACCCTTTAGTGTTCTTTTGATATGTTACTTAATGGTACAAATCTGCCACTGGTTTTAACGTACAGATCTTGAATTATAAATGAGATCACTGCTGCAGCTCTTGTAATGGACACAGCTGCATTCTCCTCACTAGGCTTAATTGATCTGTTTGATGTGCAAGAAAATTGCCTACTGGGACAAAATGTCTTTCTTTTTTATCAGCCTTTTGACAGTGTTGTGTCATTCTCTTTGACTGTTAATAGCTGTGTTTGCGTATTTAAGTGGAATACATAGAAACTTGCTTTAATGAAAAGTTTACAAAGGCAAAAGGATGATCTCTTTCTTTAAAGAGACCAACAAATAAAGATAAACATCCATCCATTACAACAAGACACCTCTTAGACCAGGGGTAGCCAACCTCGGTGCTCATGAGCTACCAACATTTCACGTTTTCCAGACCACCTAGCAGGTGCACAGGTGTATTCATTACTAACTTAAAACATTTGAAAAGATCCACAGGTGGAGCTATTTATATCACTTGTGATTCTGTGAGGAGACCTGCAAAACATGCACTGTTGGTAGCTCTTGAGGACCAGGGTTGGCTACCACTGCCTTAGACCGATGTTTCCCAAACTCTTCCTCAGGGAGCACTAATGCTGGCCATACACCAGAACAATTTTCCTCCAACCATCCAACTAGTTGGCTGATTGGAATGAAAATCTGGTAAAGGATTGGAACAAATAACAATCAGCCACTGGCTCCCAAAAGCAGGAAAACAGGAAAGTTGGTCTGGTGTATGGCTAGCTAAACAGTGCATGTTTTCCAGGTCACAGACTCACAAGTTAAAAATAATTAGCCCCACCTGTGGATATTTTAAAATGTGTCAGCCAGTAATAATTACCCCTGTGTACCAACTCGGATAAATGGAAACCATGCACTGTTAGTGCTCCCTGAAGAATGAGTTTAGGAAACACTGCCTTAGTCCATCTGCAATAACTAGAGCTAACAGGAGGTAAGATATTTGACATCCTGGGGCACATGTAGGAATAGATGCTTTTTCAAATAAAAAATACATGCCATAAAAAAGACACAATGACATGTGAGTCAGGTGCATCTCAAACTATTAGCTCTATAGCATATGTGCCAGGTTTATGCTACAAGAAACCAGTAGAATGACTGCTTGGTTTACACCAGGAATAACAAAGGCGTAGAGGTGTACTGTAGCTTGACAGTAGTAAATGCTAAAGCCACTTTGCCAAATTTGTACACAAAATAATTCTGTAATGAAGTGCCTGAGCAATTTATATTAGTAGATGCTAAAGTCACATTTACTATGTAAAATACAATTAAATACAGAAACAAAATAAAAAATAAAAGTAGAAATTAAATTCAATTAAACACAAACACCTGCTATCTTTCCCTTAAAAAATCAGGTATCAATAACTGCCATGGTGGAAATAAAAATATCAAATCAACTACCACAACTTCATATAATACAGCATCACACTAATAACTTATGTGCTATCAGTGTCCAGAAACAATAAGCCAATCAGAAGCGACTGCCAATTATCAACATTGGTAAGTATATTGCACGAGGGATCGCGCACAAGAGATACACTACTTACCAAGTACAAGTGCACCTACTGTATGCCTAGGTCTAACTCGGTCACATATATATATGAACACATACATGCCTACCCTCCCGGTTTTCGCGGGAGGCTCCCGATTTTTCGGGTAACCCCCCGCACCCCCGGAAGGGTAGGCATTTCTCCCGCATTCTACCCACTTCCTAGTGAAGTGGGCAGAATGAGGAGAATAACCGCAGCGATCGCGGGTCTCCGTGAAGGGGGCGGGGCTTAGGATGTGATTCTGCATGAATCACGGCATTAGGCCCCGCCCCCTATGTAAATTTTACCCAATCGCGGCAGTTTTGCCGCGAGGGGGTGGGGCTTAATGACGCGGATCGTTAGGCCCCGCCCCCATCTGCCCCTTGCTGCTTCTCTTACCCGGGCTTCTCCCGGGAAGAGATTGTTGAAAGTAGGTAACTATGTATGAACATGCCTTTACTGTTAATTACAAATGTTTGCCTGTCCATTCCCACCCTTATATTGCCAGATATGAGCAAATCTGTATTTGACCGAAGTCTTTTCTGCACAGAACTGATACAACTCTGCATAAGCCCCTGGGTGTAAATTAGCTATTTAATGGAGTAAAATCTATTTTTGATGTTAGCAGTGATTTTTGTCACTAGGGAATAGCTTACATCAGGCCTAACAAATTTTAGCTAATCCCTTAAGGTGCCCATACACGGTGCGATATAGCAGCCGATCCAACGGATTAGTACGCTACCGCTGCTATATCGTACCGTGTATGGGCATGATATCGGACAGAGCGCGTTCCCATGGGGTCGTACATCGCACCTCCAGATCTTACTGCAGGTTAATCTGATCTGGGGATGCGATGTACGATCCACTATGCGGGTGGGGGAGGGGTTGCCGGCATATCGGACGGTCGACCACCCGATCACACCGTGTGTGGGGACCGCCCGATATGTCAGCCGTCGGATCCCCCGTCGCATCGCAAGGTTCATATTGCACTGTGTATGGCGGCTTTAGTGTTTCTTGAGGATGCTTGTTCAGTAAAATGCACATAAATTAAGGGGTCTATTTATTATTAGTGGTGCAGTGGAAACATTATAGAGTCTATGTACTAAGCCAGACGCATAACCCACCTTTCCCGCAGCCTAACCCTGGATTCTGAGTACAGTCGGGATGCCAGCGTGGGATTCTGTCCACCGGCATTGTCTTCTTCCAGATGGTGACTACATCATCTGTTTGTGTATTCTATGTTCAGTAATGCAGTTCTGGTACATTATTTAATTCAATTAGGGTGGGATGTACTAAGCACTAAAATGCTGTCAAACCTTCGAAAACTGGTGTTTTTGGAAGCTTGCTGCAATCACAATATGTATCATGCTCCAGAAAGTGAAACCATTTATCTAAACATTGTTGCAAACCAAGTAAACCCTTTAATGGCAATGCTATTCCCTGATGGCAGTGGCCTCTTTCGGCAGTATAATGCACCATGCCACAGTGCAAAAATTGTTCAGGAATTTTTTGAAGAACATTCAAAGAGTTCAAGGTGTTTAATTAGCCTCCAAATTCCTTAGATCTTAAAGGATCTGCTGCTAACGTCTTGGTACCAGATACCACAGGACACTTTCAGAGGTTTTATAGTCCATGCCACAACAGGTCAGAACTGTTTTAGCGGCATGAGGGAGACCTAAATTATATTAGGCAGGTGGTTTAAATGTTATGGCTGACGGGTATCATCTACATGCTGATGACTCAGATCTACCAGCCCTGACCTTCCCCCTTTCTCCTCACTCATACCTACAGCTGTCTCTCTGCTCTTTCTTCGTGGTTGTCCAAGTGCTTTTTTAAAATTAACATGTCTGAGACTGAGCTGATAATCTTCCCATCCTCTCGGATAAACTCACCTCCCTCAATTTCTTTAGCTATTGACAGCACCACCATCTCTTCATTGCACTGTCTTGGAGTTATCCTTGACTCTTCCCTCTCCTTCAAACCACACAGTGCCCATCGCAGTCCTGCCGTTTCTATCTCAGAAATATCTCCAGGAGCAGACTGTTTCGCACAGTGGAGACAACTAAGGGGAAATAGTCGGGAAGCCGGCGGATGCAATGCCGACCACCGGCTTCCCGACTGCTTAATCCCGGCAAGGGTTAAATGACAGGCACCTGTCATTTTACCTACACCGGGAGACCGGCACCCAACATACCAATCGAAGGGATGCCGGGCGCCGGGCACGGACAGCCCGCGGGGGTGAGGGTTAGGTTTAGGGCTCCCGGGGGGACTTAGGGTTAGGCAAGCCCCCCGGGAGGTTAGGATCAGGCTAGGGGAAGGGGGGGTTAGGCACCCCCGGGGGGGAGGTTAGGGTTAGGCACCTCTAAGGGAGTGTTAGGGGGTTGAATAGGTTAGTTTATACTTACAGTCAGGTGCATAAATATTGGGACATTGACAGAATTTTCATATTTTGGCCTCTATTCACCACCATAATGGCTTTGAAATGAAACTTACAAGATGTGCTTTAACTGCAGACTTTCAGATTTAATTTGAGGGTAATTACATCCAAATCAGGTGAACGGTGTAGGAATTACAACGGTTTCTATATGTGTCTCCCACTTTTTAAGGGGCCAAAAGTAATGGGACAAACTAAACAATCCTAAATCTAACTTTCACTTTTTAATACTTTGTTGCAAATCCTTTGCAGGCATTTACAGCCTGAAGTCTGGAATGCATAGACATCACCAGACGCTGGGTTTCATCCCTGGTGATGCTCTGCCAGGCCTCTACTGCAAATGTCTTCAGTTCCTGCTTGTTCTTGGGGCATTTTCCCTTCAGTTTTGTCTTCATCAAGTGAAATGCATGCTCAATCGGATTCAGGTCAGGGGATTGACTTGGCCATTGCATAACATTCCACTTTTTAGCCTTAAAAAACTATTTGGTTGCTTTTGCACTATGCTTCGGGTCAATGTCCATTTGCACTGTGAAGCGCCGTCCAATGAGTTCTGAAGCATTTGACTGAATATGAGCATATAATATTGCCTGAAACACTTCAGAATTCATTCTGCTGCTTTTCTCAGCAGTCACACTATCAATAAATACAAGGCAGCCATACATGCCCACGCCATGACACTACCACCACCATGCTTCACTGATGAGGTCGTATGTTTTGGATCATGAGCAGTTCCTTTCCTTCTCCATACTCTTCTCTTCCCATCACTCTGGTACAAGTTGATCTTTGTCTCATCTGTCCATAGGATGTTGTTCCAGAACTGTATTGGCTTTTTTAGATGTTGTTTGGCAAACTCTAATCTGGTCTTCCTGTTTTTGTGGCTCACCAATGGTTTACATCTTGTGGTGAACCCTCTATATTCACTCTTGTGAAGTCTTCTCTTGATTGTTGACTTTGACACATATACACCTACCTCCTGGAGAGTGTTCTTGATTTGGCCAACTGTTGTGAAGGGGTTTTTCTTCACCAGGGAAACAATTCTTCTGTCATCCACCACAGTTGTTTTCCGTGGTCTTCCGGGTCTTTTGGTGTTGCTGAGATCTCCGGTGTGTTCTTTCTTTTTAAGAATGTTCCAAACAGTTGATAATGTTTTTGCTATCTCTCTGATTGGTTTGTTTTGATTTTTCAGCCTAATGATGGCTTGCTTCACTGATAGTGACAGCTCTTTGTATCTCATATTGAGAGTCGACAGCAACTGATTCCAAATGCAAATGTCACACCTAGAATCAAATCCAGACCTTTCACCTGCTTAATTAATAATGAAATAATGATGGAATAGCCCACACCTGTCCATGAAATAGCTTATGAGTTGATAGTCCCATTACTTTTGGCCCCTTAAAAAGTGGGAGGCACATATAGAAACCGTTGTAATTCCTACACCGTTCACCTGATTTGGATGTAATTACCCTCAAATTAAATCTGAAAGTCTGCAGTTAAAGCACATCTTGTTTGTTTCATTTCAAAACCATTGTGGTGGTGAATAGAGGCCAAAATATGAAAATTCTGTCAATGTCCCAATATTTATGCACCTGACTGTACCTTCCGACGTTCGGGATTTCCACCTGTGTCGGGCTGCCGCTGCCGGGATTTGAACCGCCATCATACTGATTCCACAACTAAGGCCCTAATCCACTCACTGGTTATCTCAAGACAGGGCCTCTGCTTATCTGGCCTCTCTGTCTCCCACCTTTCTCCACTCTAACCTGCTCATCTTCCTCTCCTAACGTACTAAGTCTGCTCCTACAAGCCCTGCTCCCCTTCCCCTTCTGACCCAAATTCAAACTCTTCACACTCAATTACCAATCCAATCCTCTCCATCTCTGAACTCATCTCCCTTCATAATTCTGCCCACTTCACTCCACAAATAATCGCCGCCTTTACTCACAACTGATTACTTACTCCTACTCCTGTCTCCAAGAATTTGCATTTTCCCAACACTCCAAATCTTTCCCTCTCCCTTCCAGACTCTCCACCTCTTTACAAAACTTCAAATGGGCTTTCAAGACCAACTTTCTTATCAAAGGCATCCTTCCAGCTTTTATCCTAACCAGCTGCTCCATGCTTACTGTCATCAATATCTTTCTCCGACTTCCCTTGAGATCATAAGCTCTCATGAGCAGGGCCCTCATCGCCCTTGTGCTTCTTACTTCCCTCACTTATATGATCATCTCCTCACTTTGGATTTGGCCATCCCACTGCTGACTTGGGTCTTATGACTGCTGATGCTGCAATGTCTATAAACCTTGTACTTGTTCTGCAATGTTTTGTACTGTAAGTCACGGAGTGGGTTGTGTGTGTTTATCCTGTTCTTGTTTATGTATGTTGTAAGGAGCTGCGGTTCCCTTGTGGAGCCATGTAAATAAAGGGTAATAATAATAATGGGTGTATGGTTATTATATATAACCATATATATGGTCATAATGGTTATTCATTATGAATTTGAAGCACAAAATGTAGTCAGTCGCTAGAACGTTTATATTAATAAGAAATGGTCAGAACTAAGTTTGTTTGATGGAAATTTTGGAAGCTTGAAAAGAAAAAAATATGTTGTACACAGATGCTATCTTAGTGCTTCCAGCTAATGCAGGAAGGTCACTTGAGGCCTTGCTTGGGATGATCAAAGTGTTTGTCAGCTTCTCAAATGTTAACTGGGGCACGTCTCCTGTACTGGACTCCTGACCAGCTGCCATTACAGCTTCTTACTGTAACTACAGGTGATTAGCATGTTTAAATGTTTAGTGATGTTTCTCACAGGAATGTAAACCTATTTACACTGCAGAACACAAGTCTGCCTATTGTAATTAACTGAAAAAATCCCTATCTATATATATTAATTTATCTTTACTTTTTTATGCAAATAGTTTTTTTTTCTTTAGAGCTACAACACAGTATCTCGCAAGATTCCATTACAGTACATTAGCTTGATTTACTTACTCTATTATCAAGATTTATATGAAACTTATTTTAGCACTGATCTCTTACTGTGAATATTAAATTTGGTTGTCTTTTGACTTTTAACAAAGTGTTTAAAATGGTAATTTGCTAACTCAAAAACTATAAATATAAAATATGGTTACCTCACTCAGAATACCTCACTATTGACGGGATGTACTAAGCATCTCATCCGCAATGCGATACATCCCGCCTATTTTTGGGTACATACCGTGGTTGATTTCCATGGTATGTACTTAGAAGATCGCAAAGGACAGCTCTACCGATAAGAACTGTCCTTTGTGATGCCCTCGTCTAGAGGGACATCGGGGTTTAACACCCAGAAGTCCCTTTGGCATACTTCTACGCATGTGCAGAAGACTTCGGGGGGTGATGGGAGGATCTCTCACAGGGCGAGCATCCCGAATAAAATCCCATAGGCTTCTATTGGGTAACGCCACCTTAAGATGGAGTTATCCATCGGGATGAAGCTTAGTACATATGGGGTATGCTGTAAAACCCCCCAAAACTGCATTTTCTGGAGGTTTACCGCATTTTCCCCTTTAGTACATCCCGCATTATGACATGCCCACCCATAGAGAGCTGGGCCAGGCCCCAGTACATTTCTGGGGCATGGCCTAATTGCTGGAGACATGGGCATACCCCCTTAGAAAATAATTTAAAAAAAAATAGTGGATGCTGTGAGCCCCTCACCCAGGGGCAATCCAGAGGAGGCAGAGGACACTGGTGCTGCTGCTCAGCAGCAGCTGCCTCCCTGGCCCTACTGCAGCCCAGCACACAGCAGCGTGGGCTGAGCTGGGGAGAGAGGTTGCCGACAGGGAAGAAGGAAGGGGGGCAATAGCGGTTAAAAGTGAGGGGGCCAGGCCCATGTAATTAGTACGCGCTTTCCCCCCTCTCGGCGCCCCTGAAGGCATGTGACAGATGGGTGTCTGAGATTTCTGATTGTACTACTCTGAAGACAACAGAGAGTTACTTGTTTATATGGTTTGTAAACTTGTTATAGTGAGTAAATCCTCCATACTGTATGTCTGTGATACTCAACTTTAATCCTCATTTACCCACAAGTCATATTTTTAGAATTTGTGTCTGTGGAAACAAGGGGAATATTACTGACCAAGCAAAATAGCTGAACTCACCTGTGTATCATTAAAGACATTTTTAAAACCCCTCTTCTAAGTAATAACACTGAGGTTACTTACAGCCACAAGGTCAGCAAAATCTTTAAGCAGGGGTAGCAGTGTATGCTGCTGCCTGCCCCTTGAAAGAGTAAGGGGTAAATTTACTAAAGTGCAGATTTTTAGAAGTAGAGATGTTGCCCATAGCAACCAATCAGATTCTAGCTATTATCTTCTAGCAAGTGCTAGATAAATGCTAAGTAGAATCTGATTGGTTGTTATGGTAACAACTCCAAACCCGCACTTTAGTAAATATACCCCTAAGAGTGATGTGTTTGTTTGATTTATTACTCTATAAGGTTACCCAAAAAGCCTAAACCATATTTACAACTTTCAAAGATGACCTGATAATGGCCTTTGAAATAGCTATTTAATACTTTAGGGCAGAGGTTAACAAACGTGGTCCTCAAGGCTCCTCAACAGTTCAGGTTTTAGAGATATCCATGGTTGAGCACAAGTGACTTAATTATTACCTCAGTCAATTTGAATTAACCACCTGTGCTCAACCATGGAGATCTCTAAACCCTGAGATGTTGGGGAGCCTTGAGGACCGCGTTTGGGAACCTCTGCATTAGGGTGATTCATCACTCCAGAGTATAGATAGGCCTTAACTACTACACAATGTTTATTTACCATGCGAAAAACTACATGTGACCGCAGCTGCTACTTTCTGTGGACACGCTCCACCCTGCCAGATGTTTTTTTCACACAGGAGTATATTTTCTTCATCACCACGGCAACGTATATCATTCCAGAGAGATGGAATCACTCCAGATAATGGTATCTTCTTGGCTTCCCCTTTATTGCTGTCGAAGACATAAAAAAGAAGCAATGGAATTTGCCATTTTATATAACGTAGATGAATCACCACAAATTGTAATACTTGTAACTAACTACAGACACAACATTCCCAAAACAGGATGTAGTGTCAGATGATGGGATTCTGTTTATGTCTTGAGAAACATATTCTGCTTTTAAACACATACATTTATATTTTTGTTATTAATGCATTCTGATAATAACAGATACAGTACAATCACTATATGATTAATAATGAATACAGCAACTTGACCAAGCCCAGCATGTTTTGTCATAGCTGGTAGAGATGAGCAAAGCTGCAGCAAATGATGACATGAATGGAGCCTTACAGAGATGAGACATGCCAGAACTACAATTGAGTTCTGCTTCCATGGAATGCCATTCTGCCCTGTGTTTGTAAATTAGCATTTTGTGGAATGTATAGTCTATGAATAGAGTTGGTATTACAACATGCAAATATTTCACGCTGTAGTCACTTGTCTTTACTTTACCATATGTGAGCCTGGTTTCACAGCAAAGCACATTGATCTGCAGTTAGAGGGACTTATGTGCGCAAGTTGGCCGTAATTACACCAGGATTGCATTCATGAAGAATAAGGCAGTTATTTGCCTGTATGTGTGCACACCTTTATGACCGCGTCGTCCCTGTACATATGCTTGCTTTCATAACCATCATGATTATAAGTGCACACCTGCACCAATCCCATTTTTGGTAGAAGAGATAAGACTAAATACAGGCACATGTTCACAAACACACACCTCTGCATAGCCTGCTAAGTCATGGTTGAGCCACAGGCACTAGAAAGCTGTACATTTGGCAGGGGAGATATGTTTGTATATAATGGCAATGTAATATGTCTCATCTTAAGGACATACCGTACTCTCTCAATATTAGAGAAAGTGAGAGCAGCTTAGGTATCTCCAACAGCATGCTATCGGACATTTAGAATGTGATTGATTTATTTTTGTGCATACTTAGGAGCATCAAAGATGCCTCTAGAACAAGAAGGAATACGGGAATGAGGCCAGCATGTGTATCTTGGTGAAGCTAAGAATGGGATGTAATTAGCATCCAAGCGGTCGGGGATGCCAGTGCTCAGAATACTGGCACTGGAATCCTACAGCAGTTGGAATCCTGGCTCCAGAATTACAACCGCCGGTAAGTATTAGGACTAGGGGGAGGGTTAGGGTTAGGCTGCGGAGAGGAGGGTTAGGGTTAGGTTGCGGAAGGGGAAGGTTATGCTGCGGAGAGGAGGGTTAGGCTGCGGGAGGGGAACGTTATGCTGCGGAGAGGAGGGTTAGGGTTAGGCTGTGGGGGGGAGGGTTAGGGTTAGGCTGCGGGAGGGGAGGGTTAGGGTTAGGCTGCGGAAGGGGAAGGTTATGCTGCGGAGAGGAGGGTTAGGCTGCAGGAGGGGAACGTTATGCTTAGGCTGCGAGGGGAGGTTTAGGGTTAGGCTGCGTAGAGGAGGGTTAGGCTGCGGGAGGGGAAGGTTATGCTGCGGAGAGGAGGGTTAGGGTTAGGCTGCGGGAGGGGAAGGTTATGCTGCGGAGAGGAGGGTTAGGGTTAGGCTGCAGGAGGGGAGGGTTTAGATTACTTAACAGCAGGTGTCAGGATTCTGATCGCCGGCATCCCGACTGCCTGGATCCTGTACCCAACTCTTAAAAACAAGGAATTAATTTCAGTGATGAAAGGGAAGCTACAAAGGGAGGAGAGACATTCTGTATTGTCCTTGGGGGGAAATAGATGAGGGTCCATACGTGGGGGAAAACTGGTTTGTTCCATATTAGTATTATTGCTGGCGTTGAAGAAAAAACATTTCCTAGGCATGTTTTATTTTACTGGGGTATTTCCAAATATAGTGGAGTGCTTGTTGGGGGGGCACATTGAAATGCACTCGGTGAAAAACGAGACACACTTGTGCGCATAAAGAGCTTTGCAAGTCTGACAATTTTGTGGTTTGTTAATGAGCATTCATATCTCTAAATTGAAGTTGCTATCATCACATTCTAGGGGTGGGGTAGGCGCTGTTATACTCAGATCTAAACTATCTAGAAAGAGAAATATAGGTCATTGATGGACATGAAAAAATCAACCTTTCCCCTACTATATGTTGAACCATAATTATGGACCTGGTAGCAACATTTAAGTGAATAGAAATCTCTTATACTGTAGCTGAAGATAGAAATATTAGAGAGAGAACAAATGCAGAAAACAGGGTCAGCCAAGACAGCATTTCCTATAACTGTAGTGGCCATCCTGATAACTTCACCCAAAAAAAGGACAAAAGCCTCACACTCCCGCCATATGTATAATTGGTTAACCTTAGTGCTTTTACAGTACATACAAGAGGAGGAGAGGCAGTAATAACAATATGTAAACAATATTGTGGGTCCTCCTAAACACAAAGATGAATGAAGAACAAACATGTGTTACATGTGCAATACCTGTAAAACTTATACCCCTTTTCCACCAAAAACCGGTCTCCAATCCGGGACACTGAGCATGGGTAGGAGTCAGGTTTCACCCTTTCACACCAGCTTCTGGACCCGGGAAATAACCAGCAGTTCACACGGACCAGGTCTTGCGTGACCTGGGTCTACCAGCATTACAATGGACGATTGAAGATAATGTCATCTCCAAGTGCTACTGAAGCCAGCTAATCCACTGGTTTGAGGCATTACCTGGGTCATCGTAACTTCAGTCATGCCATTTACACTGCACCATAACCCAGGTCCTTCCTGGGTTCAACCAATCCGTGATCTAGGTAGACCCGGCAATAAACAGGGCTATTGTGGCAGTGGAAAAGTGGTATTAGTTAGTTGCCAACTTCATTGGTGTTTGCGTCTAAAAATAATTTCATCCCCTCCCCCACCGTTCCAAAGACACAGAAGAACCACGACGAAGCTGGGAGGGGTTTGAACTTAGATGAGAACATTCATTTTAATAATTTTTTCAGTTTCCTTTCTTTTCATTAATATCAATGGTTTCTATTACCATACAGCATAATATCTGATCTGGATTATAAGAGAAACATGGAAAAAAAAATTACCACAGTTGCCCAATAAAGTGAATATATTATGATTATTGAGAAACAACATCTCCTCTATCAGAAACCAACAAGTTCCAGAAATTCCTGAAATGTTATATATATATATATATATATATATATATATATAAGAAATATCTGTGAATTTCTCAGATGAAGGCACTCACTTAAAAATTATTGATTTTATTGAGACATTTTTCTTCAAAAAACTTTTAGACGTTAAAGTAAGACACCATATTTGGTTGTGTCGACGTTTCGGTCCAATTTATGACCTTTTTCAAGACTAGTGTCTTTCAAATCACAAATTTATAGATGTCAAAATCATATGTATGTACAACATACTGTATCAGAAACGCTGCCTGGCACAATGAGGATATGGACGTGTTAACATCACCTTATCCTTCATAGTGGCAGCATCAACAGCAACCTGCACAGCGCACACATGGAGCTCAGAGCTCCAGAAGCAGCTTCTGGAGCTCTGAGCTCCATGTGTGCGCTGTGCAGGTTGCTGTTGATGCTGCCACTATGAAGGATAAGGTGATGTTAACACGCCCATATCCTCATTGTGCCAGGCAGCGTTTCTGATACAGTATGTTGTACATACATATGATTTTGACATCTATAAATTTGTGATTTGAAAGACACTAGTCTTGAAAAAGGTCTTAAATTGGACCGAAACGTCGACACAACCAAATATGGTGTCTGACTTTAACGTCTAAAAGTTTTTTGAAGAAAAATGTCTCAATAAAATCAATAATTTTTAAGTGAGTGCCTTCATCTGAGAAATTCACAGATATCTCATATTTTGGAACCCAAGGGTTTGGAGAGCACCCTGAACATATAACTTTTTAAGGTGTGAGTGCAGTATATTGGACTATATATATATATATATTAGCTAAATCATTTTGCTGTCCGGAGTAATTGGCAGGCATTTAGCACAGAACCCAATGCCATGCCAGACACAACAAATGCCTTTGACTAGTACAACACATATACACTACTGTCTGGCACATTGCACAGGAACACCATCTTGATGCCTGCGACAACCAAGGTTACTCCTTAGCCTGCAAGGAAGCCTGGAAGACATCACTAATTTGTTTCTCTAGTCATGATTGCACTGACAATGTTTTTCTTATCTTATCCAAATTTTAAACAGACTGTCTACATTCCATATGAAATAAACTCCAACCTCAGTCATGATTAAACTTTATTCATCCACCAATGACATACAATACATACATACATACATACATAATACATGCCTACCCTCCCGGATTTCGCGGGAGGCTCCCGATTTTTCGGGTAACCCCCCGCACCTCCGGAAGGGTAGGCATTTCTCCCACATTCTGCCAACTTCCTAGTGAAGTGGGCAGAATTAGGAGAATTTCCGCGGTGATCTCCAGGCCTCTCCTATATCTTCCCTAGCCCTTCCCCATGAAGCCATGGCCCTTTTTTGGGTGCATTATGTTCCTTTGAAAAATGAGGGGGGCGCCAATGCTCTTTCTGGCACAGGGCACCAAAAAGTCTAGTTACAGCTCTGGTATGGAGTCACATGAAAACAGAAAAAAGAGAGAGGACAATAGGTCGGTCCTCTAGGGCTTTGTACCAGATTACAAACAGATAAGTATAGTCTGCAACGTACCCGCCTCACATGGATAAGTGAGAGGGTGCACATATAAAGGTTTCTTTCTTTAATTAAATATAGATACCAAAGATCATAGGTATAGGGTCTATTCCACTTCTCCAAATCAAAATGATGATAATCAGAAATCTTATAATGGTTCTTTAAACAGTGAGCATACCATACTCACGTGGATAGCAGGATGTTCTCTCCTATAAAGGTATCTTTGTGCAGTCAAGATGGATCCGAAATGAAAAAGTGGAATTACATCCAATTTGTATTCCTCAAATGTTTGCGTAAAACAGGACAGAACCAAACTGTGTCCAGATGGTCAGTCCATGAAACTAGTATCAGCCTGATAGTTTCATGGACTGACCATCTGGACTTTGGGCCTGATTCAGACCCGCTCACAAGCGGGTCGATGGTGTGCCAGTGCGCACACGCGGCATGCACGAGCCCCGGAGCGAGCGCAAAAAGCACTCGCTCCATGGCTCACTACAAAAGGGGCGGCTGTCGATGTTGATCGACAGCTCGCCTCGTTTTGTAGGCGTGGCGTGAATCTTTTGTGGAACATAGTTTGGTTCTGTCCTGTTTTAAGCAAACATTTGAGGAATAAAAATTGGATGTAATTCCACTTTTTCAATTCGGATCCATCTTGACTGCGCAAAGATACCTTTATAGGAGAGAACATTCTGCTATCCACGTGAGTATGCTCATTGTTTAAAGAACCATTATAAGCTTTCTGATTATCATCATTTTGATTTGGAGATGTGGAATAGACCCTATACCTATGATCTTTGGTGTCTATATTTGATTAACGAAAGAAACCTTTATATGTGCACCCTCCCACTTATCCATATGAGTAGGGTACTTTGCAGACTATACTTATCTAGTAGGCTGGAATAGCCTGGCTGGAATTGACCCATTCAGAAGTGCACTATTCAAAAGTGCCTTTTAAGATTAATACTAGCGTTACACCAGCGTTGAACCGAAGTGGAACAGAAGGGAAACAACCAATTTGCACTTCTAAAAACCTAATCAAGATTTGGAGAAAAACCATCAACAAAGGTGATTTTAAAATCTCACTGCTACAAACTCCTGCTGACTGCATAACCTGGACTTTCAACACTGAACTCTGGTTGCTACAAAAACTCTGCCCATCACTTGCTACTATTTGTGCTGCCTCTGTGCTTAACAGATAATCTTACTGAATACTGTTAATATCAGCTTAACTCTGTAATAATGTCTTTTTACATTAACACTTTGGTCTAGTCTTACATGATCGAGCTACTGCTACTCTCTACTCTAATATTCAATTTCTGCTCCCATCTTATCTCCACTTTTTCTGAACTCTAATATATTTTTGTTGTGCTGACACTGTACCTCATCCTTACCATGACCACGTTGTCTCCTCCCTTCACTCAGTTTCTAACTAATCTTTTGTTCTGCCCTCTGACTCCACCTCTATTCTTTCCCCCTGGTCTCCTCCACCTCCTCCTATCTCCCCTTCTCTCTCTGCCTTCCTCCCCTCTTCTCCCATTACTCCATTTTCTTTCTCTTATACCCCCCAAGGATCCTACTACCCCACTGGTAATCTTTCCTCCCTTGCTTATCTCCCTGTCACTTCGCCCCACTTTCATTCACGTCTCCTTAACTTCCCTTCCTGCCCACTTCCTACAGGGTCCCCTCCTAGCACAGGAGCACGCATGATCCCTACACTCTATTCATCTCGGTCTCCCAAAGCATTCTCATCTCCACGCTATTGCAACCCTGATAATCGCATTCACATCTCTCCTATCAACTCTGTCACTCTATCCTGTGCCCTCTGGAATGCCAGATCAGTCTGTAACAAACTGGCCCCCACCCATGACCTTTTCATCTCCAACTCCCTGAATCTCCTGGTCATTACTGAAACCTGGATTTTACCCTCTGACACCACTTCTCCTGCAGCTCTCTCTTATGGGGGCCTCACCTTCTCCCACACGCCCAGGCCTGGGGGTCGCCATGGTGGTGGTGTTGGGGTCCTTCTATCCCCTGGTTACTCATACCAACATATACCATCAGAACCATCCCTTACATTCTCCACATTTGTTCATGCTATACGCCTCTTCCAACCAGTACACCTCAGAGTAGCTGTCATTTACCGTCCCCCTGGCCCTCCCTCCAAGTTCCTTGACAACTTTGCTTCCTGGCTCACTCACTTTCTCTCCTCAGACCTTCCCTCTATTATCCTCGGTGACTTCAATATTCCTATTGATATCCCCACAGAATCTGCTGCCTCCAAACTACTCACCCTCACTTCCTCATTTGGACTCTCCCAATGGACCTCCTCACCCTCCCATGCGAGTGGGCATTTGCTTGATCTGGTATTCACTCACCGTTGTGATATTTCTGCTTACTCCAATTCCCCATTCCCCCTCTCTGACCATCACCTCCTCTCTTTTAACCTATCCCTCTCTCCTTCCCCTCCACTACCTCCGAAAGCCACCATCACTAAGCGTAACATTGAAGCCATCGACACTGATTCTTTTCTTCCCTACTTGACTCACTTCTCTCCCCTATCCTCTCTTTCTCCTGCGCTGAACAAGCTACTTCCCTATACAATGCCTCCCTTACTTCTGCTCTTGACTCTGTTGCTCCGGCAATCACTACTCACCCTCGCAAATTCACACCTCAACCCTGGCATTCCAAATGCACCAGATACCTGCAAAAATGTTTCTGAACCGCCGAGCGACAGTGGAGAAGATCACTCTCTCAGGCAGATTTTCTCCATTTCAAATTCATGCTGTCATCCTACAGTGTTGCCCTTTCCCTCTCAAAACAGTCATATTTCAAGAATCTCATCTCCTCCCTGTCCTCAAATCCCCAGCGTCTCTTTTCCACCTTCAACTCCCTCCTCTGTCCACCCCCTCCTCATCTCCCCTCCTTGCTCTCTGCCACTGACTTTGCTACCTATTTCACATCTAAAATGATTCCATACGTCAGGACATCATATCCAACCAATCCCCCAGCTCTCCACTTCCTCCTTTCCCGGATCACCCTTCCCCATCCATTTTACAGACTCTGACATCCTTCTCCCCTGTGACTGGAGAGGAAGTTAAGGCCCTTATCCAGTCCTCCCCCCCTTCCACCTCTCCCCTCGACCCTATCCCCTCCCACCTCCTCTGCTACCTCTCTCCTTCTGCCTACTCCCATCTTGCCCACCTCCTTAATCTCTCCCTTTCATCTGGCACTGTTCCTTCTGCATTCAAGCATGCCCGTGTTTCCCCCATTCTTAAAAAACCTAACCTTGATCCTAACATTCTCTCTAACTACCGTCCAATCTCTCTCCTCCCTTTTGCCTCCAAATTCCTTGAGCGAATTGTTTACAACCGCCTCACCACATTTCTTTCCTCCCACTCCCTCCTTGACCCTTTTCAGCCTGGATTCCGTTCTCTCCACTCCACTGAAACTGCCCTCACAAAAGTCAGCAACGACCTCCTTGCTGCCAAATCCAAGGGCCACTACTCACTGCTCATTCTCCTTGATCTCTCTGCTGCTTTTGACACTGTAGACCACCCTCTACTGCTGCATATACTTCACTCCCTTGGTCTACGTGACACTGCTCTCTCCTGGCTGTCCTCCTACCTCTCTGACCGTTCCTTCTCTGTTTCCTCTCATGGCGACTCCTCCCCCCCACAACCTCTTACAGTAGGTGTTCCCCAAGGTTCTGTTCTTGGACCTCTCCTATTCTCTCTCTATACGTCTTCTCTAGGTAAACTCATCAGCTCTTTTGACCTCCATTATCATCTCTATGCTGATGATACTCAGATCTACCTTTCCTCACCTGATCTTTCCCTCTCTCTACTGACTCGTATCTCCAACTGTCTCTCTGCTATCTCTTCCTGGATGTCCCAGTGATTTCTCAAACTTAATATGTCTAAGACTGAGCTGATAGTCTTCCCACCCTCCCACATAACATCATGTCCCACTATTTCTTTATTAATAGATGGCATTACTATCTCATCTAGCCCCAAAGTGCACTGTCTTGGAGTCATCCTGGACTCTTCCCTCTCCTTTAAACCACACATTCAGAACCTCTCACAGTCCTGTCGTTTCCATCTCAAGAATATTTCCAAGATCAGACCCTTTCTCACCCAGGATGCTACCAAAACCCTTGTACATTCACTGGTCATGTCCAGACTGGACTACTGTAACCTTCTCCTAGCTGGCCTCCCCAAATCCCATCTCTCTCCTCTCCAGTCTGTGCTCAATGCTGCTGCTCGGCTCATCTTCCTCTCCAAACGCTCTACATCTGCCTCCCCTCTTTTGCAAGCCCTCCACTGGCTCCCATTCCCTTTCAGAACCCAATTCAAGGCTCTTACACTCACTTACAAAGCCCTCACCCATTCCTCTCCCATTTACATTTCTGATCTCATCTCCCTTCACTCTTCTGTCCGCCCTCTTCGTTCACTTAATACACGCCGCCTTTCATGCCAATTGATTACTTCCTCCCACTCCCGCCTCCAAGACTTTGCCCGTGCTGCTCCTCACCTTTGGAACTCCCTCCCTCTCCCTATCAGACTCTGCACCTCTCTACCATCTTTCAAACGAGCTCTTAAGACCCACTACTTCATTAAAGCCTTCCAGCTCTCATCCTAACTTGCTGCTACATCTTCCTTTCTCCCGGCCCACCCCATTCTGTGTCACTCCTGTTTGTCTTCCCCTCCCTTAAAGAATGTAAGCTCTTTCGAGCAGGGCCCTCTACCCTCTTGTGCTTCTCCCTACTGTAATTTTATTTATCTCTTACCAGCCACTAGGGCAACTAACACTTGGCTGCTTATGCGGGCGTTAATGTCACTAATATAGCAATGTTTATCCATGTCCTGTATTGTATTGTATTGTATTGTAAGTCAATGGTTACTTTTTTGTCTATGTACTTTGTAAGGCGCTGCGGAACACTTGTGGCGCCATATAAATAAATGATAATAATAATAATAATAATAATTTGTGTGTAATATGGTACGAAGCCCTAAAGGACCGACCTAATGTCCTCTCTTTTTTTTCTGTTTTCATGTGACTCCATACCATCGAGGAATATCATCAGAGATATCAACAGGAAAACATCGATGTTACATTCCTAGAACGATTTGGTCTATGGACGGTTTTGCATTTATATAGCGCCTGTATCTGAGGACTTCCTAATTCTTTCTTGATGTGTATATATTAAGTGTTAGGTGGACACTAGAAGTCCTTGTTGAAATTGGCAGATGTAATTGTGCTTTGCTGTGAATCTATTCATTTGTCATACATACTATATTGCCAAATGTCAGTACCATATGTAAAATTATCATCAGGAATGTGTTTTCCGCATCTCATAAATGAAAAATATCTGTACTTTATAACAAATTAGTCAATATCACAATGAAGTGGTCATAACATTTAAACTAATAAAAATAATGTCTGATTGGTTCTTTTGATTAATGAATATTTGTGCTTTAGTATATTTTCCAAAATTGAATATTAAATGGATCAAACTGTTTTTTGTTAATTCTTCATTGTAAAAAGGCAAGTAAGTAGGATATGGATAATTAAATATTCCCTGGCAATATGCCTGGAGAGTCTACGTCTGGCCAAAGGATGGACAGAATCACAGACACTATTTGATGGTTGAACATGCATTAAGACATCATTATAAATCAGCAGATGATGTAAACATTATTACAACATCCTCTGTGGGTCAGTAAAGTGGATTCTTTAAAAGGGGTCATTGCAAGTAGGCATAAATAATCTGTCAGTGTGCGGTTTATTGCCAAACTGTGCTAAAACCCTTACCATTTATTAGACTATATATTATATAAAGAGCAAAATAGAAAGCATTAGTACTACATTAGCACTATAACTGTATTAGCAAACATCATTATATATGTAAAACTATTTACAGACAACATTCAAAATAAAACAAGAAATGAGGATGTTTAAAAGTGAAGACATAGTAAGTATAACATTTAGAATCTCATTCATCAATGTGAATGGGTCCATTAAACATGAGAAAACAGTAGTTTCCACATGTTATAACAATGATTAAAGTAACAACTCCGAAGATATCATAGATATTTTTGCATGTAACAAAATCCCAATGTGCAACACCATCCCCATACACTAGTAATTATTCAGCTTGACTGTGGGAGCTAACACCATCTTCAGATGGCATTGGCACATCGAGCCCCACTGTTTCCTCTAGGAAGAAAGGCTGGTATGCAAAGAAGGATTAATTTGGCTGGCTCAGCCTCCTCCTGCCCTCACAGTGCACTTGTGTGACCTACTGTAAGGTCGCGACACTGCCAGAACAGAACTCTATTAGCAACAAAAGATGTAGCGTTAGGCCTCTGCAGGTCTGCTGCTGCCCCAGCACCAGGACAATAATGAATTGTTGCCAATACAAATTACAGTAAGATCTATAATTTGTGTTGAGCTATTGCAAATATCAATGAATAGGCCCTTAACTGTGTGATATAAGAATAGAAGATGCTCTTTTATAACCAGCCCAAGGGGCCTATTCATCAACACTAAAATAAAATTTTTAAGGATATTTTCTTTAATTAACGTTATTTTAGTATTCATGAACACACTTAGCACAGGAGATATCACTGATATCTCCTTGCTAAGTCCCCCTGCGTTAGTTTCCACACTCCCCATACATTAGTATGGGGATATGGAAATTATGGTATTCATCAAAGTCCGAAAATTATGTATTTTCAGAATTTGATGGAGTTACTATTCGCCACTGTGAGATGGCGAATAGCAGGTGACACTTGCCTGCTTCCAGCTGGTGAGGTCCCCCGGCGTCTTCCTCCGGCACTCTGGTCCGTTCTCTGGCTCCTGGGGCTGTGCAGACACAGTTTCTCCCAGCAGAACACAATAACGTTTAGAAAAAAAAAATATATATTTTTTTTCTAAACTGTACTGTGGGCTGCTGAGAGAACATGTGACAGTATAGCCACCGGAGCCAGAGGCGCTGCAGCGGGCAGGTAAGTGCGGGGACGAGGGGGAGGTGAGCAGGGGGGGAGGGGGTTGGGGGGGGAAACAAACTTACCGCCGCTGTAGGCAGTGCTGCACATGTGCTGGCTTTATGAATGTAACAGCGCATGCGCAGATTGGATTCCAGCTGCGGTAAGTTAGTGTAGATAGCGATAACTATTTCCCGAAAAGCTATCATCACAAAAATGACAGCTTTTCAAAATAGATAGTTATGGGGAGGAGGAATGATTAATTCCTCGGGTAATTAGGTAGAACTCCATGCGAGTTCTAAACCTAATTACCTCCAGAGAGTTTTAAGGTATGATGAATAGGCCCCCAAGTCTTAATCCCAAATGAAAGTGTGTTTTAGTTGAAGAATCGTATGAAAGTCTGGTGTGGTTATATAAAGGTTGGCTGTCAATGTGCTTAGCATGTGAATTTCAGCTCAACCATGTTTAAATAATCCTTTTTCCTCATTAATTCTATCGATGTGTGCAGACCCCCATGTATGTTTTTTGTGCCAAAACCACCATCAAGTGTTTTGGTTCGGATTCGGTTTTGGTTTTGGATTACTTTAAAACTTGATAAAAACAGCTAAAATCATGCAACTTGGCCCTGGTTTTGTTCCTACAATATTATTAACATCAATAACTTTAATTTCCAGTAATTTCTAGTCAATTTTGTTCACCTTGCAGCACCTGAAATCAAGAGGAAGGGATATAACGCAATCCAAAATATGTGAGATCCGGTTTTTAGATCCAAGTTCCAAACATGCGAGAAGTCCAGATTCAGGACTCGGTTCTACCCCAAAAGCAGGGGCGGATTTACCGCTAGACAACAGAGACGCACGATTAGGGCCCAACGAGTCCCAGGGGGCCCGGCCGCGGTCAGCGGCGGGGATGTATAATAAAGCAGAGGGCATTTTGCTTGCTGCCACCGCCGGGAGCTAGCTACAGAAGCACCAGCAGCACACCTAGTCAGTGTCACTGTCCATCCCCTCCCCTGCTGCACTGTGTACACGTGACACTCAGTGAGGTCACGCAGTGCGCGCTGCTCAGCTGTTTCATAAAAGATGAGGTGGCTGCTGCCAGTGCCTTTAGTTTTTACCTTCTGAAACAAGAGCACTTACCGAGGGGGTGTAATTATTATTATTAATAGTCCTGCTGTTTAACAAATTCCCGGGGAGATGAGCTGCCTTCAGACCCAGCTAGAGCACGGGCATGGCGTACTGCCTATTAGTTTGCTATAGTGCATTCATATCATAAACCCTACTTTTTCCCCACACGATGTGAGCCAGACAGTGTATCTTCCCTTTCCTCTGCACAGCAAGCACGTCCCTCTCCTTCCTCCACGGCAACGCTGCCTTACTGCCCTGTGTGACTGCTCACCTCCCCTTTTCCTGTGCTCACCGGGATTAGGGTTTTGCTGTGTAAAACTGTGAGTATGCTGATGTACTTATGGCTGTGCACTGTTATATAGTAAGAGAGAGGAGGGTGGATTTATTGCTCTACCATTTACAAGAGGAGTACTATTAGCATATGACCTGCTTCCCCACACGTATACAGTATGTAGCTGTATAATAGCAGTGTAGCTATATATAATATCACTGCTCTGATTTATATCTCTGCAGCAGGGAAAGCTACACAAAGCCATTAATTCTGTGAAAGGTGGTGCTAAGCTGCTGTCTGTATATATGAGGGTTACTGACCTCAGACCTGCCCCCTCATCTCCTCCCCATCACACCCCTTCGACTTTCCATCCTCTTCTCTTCCCCTGCTTTTATTGAATGATGACTGCCACCCTTATACTAACAAAAGGGATTTACCTTTTAGTGTGGAGCCTAGACAGATAATAAGGGCTCAATTTAACAACAATCCATATTACCAGTGGCATATTTTGTTTAGTATCGCAGTAATACTAGCAAATATGCTATTGGTATTTAACATTACTTACACCTCTGGCGAGGTCCAGCGACGTCCTCCACGCTGTTGCTGGCAGCTTAAAGCTGGCAGCGATGGGCTGTTGTGTATTGCACATGCTAGGTGGCCAGTCTGTGCATGTGCATTACACTTTCACCTGGCGGTAATTCGGGTACCAAACAGCGGTAAACTAAGTTTACTGCTGTTTATTAAATACTGAAAGGATGACATAACCCCTTTAACCACAAATATTAAGTTTCCCCCAGATGTATCACAGGGACCGTAGCAGATATCTCCGATACCTGCTGCTATACCCCCATTCCCGCTGGCAGCCACAGCCCCCATAGGTTTCTATGGGGGGATGGTTAGCGCACATCTCCAATTGTTAAAAGACTGAACATGCACAGGCCTCCATCTGTGAGTCCAATGGTCGTGATGGTTGTGATGGTGATGCCAGGCTGCGACTTCGGTCGCAATGCTGGGATTACAGATGCAGCAAGGAGGTGTCTGTTTACCACAGACCCCATGTGCTGCATTTGTATCTGAGATGGACAGAATTGCACAGCTGCTTGTGTGCGGCTCTGCCATTCCGTCCATCTATGAATCAGGCCCTATGTCCCTGCAGACAGCATTCAGATTTACCTATCAGGCAGTTCCCATATTTTTTTTAAACACAGCACCCTAGAGTATCAGCATTTTTTTCACGGCACCCCTAATGTTTAATATTTTAAAAAGTTGAATATAAAGAGGAAAAATTACAAATAATGTAAGGGGAATAAGGGCCTGATTCAGACCTGCACGCAAGCGCTGAGTGCTCGCAAGCGGGTTGATTGTGGCCCAGTGCGCATGCGCACGACGGAGCCGGCTCCATCATGCGCATGCGCGAGACCCGGATAGCGACGGGCAAGCTGTCACTTCGGGTCTCATACCAAAGGGGGCGTGCTGTCGATGTTGAGTGACAGCACGCCCCCTTTGGTGGGCGTGCCGGGGGTGTGGCTGCCCAGACAGAGGCATTACCATGGGAACGCCTACCGTCTGGGGCCGGCCCCACTGACATAACAAGTGATGTCAGTGGGAGTGCTTTCGGCTCTGTTTGAGCCGAAAGCACTCCAGGGCTTGCGGCAACGAGACCCTACCACAAGGGTCTCGTCGCAAGCCCGATGGTCATGATGGTCTTGACCATCGCGACCATCTTCCTGGCCGCTTGCTATAGGAGGCCGCGCTAAAAATCAAGAAGGACGGCCCTGATTCAGAGCGAGCGCTCTGTCAGTGCGACCGGCTCTGAATCAGGGCCTAAGTCAGGAACGTACATATAGTGTTCAGGATTGTTTAAAGAAGGGGGGCCCAAAATCGTTGTCTTGCTTAGGGCCCCATGAGGTCTAAATCCGCCTCTGCCCCAAAGTGATTCCGAACTGTGGACCTGATTCAGAACCGGACAGACTGAACGAGCGCCCGCTCTGAATCAGGGCTTTTTATTATTTTTTTTGGTGCATCCTCCTGGACGCTCGCATAGCTATGGGTTACCACCCACAGCTTATGCGAGCGTCCATGACAACGGTCGCGATGGTCAAGACCATCGCGACCATCGGGCTTGCAACGAGACCCTGCGGTAGGGTCTTGCTGCCGCAAGCCCTGGAGTGATTTTGGCTCAGAGCCAAAATCACTCCGACTGACATTACTAGTGATGTCAGTGGGGCCAGACCCAGATGGTAGGCGTTCCCATGGGAACGCCTCCGTCTGACCAGCCACGCCCGGCAAGCCCACCAAAGGGGGCGTGCTGTCACTCACCATCGACAGCACGCCCCCTTTGGTGCGAGACCCCGAGTGACGGCTTCCCCGTCGCTCGCCGGGTCTCGCGCATGCACACGACGGAGCAGCCTCCGTCGTGCGCATGCGCATTTGGGTACCATCGACCCGCTTGCGAGCGTCCTGCGCTCGCGAGCGGGTCTGAATGAGACCCTGTGTGTTCGTGTGTTCGTGTGTGTTCGATATTCTCGAAAACAGAGACACTCATCTCTAGTAATTTAAGGCAAATAGAAGGAACTCTATGTAAATTAAATGAAAACATCAAAAGTAGGTATGAAAGAAAAATGGAATTCAGCCAGGCAATACGCTGAGCAAGGAAGAACGTATTTTACCGGCTACTAAATCTTTCAGCGCAAAAGGTTTGACTTTGTGTTTACTTTGTTGGCTGGGTCAGTTTTTACTTACATCAATAAAACATGCATTATAGACTTAAAATGTCAATGTAACCCCTAAACCATATAAAGCATTTCCTGAATATGTACAGTCAGGTGCTTAAATATTGGGACATTGACAGAATTTTCATATTTTGGCATCTATTCACCACCACAATGGCTTTGAAATAAAACAAACAAGATATGCTTTATTTTGAGGGTAATTACATCCAAATCAGGTGAACGGTGTAGGAATTACAACTGTTTCTATATGTGCCTCCCACTTTTTAAGGGGCCAAAAGTAATGGGACTATCAACTCAAAAGCTATTTCATGGACAGGTGTGGGCTATTACCTCGTTATTTCATTATAAATTAAGCAGGTAAAAGGTCTGGAGTTGATTCTAGGTGTGACATTTACATTTGGAATCAGTAGTTGTCGACTCTCAATATGAGATCCAAAGAGCTGTCACTATCAGTGAAGTAAGCCATCATTAGGCTGAAAAATCAAAACAAACCCATCAGAGAGATAGCAAAAACATTAGGTGTGGCCAAGTCAACTGTTTGGAACATTCTTTAAAAGAAAGAACACACCGGAGAGCTCAGCAACACCAAAAGACCCGGAAGACCACGGAAAACAACTGTGGTGGATGACAGAAGAATTATTTCCCCAGTGAAGAAAAACCCCTTCACAATAGTTGGCCAACACAAGAACACTCTCCAGGAGGTAGGTGTATATGTGTCAAAGTCAACAATCAAGAGAAGACTTCACAAGAGTGAATATAGAGGGTTCACCACAAGATGTAAACCATTGGTGAGCCACAAAAATAGGAAGACCAGATTAGGGTTTGCCAAACAACATCTAAAAAGCCATTACAGTTCTGGAACAACATCCTATGGTCAGATGAGACAAAGATCAACTTGTACCAGAGTGATGGGAAGAGAACAGTATGGAGAAGGAAAGGAACTGCTCATGATCCAAAACATACCACCCCATCAGTGAAGCATGGTGGTGGTAGTGTCATGGCGTGGGCATGTATGGCTGCCAATGGAACTGGTTCCCTTGTATTTATTGATGATGTGACTGCTGACAAAAGCAGCAGAATGAATTCTGAAGTATTTCGGGCAATATTATATGCTCATATTCAGTCAAATGCTTCAGAACTCATTGGACGGCGCTTCACAGTGCAGATGGACAATGACCCGAAGCATACTGCAAAAGCAACCAAAGAGTTTTTTAAGGCTAAAAAGTGGAATGTGATGCAATGGCCAAGTCAATCCCCTGACCTGAATCCGATTGAGCATGCATTTCACTTGATGAAGACAAAACTGAAGGGAAAATGCCCCAAGAACAAGCAGGAACTGAAGACATTTGCAGTAGAGGCCTGGCAGAGCATCACCAGGGATGAAACCCTGCGTCTGGTGATGTCTATGCGTTCCAGACTTCAGGCTGTAATTGCCTGCAAAGGATTTGCAACAAAGTATTAAAAAGTGAAAGTTAGATTTAGGATTGTTCAGTTTGTCCCATTACTTTTGGCCCCTTAAAAAGCGGGAGGCACATATAGAAACCGTTGTAATTCCTACACCGTTCACCTGATTTGGATGTAATTACCCTCAAATTAAATCTGAAAGTCTGCAGTTAAAGCACATCTTGTTTGTTTCATTTCAAAGCCATTGTGGTGGTGAATAGAGGCCAAAATATTAAAATTCTGTCAATGTCCCAATATTTATGCACCTGACTGTATATCCTTTACAGTAATATACATTTTCTGTTATCAACTATATGCTCCTGCAATTTTTGGTCACATATACATTAATAACAGAAAACACAAAAAATATTATGGGCAGATAAAAATCATGTGCTTACAAAGTATGTCAAGTTTATAAACTAGCTACAAGCATGTGCATTTACGTGTAACCAAAGCCACAGGCATGCAAAATCATGAAAATAGGAAAAAAATCTTGAAAATAGGAAAAACATACTAAGCCATGATCTTTGCTCTTCCTTAGTTAGTGTTAACCTTTAGAAAAATACTTCTACCCTTTTTCTGTGACTACACTGCTACGAACATCATAAATTTGAACTTTATTAGAGGCTTTTTGTTATGTTTGTGGACCTGAACAGAAGTTTTTTTGTAGAGATGAGCAATTCAGTTGTGCTAAAAACCAAACACACCTAAACTTTGGGGTTCCGTGGAGAACAGAGTCCCGGTTCGGGTCTTCCCGCAAGTCGGTCCTCGGATCTAAAAAACAGATCTTGTATGGTTTTGATTGCATGTAAGTCCCCCCATTCTGATTTCAGGTGCCAAAATTGGTCAAAATTAACTGAAAATGACTGGAAATTAATTTTATTGATACTAATAATGCTATTAGAACAAAACATGACTAAATTTAAAGATTTTTTAAAAGAAATCCAAAACTAAAACCTAACCAAAACACTTGAGTGTGATTTTGGCAAAACCAAAAATGAAACCAAAACCTTTGAGCGTGGTTTTACCAAAACAAAAACATTTGGGCTTGCGCATATGTCTAGTATTTTGCCAGGTCTTTTTAATGACTAAGAGGGTTGTCTTTCACTCTCAGTTTACCCTGTGCCCCTTCCCCCTTATATTCTCGCATAGAATATTCTCATATGTTTGTTAGATGGAAAAGCATGATAACAATACATGAATGTCTTCCTTATGCCAGCTACACACTAGAACGATGTGTAGCCGGCCAATCCAGCAGGCGACGGGACCCTTCATCATGAACTGCATACACACTTGCATGATGCAGGGGATGACGGCATGATCTAACATGCTATGCTGCATTCGACAGCATGGCATCGTTAGCAATATCTTCTGACTTACCCTGCAGCAGGACCAACCAGAAGATGTCGCCTGCAACCGCGAGAACGCGCAAATCGGGCATACACACTTAACAATACTGTATGATTTGACTTTCTGATTTGCCCAATATTGTTAAAGTGTGTACCCAGCTTTAGACTGAATTTGTAGCCACTTGAAAGAGATTGGATCTAGATATAAGGGATATGTTCATGGCTGGAAAAAGTTAACCGCCAAAATTCATAACTACTATTTCTGAGGCCTACAAAGTGTATGGGGCTTGGATGAGCTTTCAATTCCTCTAGGGCTACTTTAAAAAAAAAAAATTCAGGAGGAGGGGGGGGGGGGGCACGTATGGTTATCAGACTGCTTGAACTCTCTATTGTTGAGGGATTGATTTATGGAATGTGTATTTACAGTGCCAGTCTGCAGTGTGTCTAGCCGTGGCCTATTTTAATTGTGGTAATGCCTATTTTTTAGCATGTTGTATTTTTTCTATTGCTCTAAGAAAAGTAAAGAATGTACTGTAAGTATCTGTGTAACAATTGTATAAATCGCTCTGTAGTGAGAGGAATTGATTGACTATGAACTCTTTTATTTTGTTGTAGTCTGAAATACTTGCTGGAGCCAGCGTTATAAACTAACAGAGAAATCATTAGTGTTTGCAATAATCAGGGGTAGGACTTCTCCATAGACTCCAAAGGTCCAATAATTTTATACTAGCCTGCTCTCCCGAATTATTAGGTGACTCCTCAGTGAAAATGGTGAGATGGGGTCATGATGATGTAAATCGTGTCTACGCGTCCCCCACACCTGCCCCCTAAAGGTTTTCAGATGGTAAACAGGGGTCACATTGGAGTAATCACCCAGGTCTGCTATTTATTATATGTTGCCTTCTATCCTTCATATTTAATTTTACCTATTGTAGCTAATACTTCTGTTTTATGTATTCTGTTTATTTAAATTCCATAATGCGCCCTGACCTTTGTGTTCCAATAGTTTACCGATTATCTACCAGTATTATCCACTATCACACTACACCACTGTTATTCTCATCACCAGATCATTCCTTCAGTCAGTCTCTTTCACAATCTCCATCCAATAGCTGCACCAGCACATACCCATCCACCACTACCTACCTACCACCTCTTACCCCTCATTTCAAGCTCCTAACTGATCTGCAGGCCCATCATTAACCATAACAATCACCAACATTATCTCTTTGTTCCTGATCCTCCTCCTTATTGTCAACATCCGTTTGGACTCCTTGCGTTATTCTCATGTCTTTATCTTGTATCTACAGCACATTCCCACTTACACGGTCCTAATATTCCCTATACAGCGGCTGTATTTACATCCCACTCATTTCACTATTATATTTCAACTTTTTTTATCTTCCTAAATTTATTTTAACCTTCCTCTCATAAGCTCCACATCTTACACCTAATTTTCTACCATATTTCAATATGAACTCTACCCTACTAACCCCCTACTAACACTTATCTCAAATTGTAAAATAAGCCTATAAACTATGCACTAAACACAGGAATTATTTTCTAGTCCCCCAATGTATCTCTCTTCTCATAAGTAATCTCATTTCCAGCTCCTCCCTTTAATTACCAGATGAACGTCTAAGTCATTCCCATTCTGCTTCAGGGGTCTATTCAGCATTGATTTTTTTGACATAAAAAATACGGAAACTATGATTTCTGTATTTTTTATGTAGCTCTCCTATTCAGCAATGGGATAATGAAGAAGATAACACAATTATCTTCTCCATTGATTCCCATTTCGCTGAATACTGCACAGTAGGTATCAGCCCATTGATCTCTACAGTGCTTTAACACTTTTTGCTATTCACCAAAGCAAAAAGTGTTAATTCACCCGATAAATATTTCCTTTATATAACGCCATTTCAGAATGGCGTTACATGAAGAAAATACTTATAGTTCCCGAAAACTGCAGGGACAGAGGGAAATTTTCCCATAAGTCCATGCAGCATCTGGTAAGCCCGCCCAGTGTCCGTCCCTGCTTCCCGGTGATCAGCGGCAGGTAAGTCATTCTAGAGGCTTTTAAACCCCCCCCCCCCCCCCCGGAATTGATTGGTATGTGTATACAGGCTTTAATCTAGCCTGTAGACATGTATATTTATGTGCGTTTATATTTAACATTTATATATAAATGTTAAATATAAAAGCGCATAAATATACATGTATATACTCATTTCAATTTCGGGAGGCTGGAGCTGTACTTACCCATCCGCGGTCACTGGGAAGCCAGGACGGAGAATGTTCCCGAGGGCATGACTGAGCATGCGCAATGGAACAAACACAAGGGATTGTTTTCGGAATCCCGTAAACAATCCCTTCTGTGACATTGCAGGGACATCGTGTTACCGCAACCGCTGTCCCTGCTGAAAATGTTGCTGAATAGCTTACATATTTTATCATAATTGATAAAATATCGTGACGATGTTGCCCAATAATATTCTGGGCAACATCACTGTTGCTGAATAGACCCCTCAGCCCTATTATGTTCTGCTCTTATTATTCCATCCACTTATAATGTACAATGTCGATGTTTGACAGAGAAAACATTATGAAAGTGCAATATGATTGCATTCTAAAACACAGTATTACAGTATGCCTAGAATATGATTGGTCAAAAACTTGTATTAAGATGAATAGTCACCCTGAATCAAAAATAACAATGGAATGGCATTATCTGTATGGTGCTAGTGCCACCTACCATTACATTATTACATATGGTGATCACTTAGTATACCATCAATTAAATTCTCAGATTGGAGAATATATAACTGATCTTCAGTAGAGATGAGCGGGTCCGGTTCTTTGAGAACCGGACCCACCCGAACGGTATGATCCGGGACGGGATATGAGTCCGGCTCGGGTTTTTCTGCCTAACTTGGATCTCAAAACGAGGCAAAATCTCATCATCCCGCTGTCGAATTCTCACGTGTTTTGGATTGTATATAAGTCCCTCTCCGCGGTGATCGGCACAATTTGCATGCTGAATCCCGGGCTGTCAGGGCTGTGCTACATCCAAGGGGGGCTGTGTTGTATAATACAGGGTTGTGCAATGCTGGGCTGTGTTGTCCAATGCAGGGGTGTGCTGTGCTGGGCTATGTGTGTTCTAATACAGGGGCAGGGGCGGATCTAGACTCTTGCTTTAGGGTGGGCGGTGTGTATGTCTCTGTGTGTGTGTGTGTGTATATATATATATAGAATATATGTCATCATGGAGATATACATATATATATATATATATATCTCCATGATGACAGCACCCCCGTACTGTATGTATCTCAGCCCTTCCTCTCACAAATACCCCGGGTACCAACCTACCTGTCACTAGATCGTGGAGATGCGGCCCTGGCCCAGGGAAAGGGGCGTGACCTAATCGCAGAATGCGTGGCCACGCACCCTTGGGGGAAAAAACACATCTTTTTTGCAGTGTGATGTGGCATGTCCCCGGGATACGGCTGTCAAAAAAAAGATCTATCCATTATCTTGGTGTTGCAGGGTCCCGTGTCCTGAGCTGCCATGCTGCAGCATCAGTACTCTGTACAGTCCACAGTGGCTGTGTTAAGGGGGGCGATCGCCCTGATCGCCCCCCTGGATCCGCCACTGTACAGGGGTGTGCTGTACTGTGCGGGCTGTGTTGTCCAATAGAGAGGTATGCTGTACTGGGCTATGTTGTCCAATCCAGCCAGAGTGTGCTGTGGTCTGTCCAGGGGGCTGTGTTATTTATCATTGCATTGCTAATCCAGGGGTTTGCTGTGCTGTCCATCAAGGGGTGTGCTGTCCAGGATTGTGCTGTCCATCCAGTGTGCTGTCTGTCTAAAAGTTTTAAAAGAATAATAAGTTAAAAAAGTAAAAAATATTTTTTCGTGCTGTAGCTCACACTGTGATGCTGTATGCCATATCAAACAGCAGCAGTCACATCTAAGAAATAGCAGCTCACTCAAAAGCAGGCTACTCTGTGTATCACCGGTTCCACTTAGAAAAACTTAGGGAAGTCATTTCAAAATGGCTTACCATGCTTGGACTTGCCTCCGGATTTGTGATTTCTGACAATGCCACCAATATTGTGAGAGCATTACAGCAAGGTGAATTCCAATACGTAGCATGTTTTGCTCACACAGTCAACTTGGTGGTGCAAACATTTTTTTAAAATGACAGGGCCATGCAGGAGATGCTCTCTGTGGCCCACAAAATTTCTGGACATTTTCGCCATTCAGCAGGTGCATGTAGAAAATTGCAACACCTGCAAGACATGTTGAATTTGCCCTGTCACCAGCTAAAGCAAGAGCTAGTTACAAGATGGAACTCCACCATTTATATACTTCAGCGGATGGAGGAACAGCAAATAGCCATCCAAAGCTACACAATGAACTATGACATAGGAAGAGGAGGGGGAATGTACCTTATCAAGCTCAGTGGAAATTAATTTCTGTGTTGTGCAAAGTGCTGAAACCCGTCAAAGTAGTCACCTGTGAAGTGAGTTCAGACACTGCCAGCTTGAGTCAGGTAATTCCCCTAATTAGACTGTTGGAAAAGCAGCTTGAGAAACTGAAGGAGGAGCTGAAATAAAGCGATTCCACTAAGCATGTCAGACTTGTCGATCAAGTCCTTTATTCGCTTCACCAGGATCCAAGAGTTGTCAGGATCTTACAAATCGGATCAATACATTTTGGCGACCGTGCTGGATCCTAGATTTAAGTAATACGTCGTGTCTTTCTTCCCAGTGGACACAGATCTGAAGAGATGCAAAGAGCTGTTGGTAAGGAAATTTTCAGCTCAAGTGGCACATGATGCAGCGATGGCTACTCCTTCAGTTTCTCCAGCAAGTGTGGCTGCCAAGGAAAAAACTAAACTTTCCCAAAAAAAGACCCACTGGTGATGCAGATGAGTCAACACAACCAAGTTTTGACATCTGGTTGGGTCTAAAAGAATTGCCTACAATTAATGAGACCTCTACCATGACTCCATCTGATATGGTCACTATTCAAAGATTGGTTGAGAACTATTTTAATGATAGCTTCCTAATAGGCATGTCAGACAGTCCATTTCACTACTGGCAGGAAAAAAAAGGCAATATGGAGGTCCTTGCACAAACTGGCATTGCTTTACTTGAGCTGCCCACCCTCCAGTGTGTACTTAGAAAGAGTTTTCAGCTCAGCCGGGAACCATGTCAGCAATCGGAGTAGGAGGCTACTTCCTCAAATGTGGAAAAGATTATGTTCATCAAAATGAACTACAAATTCCACGAGGAAGACCTATCCAGCCAATTACATCCAAAAATTACAGAGGCACCTGAGGCTGTAATGGTGGATTCCAGTGGGGACGAATTAATATTGTGTGAAGGTGAGGAATCAGATGATGATGGCTACAACATCTTGCCTCTGTAAAGTCAATTTGTGCATGGAGAGATCATTGTCAGCTGCCCGTCGGTAGTTTGTTTTGTGGTGGGCCCAAACAAACCAATTACTTCAGCCACAATTGGCAGTCCCTGTCGCTGTTTATGATATACAGTACAACATAAGGGTGGGTGGAAGGGCCCAAGAACAATTCCATCTTGCACCTCTTTTCTTTGCATTATGTGCTGTTTATTAAACTGCCTATCTGTCTGCCACTGCAGTGCCACTCTGTGTCTTTTGGACGCTGAACTGCCACATGTTAGTGCCGCCCACTGCTGCCGCTTAGCTTATTCAGCCAGATAGCTTGATGCAACCTTTTGGTCCAGAGGTGGTCAAAATTGATTGGAAATAACCGGAAATAAATATTATTGAGGTTAATAATACTGTATGAACAAAAATAGGCCCAAATTATATGATTTCAGCAGTTTTTATGATTTTTTAGAAAAAATACAGATCCAAAACCAATACACGTAAGGGTGGTTTTGTAAAACCAAATCCAGATCCAAAACCTTGAGGGAGATAAAGATCCAAAACCAAAACACGGGGGTCAGCGCACATCTCTAATCTTAAGGGGAGTACTTAAAACAGCTCTAACATGGACTATAAGGCATGCATTTAGCTTTTAATGCTGTAAATTTGTTTGACAACCTAATAGGCTAAGTCAGTGGTTCCCAAAGTTTATTGTATCACGGCGCCCTAGACTATCAGCATTGTTTTCATGGCACCCCTAAGCCAAAAGTTTGCTATTGAGAAAATCAGAAAAAAATGTAGCAAAGTAGTAAAGTGAAGTAAATTGTGCTTACCTGTCATCCTTAGGTTCAGGCATGTCGTGGTGGACAGGTTTGTGCTTCTGTTTGTCCATATATTTACATTACATTGACCATAAATAATTTAATTTCGTGCTGGACAGCCAACCTGTGGCACCCCTGCAAGTGTCCCGAGGCACCCAAGGGTGCCACGGTGCACAGTTTGGCAACCACTGAGCTAAGTAATGAATGTATCTTTTATGCAAATTTCTGCATCTGTTATTATTCCTTCTCTGTTAAAGTTCCTTGAATGTACAAACGCACCAAAGTGTAAATTAATCTGAAACATGCACTTATAAGCAGGTTGCTGGAGCTGAAAAACAGAGGGCCCAATTCAGACCTGGACGCTAAGCCGCAGACGCATGCTATGGGCGATTGTCGCCCGTCTGCGCATGCATCGCAGTGCGCGAGCATGAACCAGTCATTGTGATCGGGAATCGTGCGCTCTTAACACAAAGTTTGAGCGCTACTTTGAGTGACAGATAATGCAGTTTGTGGTTGTTTACAGGGGAAGGTGCTTGTGAATGACAGAGTGGTGCTGCAGACGCAGGCATGTCTGGGCGTCAAAACTGAGTTTTATGGGTGTGCATAATTAGCATGGAAGCATCATTGTACACGTCACTTGGTTGTATTTCAGCCTGCAGTGATCGCAGTGCTTGCGGTGGGTTAGGGTCTACCTCAAGCACTGCATGCAGCTCCGATGGCTCTCGATGGTTCTGATTAATCATACACTTCCTGGAGATGACATGTGCTAAGAAAGAAAAGTGGGCATCTTTATACCGGCGTGCGCCCACTCTGCCGTCGCTCTCTAAAACATAGAGGGCATCCTTACACCAGACCAGGGGTGTATCGATAATGGGTGCAGGGTGTGCGGGGAACATGGGCCCCTGGGTCCAGGGGGGCCCTGGACCGCACACCTTGCACCCATAATATTACTTACCTCTCCAGAGTCCCACGTCGGCGCGGGGTTCCGGCGCTGTAAAACGACTGTAATATGGCCGCGGCGGCCATTTTCCCATCGTTTGCGCATGCAGCCATTTTCCCGGTGACCTGTGGAGACACTGTAGACTCTGGGCACACTCTAGTGCCCAGAGTTTATAACTCCGGCGCTGGCCGCGCACAACTCAGTGCACTGACGACCGCCAGGCGGAGAGGAGGGGGCCTGTGTCGGAGACTGCACATGGGCCCCCTCCTCTCTAGAAACGCCCCTACACCATACAGTGCGGTCACGGAATTTGCATACCCAGCCCCTTTTGGCAGCGAGAGAGCGCAGCTTAGCGTCTGGGTCTGAATCGATCCCAGAGTGGGGTGCTTGAGCTAGTTAAGACTGGGGGAAATTATGTTTAAATGATAAGAGGGCTAAACCAAGTGAGGTATATGAGCTGACTGAATTTAATTACAGAACAGAGCTATAATACTGATTTCAGAAAATAAATTAATGTATATTTAATTAAATGCGAGCGTTTTGTTACGTGGTGTATATAGAGAACAGACAGAATGGCTGTGTGAAATCAGTTACTGGTAATATTAGAGATCCATAGTAATCTTCTGGTGCCAGCATATAAGTATGAATTGATAGAGTGCTGAGGGTACTCTTGTGCAGAGGCATCACTCGGGTCTGGTGACACCCAGTGTGCACTCTGGATACCCGAAAAGGAGGCATGGCCTAAATAAAGGGAATCCCAATAACATCACTCTGGGGGCAGCCCAGCATCAGCTTTGATGTAGCATTTATCAAGTACAATCTATAAAATAATAGGTAGGAGCTGATTGGTTGCTACAGTATGGGCAACTTCTCTATTTGTTCACTTCTCCAAGCTTTTCACTTCTTGATATACATAAACCCCTTTGGGATGTTGTGTATATGGGAGTAATGCTGGCCAAACACTAGTACGACCAGCATAAGATAAAATTCATCTTACGATTTCCCTTGAACTTCCCGGCAGCTCCCTGGCAGTCCCGGCCAAGCGATTGACAAATGATATACATACGATCTCATGATACGATTGATCTGCAGTTTAGGAGAGTAGGTCATTAAAAGAACACACACTTCTTCAAAATGTCACTGAAATGACGCCAGTCGGACACACGATGCACGGCATGCACAAATACCCGGCACGATCTGCATACAATAACGATAGATATGATGGGCTGCACATCTGATCATATGATACGTTTACACAGCGGTGGGAGCGCACATCGGATCGTATCCTACCTAAACAATACACAATATCCACACGATTCATCGTACGACGCATCAAAAATCGGGCAATTGGCCTGAAATCGCACTAGTGTATGGCCAGCATAAGAGTGAAAGGTTTGATAGTGAAAGACTGCACAGCGAGCACCTGGCAACAACTAAATTAGAGCACAAACAGATCAAAAAGAGAGTAAGCAAATACATAGGGTACAGTTCTAGGCTGGGCAATGGCTATACAATACACAGAGAAGACTGGGGTTGAAGAATGACTAGAAGAAAGGGAAGCAGTAAGAGCTTACAGGAAAATTAAAAGCAAAAAACTCTTGATTTTCCTTACAAGGGACATGATTTTTATGTTAAGTTATGGAAAATGTCAAGGAATAAATTCAAGAAAAGAAATGATGGGAGACGAGGGAATTAAAGAGAATAAAATAAAACCTTTGAACAGATTGTGTATGACAGCCTAGGATATATGACAGACATTGAATCAGTATGATGTAAAGTAGCAGTGAGATGTATATCTTATGAATTCCTGCAAACCAGAGCAGTAAATTATAAAATAAATAACAATAATAACACAGAACATTTAGTAAATGATTTTTCGGTGAATGACAGTGGAGGAAAGAAGACAATTACAGTAAGTATGAGGGGGGAGAATTACCATTGCACTGGCATGGAAACGTTGGTAATGCCACCTTACCTCGCCCTCCTTCTGGCCTGATTTTGCCCTGAATTCACCAATTTCTGTATGAAGCCTTATGGGGCTGCAAAAACATATCAGCGAGTCCAGAGCTACTGTTAATGCACAAACTTATTTAATGGACTTGGGGCGAGTCTGATTGCATCAACCCCATAAAGTCAGGGCCATAACTGCCATTGTCAGTGTATGTGGATGTGACATTGCCGACTCTTTATGTCGTCACGGTTGTAATTTTAGTTAAAGAATTTTAACCATGTCATCAGTATGACTTTAAACATGATCGTACAGCATCATGTATAAAGTTATACTGCCATCAAAGTTAAAATACTTAATCCAACATTACAATTCTGTCAGCAAAATGATGCCGGCATTGTCCTGTCCACATATCGATTGTCGACATTTTGCGTGTCGACAAACCATATGTACTCCAATACAACAGGTAAATGGGTACAAAAGGTGGACTGACAAAAGGTCGACAAGGTTAAAAGGCAGTGTGACAGGGACAGCATGAACATACCTGACATGGATATAGAACAGCAGGGTGTGGAATCCAGTCCAGGTATTCTGTTTGATAAAGTCTGAGAAACAGTAAGTATGATTGCAGACACCTGTCAGCTGGTTTTAAAAGGTTTCAGACACAAGATACAGGGCTCTTGACTGTGAAATAGTCACCCAGGTGATAGGCCAGGGGGTGGCTACTGTTAGGGCTATTTCACACATGATGGATTTGTCCATCCGGCAAAAAATAATGATGTTTTTTTCTGTTGTTTCATTTCCGTGGAAGTTACAAATACATTAGGGCTTTCACACGGCACAAACACGACACGAGCACAGCACGGTCACCATGTTACAGCCATATTAACCACTGACTAGGATGGCTGCCGTCCATGCTTTGTGACCTGTGACTTGCTGTTCAGCTGTGAATTACCTGTCTGTAAAGCTGTGGAATATAAACCTTGCGTTTGGAACTGGAGTATGTGATCCTTGTCACATTAGACAAGGTTAAAAGGTCGACAGGTTTGAATGATTGACAGTCACCCAAATGGTCGACACACAAATGGTTACCAAATGTTTTTTATAATTTTTAAGGTTAGAATTAGGGTGAGGGTTAGGCGCTTGGGGGAGGGTTAGGTTTAGGCTGCCGGAGGGAATGGTTAGTTAGGTACTAGAGGGAGGGTTAAAGTTAGGCTAGGGTTAGGTTTAGGCACTAGGGGGAGAGATAGGGTTAGGCACCAAGGGGATGGTTAGGGTTAGGCCCCAGGGAGAGGGACAGGGTTAGGATTAGGGCTAAATTACAAAAAATGTGTCGACAATTTATGAGTCAACCATGCAAGTATCGACCATTTGCACATATTGACCTTTCATCCCTGTTAACCTTTTGTAAGTTGACCTTTTGTACATGTCGGCCTTTTGTCCCTGTCAAACTATTGCATGTCGACCATTGGTGTCAACCTATTGACTGTCAACCTTTTTATTGTTGATCTTTTATACCACACCCATGTATTCCTGCCAGTGTATCAGTCAAAACATCTCCTATAAGGCACAGGGGGGATATAAGAGCCCTTAGGTACAAGACCATGCGCACCTCTGCCATCTTCTCTCAGTGCAGTGCTCAGAAAAGAATAGCACTGTGTCTAAGGTTAGCGGAAAGCTTAATGAGCTGTATGATCAAAACAAAGTATATAAAAACTCAGAATGCGGTGCTCATTAGTTAGTGATCTTTCTAGGTTTCCAACATTAAATTTCAGTGGAAAAGTCAGAGCAGGAAGGTGAAAACAGAGGTGGACTGGCAGCTCTGTAAAGAAAAGGGAATGGGTATCCTGCCCCAGAAATGTCAGTGTCCCTTCAAAATGCTGCTATTGTGTCTTCAAAGGTCTTGTTACACCATACATGCCTACTCTACCGGGGCGGCCGGGAGGCTCCCAAAAAAAGTGGGCAAATCTCCCGTCCGGCTGCCATCCCCATACACACTCCCGCAGCAGGGGTGTGATGACACAATTTGCTCTTAATCCGTTAATCTCGGAATTGTGAAGAGGGGGCGGGGCCACAATGAAGGGATCACATCATCACGCCCCCAATAATGCACCATGCCCCCCCTCAGTAGAAGCCTGGCTGTCCCCTCCTAGAAAGAGGGAGCTGAATGTCGGCAAGTATGTGTTACACCCCTATATAAATAAAGACATGGGAGTAGAGCAAGTGAAAATAGATATTAAGGTGAAATAAAATATACAGTCAGGTCCATAAATATTGGGACATTGACAGAATTTTCATATTTTGGCCTCTATGCACCACCACAATGGCTTTGAAATGAAACAAACAAGATGTGATTTAACTGCAGACTTTCATATTTAATTTGAGGGTAATTACATCCAAATCAGGTGAACGGTGTAGGAATTACACCGGTTTCTATATGTGCCTCCCACTTTTTAAGGGGCCAAAAGTAATGGGACAAACTAAACAATCCTAAATCTAACTTTCACTTTTTAATACTTTGTTGCAAATCCTTTGCAGGCAATTACAGCCTGAAGTCTGGAACGCATAGAGATCACCAGACGCTGGGTTTCATCCCTGCTGATGCTCTGCCAGGCCTCTACTGCAAATGTCTTCAGTTCCTGCTTGTTCTTGGGGCATTTTCCCTTCAGTTTTGTCTTCATCAAGTGAAATGCATGCTCGATCGGATTCAGGTCAGGGGATTGACTTAGCCATTGCATAACATTCCACTTTTTAGCCTTAAAAAACTCTTTGGTTGCTTTTGCAGTATGCTTCGGGTCATTGTCCATCTGCACTATGAAGCGCCGTCCAATGAGTTCTGAAGCATTTGACTGAATATGAGCATATAATATTGCCCGAAACACTTCAGAATTCATTCTGCTGCTTTTGTCAGCAGTCACATCATCAATAAATACAAGGGAACCAGTTCCATTGGCAGCCATACATGCCCACGCCATGACACTACCACCGCCATGCTTCACTGATGAGGTGGTATGTTTTGGATCATGAGCAGTTCCTTTCCTTCTCTTCTCTTCCCATCACTCTGGTACAAGTTGATCTTTGTCTCATCTATCCATAAGATGTTGTTCCAGAACTGTAATGGCTTTTTTAGATGTTGTTTGGCAAACTCTAATCTGGTCTTTCTGTTTTTGTGGCTCACCAATGGTTTACATCTTGTGGTGAACCCTTTATATTCACTCTTGTGAAGTCTTCTCTTGATTGTTGACTTTGACACATATACATCTACCTCCTGGAGAGTGTTCTTGATTTGGCCAACTGTTGTGAAGGGGTTTTTCTTCACCAGGGAAATAATTCTTCTGTCATCCACCACAGTTGTTTTCCGTGGTCTTCCGAGTCTTTTGGTGTTGCTGAATCTCCGGTGCGTTCTTTCTTTTAAAGAATGTTTCAAACAGTTGATTTGGCCACACCTAATGTTTTTGCTATCTCTCTGATGGGTTTGTTTTGATTTTTCAGCCTAATGATGGCTTGCTTCACTGATAGTGACAGCTCTTTGGATCTCATATTGAGAGTTGACAGCAACTGATTCCAAATGCAAATGTCACACCTAGAATCAACTCCAGACCTTTTAACTGCTTAATTGATAATGAAATAACGAGGGAATAGCCCACACCTGTCCATGAAATAGCTTTTGAGTTGATAGTCCCATTACTTTTGGCCCCTTAAAAAGTGGGAGGCACATATTGAAACTGTTGTAATTCCTACACCGTTCACCCCATTTGGGTGTAATTACCCTCAAATTAAATCTGTAAGTCTGCAGTTAAAGCACATCTTGTTTGTTTCATTTCAAAACCATTTTGGTGGTGAATAGAGGCCAAAATCTGAAAATTCTGCCAATGTCCCAATATTTAAGGACCTGACTGTAAATGGTGTTGTAAGAGTGGATTCAGGATTCCACTATGTTACACAAATCCCTTCACCATGCACACCATTGTTACAGGAAATTGAACATTGAAGCAGTGATGTTTCAGATTAAAACTCAATTGTTTTGAGTGGAAACAAGAGCAGACAGACAGGATGGCGCTATCTGGAGAAGGACAGCAGCATGAAAAGGATGTTGCGTTGCAGAGCAGGGCACAGATTGTAATAGAGATCAGACATTGAGTGATATAATCTGTGTGATTGCAGAAGCCTTGGGAAGACACATATACAGAATAGTTAACAGAGGGAGTGAGAAGAGATAAGTGGTGAATTAATACTTGAGCTTGAATATCATGATGATCCCCACAAATCAGGAAGTGAGCTGTCCACACTGAAACCAAGGCCTAAGGTGTAATTAGAGCTCCAGTACTTTCCCCGATCTCAGTCTAATTATCCTCCTTAATTATAGTCATTATCCCTAATAGCAGTTATTATTATTGAGGGCTAATTCACATGTGCAAAAATACATAGAATTATCTTAACTCTGTGTTTTATAAAATATGTCACATGTATTTCATGCTATATGCATACATATATATAACATTACAGATGTCCACAAAAAAATGTTGTTTACCATTGAAACAAAAGGTCGTTGTTGACCACTTAACTGGCGAATATTTTTCTTGCAAAACTTTATTAGAAATAATGAATTTTTATAATAAATGAATTAGGTAAATTACATCTATTTATAATGTTATTCAACACTATTTTATTTAAAATAAATACACCTAGGGTCGTGTCTAGCACTACCCTGGGGTGTGTCTAGCAATCCACTGTAGCACATTATGTGACCATGCCAGTCAAGTGGTAAACAACAAGTGCTTTATGCAGGTGTGAAAACCTAAGCTTATGTATCAAAGCTTGTGAGAGAAAACGTATTAACCAATCAGCTCCTGTAATTTTTCAAACCCAGCCTATAAAATGTAAGATAGAAGCTTATTGGTTAGTGATTTACATCTCACAATTGTACCTCTCATCAAGTTTTTATACATAGGCCCCTATATGTGACGAGACAGTGGATTTTCACTGCAATCGGTCAATAAACTAGCAATGGCCCAGATCAGGAGTGGTTACGTTACCACTTCACTGGGTCAGTCTTAGGGGTTACACAGACGTGCAATAGAACTGATAACACAACATGGGCTTTCAGTTTAAAGCTTTGCGTGGGACTATTTTACTGATTATTACACCTGATTTACCTGGAGATTTTACCCTTTAGTAAATAGATCCTTTATACCTGGGCAATAAAAAGAAAAACAAAATCTTGCAGAAACACTTACCCAAGTTCGAGCTGACGACATATGACTGAGGCATCGTTATCATCCCACTGACTGATGCAAATCGTTCCCCAGGTACCATTCACGTAGACTTCGACCACACTTCCCTCAGCTTCACTTTTCTGGCTCACCCGGAGACGCACTGATCCTGTTAATTGTTAGAAATGCATTCAGATAATATGCTACAGCTACACAAATGGAATCCACTTGTGTTTAGACAAGTATTTATTACTCTTGTATTGAACTCTGTTGAGGGCAAAGACACAAATACCTGGAAGGGAAAAACCATAATTGCCAGGTCATGGAAAATATTTGAGACAGAATGTTAGCTACAATAGATGGATCTAAGAGTGTGCTGTGACAGATAACTCAAATAATTTATGTAAGTTCATTAGGGCTGACGTAACTGATTATATTGTATTCTTTATTGTAGATTCCAGCACACAGATACACAGATAATGCTAATCCCCTTGAGTAAAGTATCAATAACAAATAGAAATAATATTTGGTTCATTCTCTATTGTCTGACACATGTTCAACAGATATAAAATCTGACTTATTATTACCAAGTAATTGCACATTTTAATCAATCATTAGTGTAATATATGTCTCAGAAAACTTCATTTATATATTTCTAAAAATGTTTTTGTTGTTAGAAGGAAATGTCTAAAGTTTTAAAAGTGACAAGAAAACAAATCACATGGAGTGTGGGTTATTGATTGCTGTGTTTTATTGCTAGAGATTGGTCTGTAGAGATACTGTAAGAAGTTATTTTAAATCAATAGTTGTAAAAACTGCATTAATGTTGCAGATCAATGTATCTACTTTTAGAATTTTACAAATATTTTAATTTTACAGCTACAGTACAGGCATCCATTTAACTATAACATTTCATCTGATGTATAATCAAGTTAAGCATTAAGTGCATTTCTATCTAAACACTTCATCTTATTCACAGCTTGTTATTTTTGATTTTCACACACCCACGAAAGTGTAAACTTGGATGAAGTATTTCAGAACTTTGAAGCATGACAGGAAATGGGATACCGGGCACAGATGTTCCATGCCATTGATGAATTCATCTGACCAGTTACAATTTGTAAATTTTTATAGTAGGAAAAGACTATAAATATAATGAATATATTTTCATGAAAACAATTAAAGTATTTATATTTAAAAGATTGAAACAAAGTTCCTCCCAACAGTATCTCTAAGGTCTAGCAATGAGGATACACCAATGCAGATGCAAAATCAGCAACCTTCTATAAAATAACGGAGCCGGTATGATATGCTGGTGCTCGGGCTCCCGACAGTTAGAATCCCGACACCGGCATCTCGAAAGGGTTAACATACCTACACTTATGCTAACCCTCCCCTCTCCCTACCAACCCTAACTCCCCCTTTTTGGTGCTTGACCCTAACCCTCCCCATTAGCGCCTAACCTTAACCCTCCCCCTTAGTGCCTAACCCTAAATCTCCCCCTAGTGCCTAACCCTAACCTGGCACCCTAAATCTAACCCCCTCTCCCCCTAACACACCAATACTTACCTTCGGTATACCGGCGATTGGGATGACAGTTCTGACCGGCGTCTGGATTTCAGAGACTGTAATAGGAGTGTCAGCATCCAGACTGCCAGGATGCCAAATGCATAGCAAATTAACAACATTTTGGGTGACTACCAAAATACATAAGAAATATAGGGAAAGGGTTACACATCATAAAGAGCTGTTCCAGTCATTCACCTTGGAAAAGATCAATGAATTAAACATATACCCCTCATACAGACATTACAGAGAAACAGTTTCCAAGTGCAGGGGTGATACCCCACAATGTGATACCCCACTAAGGCACTTCATATGTAATATATGATTGTGAAAGAATGCACTCATGATAAAAAGGGGCTGAAATACATATGACTTATGATGAGGGCTGTCCCATACTATTAAAGTTAGTATCCCATTCTCCTTTTAAACTATTGTGTAAGCACTGCAGCAGCTGCAGAAGTCCCACGTGGACAGCCGGGAGCAGGAACTTTCAGCACATGGGCGGAAGTTAGGAGCCGCATATACTGCAGTATAAACAGCAACCTGAGTGGCAGTTGAACTGTCTTTTCCATGGGTACATGGTGGAGGGAGGACGTGTAGCTGTGGATAGTCTGGCAGGAGAATCGGTGTGCCGAATGGGGACTGGGACAGTCGACCTGGTGTACCCCTATTCAAGGGCTGGCATTCAAGGAGTCAGTTTCCAGATCAACCAGTGCTGAGGGGCCAGTGGAGAAGGTTGTGATAGGAGCAGTGACATCCATCACCAGCAGGGGTGGTGGATCTCCAGTGCCTGTCAGCAGTGAAATCTTTCTGGCAGAGTTGAATCAGGGATCCCAGGCATGTGGATAATTGCAGGAGTGGTGAGCCTAATAAACCCCTGCACACACTGTCGTTTGGGCACTTAGAGGGGGATTATGGTTAGGCACCGGGGGGGGGGGGGGGGAAGGTTTGGGTTAGGCACCCAAGTCAGGGTTAGGGTTAGGGGATAGAAATAGGTTAGTATATACTTACCTTTGATGATCGGGATTTCCTCCTCTGCCGGGATGCCGCTGTCGGGATTCCAACCGCCAGGCATGGGTCCGGCAGTAAATAATACCAATTCCATTTCAAGCGCATCTCCACTTTTGGCTGTAGAGGCATAACTGGGCTGTAATGGGCAATTTCATGTAGATAAAGTTTAGCAAGAGTGTGTTGCTGTAAATGCAGTCACAGATTTGGTCGTAAGTATATATACGCCTGTTATCATATGTCTTTTGCAACAAGTGTAAGCTAATGGACACTGATAATGATGATGATCAATAACAAATCAAACATATGTATAGAGGTCGGTTGTATCACAAGATGTACACAGTCTGCATATGGGTGATTATACACAGTTTTTTCCATACAAGCAAAGCAAGTGCATATGTGCCCAAGTCAGTGTAGCCCAGCGGGAGAAACTGTAAAAACTCTTACACATCAAACTATCTAAAGTCAACATACAAACATGAACACTGGCACTAGACACAGACCAAGATAAATCATACATTTTACAACTAATACATGGAGTTAGTGAACTTACCCTCTATTGGGTTAATTCAATTAGCCACAAAGGGAGCAAGTTGCCATTGAAATGAGGTAGAAACGCCAGAAACGGCAGCTGAACTCGCCGCCCTAGTGGCTCAATCTCGTCCCGGTATTGCATCTTTTCATATGCAGCCCTAGGGGCTGCAACCAAAAAGCAGCGTGTTCGGAGCTACCATAAGTGCGGCATATAGCTGCACTTACGGGGCAAGCAGCTTACAGCTAATTAAATCGATGTCTATAGGTAACAACAAATAAGAATATTACTGACAGCATTAAAACATTTAATTAACCCTTAAAATCTGCTACATATACACCAATAACTTAAACAAAATAGTGTGTACTTTATATTGATAAAATAATTATTATACTGTATTCTCATTCCCCCAATGTTTTATTACATTAACAAGTAGACACCAGGGGCTAAATATAGTAGTGTGTGAGTTTTGAAAATGCGCGAGTATAGAGCTAAATTCACTCTATATAATAGGGTGCGAGAACACACAAACTCACATGTTTCTCACACCCCAGCAATTAACACTGCCTAAACTCACGTTTCTCACACCCCCAGCAACTCACACTGCCTAAACTCGCGTTTCTCACCCCCAGCAACTCGCACTGCCTAAACTCACGTTTCTCACACCCCCAGCAACTCACACTGCCTAAACTCGCGTTTCTCACCCCCAGCAACTCGCACTGCCTAAACTCACCTTTCTCACACCCCAGGAACTCACACTGCTTAAACTCACCTTTCTCACACCCCAGGAACTCACACTGCCTAAACTCACCTTTCTCACACCCCAGGAACTCACACTGCCTAAACTCATGTTTCTCACCCCCTGCAACTCACACTGCCTAAACTCACCTTTCTCACACCCCAGGAACTCACACTGCCTAAACTCACCTTTCTCACACCCCAGGAACTCACACTGCCTAAACTCACCTTTCTCACACCCCAGGAACTCACACTGCCTAAACTCACCTTTCTCACACCCCAGGAACTCGCACTGCCTAAACACACATGAATCTCACCCCCAGCAACTCGCACTGCCTAACCTCACGTTTCTCACACCCCAGGAACTCACACTGCCTAAACTCAACTTTCTCACACCCCAGGAACTCACACTGCCTAAACTCACCTTTCTCACACCCCAAGAACTCACACTGCCTAAACTCACCTTTCTCACACCCCAGGAACTCGCACTGCCTAAACTCATGTTTCTCACCCCCAGCAAGCCGCACTGCCTAAACTCGCGTTTCTCACATACCAGGAACTCGCACTGCCTAAACTCATGTTTCTCACACCCCAAGCAACTCACACTGCCTAAACTCGCGTTTCTCACCCCCAGCAACTCGCACTGCCTAAACTCACCTTTCTCACTCCCCAGGAACTCACACTGCCTAAACTCACCTTTCTCACACCCCAGGAACTCGCACTGCCTAAACTCATGTTTCTCATCCCCAGCAACTCGCACTGCCTAAACTCGCGTTTCTCACACCCCAGGAACTCACACTGCCTAAACTCACCTTTCTCACACCCCAGGAACTCACAATGCCTAAACTCACCTTTCTCACACCCCAGGAACTCGCACTGCCTAAACTCATGTTTCTCACCCCCAGCAACTCGCACTGCCTAAACTCGCGTTTCTCACCCCCAGGAACTCGCACTGCCTAAACTCACGTTTCTCATCCCCAGCACATCGCACTGCCTAAACTCACGTTTCTCACACCACAGGAACTCACACTGCCTAAACTCATGTTTCTCACCCCCACCAACTCACACTGCCTAAACTCACCTTTCTCACACCCCAGGAACTCACACTGCCTAAACTCACCTTTCTCACACCCCAGGAACTCACACTGCCTAAACTCACCTTTCTCACACCCCAGGAACTCACACTGCCTAAACTCACCTTTCTCACACCCCAGGAACTCGCACTGCCTAAACTCACATGTTTCTCACCCCCAGCAACTCGCACTGCCTAAACTCGCGTTTTTCAAACCCCAGGAACTCACACTGCCTAAACTCACCTTTCTCACACCCCAGGAACTCACACTGCCTAAACTCACCTTTCTCACACCCCTGGAACTCGCACTGCTTAAACTCATGTTTCTCACCCCCAGCAACTCGCACTGCCTAAACTCGCGTTTCTCACACCCCAGGAACTCACACTGCCTAAACTCACCTTTCTCACACCCAGGGAACTCGCACTGCCTAAACTCATGTTTCTCACCCCCAGAAACCCGCACTGCCTAAACTCGCGTTTCTCACACACCAGGAACTCGCACTGCCTAAACTCATGTTTCTCACCCCCAGAAACTCACACTGCCTAAACTCACCTTTCTCACACCCCAGGAACTCGCACTGCCTAAACTCATGTTTCTCACCCCCAGGAACTCGCACTGAATAAACTCGCGTTTCTCACACCCCAGGAACTCACACTGCCTAAACTCATGTTTCTCACCCCCAGCAACTCACACTGCCTAAACTCGTGTTTCTCACCCCAGCAACTCGCACTGCCTAAACTCACCTTTCTCACACCCCAGGAACTCACACTGCCTAAACTCACCTTTCTCACACCCCAGGAACTCGCACTGCCTAAACTCATGTTTATCACCCCCAGCAACTCACACTGCCTAAACTCGCATTTCTCACACCCCAGGAACTCGCACTGCCTAAACTCACGTTTCTCATCCCCAGCACATCGCACTGCCTAAACTCGCGTTTCTCACACCACAGGAACTCACACTGCCTAAACTCATGTTTCTCACCCTCAGCAACTCGCACTGCCTAAACTCACGTTTCTCACACCCCAGGAACTCGCACTGTCTAAACTCACGTTTCTCACACCCCAGGAACTCGCACTGCTTAAACTCACATGTTTCTCATGCCCAGCACATCACACTGCCTAAACTCACATGTTTCTCACCCCCAGCAGCTCGCATTTCCTAAACTCACATGTTTCTCACCCCCAGCAGCTCGCACTTCCTAAACTCACATGGTTCTCACCCCCAGCAGCTCGCACTTCCTAAACTCACATGTTTCTCATCCCCAGCAACTCGCACTTCCTAAACTCACATGTTTCTCATCCCCAGCAACTCGCACTTCCTAAACTCACGTTTCTCACCCCCAGCAACTCGCACTGCCTAAACTCACATGTTTATCACCCCCAGCAACTCGCACTGCCTAAACTCACGTTTCTCACCCCCAGCAGCTCGCACTTCCTAAACTCACATGTTTCTCACCCCCAGCAACTCGCACTTCCTAAACTCACATGTTTCTCACCCCCAGCAACTCGCACTGCCTAAACTCACATGTTTATCACCCCCAGCAATCCACACTGCCTAAACTCACGTTTCTCACCCCCAGCAACTCGCACTGCCTAAACTCATGTTTCTCACCCCCAGCAACTCGCACTGCCTAAACTCAGATTTCTCACCCCAAGCAACCCGCACTGCCTAAACTCACGTTTCTCACCCCCCAGCAACTCGCACTGCCTAAACTCACGTTTCTCACCCCCAGCATCCCGCACTGCCTAAACTCACGTTTCTCACCCCCCTGCAACTCGCACTGCCTAAACTCACGTTTCTCACCCCCAGCAACTCGCACTGCCTAAACTCACCTTTCTCACACCCCAGGAACTCACACTGCCTAAACTCACCTTTCTCACACCCCAGGAACTCGCACCGCCTAAACTCATGTTTCTCACCCCCAGCAACTCGCACTTCCTAAACTCACATGTTTCTCTTCCCCAGCAACTCGCACTTCCTAAACTCACATGTTTCTCACCCCCAGCAACTCGCACTGCCTAAACTCACATGTTTATCACCCCCAGCAACTCGCACTGCCTAAACTCACATGTTTATCACCCCCAGCAACTCGCACTGCCTAAACTCACATGTTTCTCATGCCCAGCACATCACACTGCCTAAACTCACATGTTTCTCACTCCCAGCAGCTCGCATTTCCTAAACTCACATGTTTCTCACCCCCAGCAGCTCGCACTTCCTAAACTCACATGTTTCTCACCCCCAGCAGCTCGCACTTCCTAAACTCACATGTTTCTCACCCCCAGCAGCTCGCACTTCCTAAACTCACATGTTTCTCATCCCCAGCAACTCGCACTTCCTAAACTCACATGTTTCTCATCCCCAGCAACTCGCACTTCCTAAACTCACGTTTCTCACCCCCAGCAACTCGCACTGCCTAAACTCACATGTTTATCACCCCCAGCAACTCGCATTGCCTAAACTCACGTTTCTCACCCCCAGCAGCTCGCACTTCCTAAACTCACATGTTTCTCACCCCCAGCAACTCGCACTGCCTAAACTCACATGTTTATCACCCCCAGCAATCCGCACTGCCTAAACTCACGTTTCTCACCCCCAGCAACTCGCACTGCCTAAACTCATGTTTCTCACCCCCAGCAACTCGCACCGCCTAAACTCAGATTTCTCACCCCCAGCAACCCGCACTGCCTAAACTCACGTTTCTCACCCCCCAGCAACTCGCACTGCCTAAACTCACGTTTCTCACCCCAAGCAACCAGCACTGCCTAAACTCACGTTTCTCACCCCCCTGCAACTCGCACTGCCTAAACTCACGTTTCTCACCCCCAGCAACTCGCACTGCCTAAACTCACCTTTCTCACACCCCAGGAACTCACACTGCCTAAACTCACCTTTCTCACACCCCAGGAGCTCGCACTGCCTAAACTCATGTTTCTCACCCCCAGCAACTCGCACTTCCTAAACTCACATGTTTCTCTTCCCCAGCAACTCGCACTTCCTAAACTCACATGTTTCTCACCCCCAGCAACTCGCACTGCCTAAACTCACATGTTTATCACCCCCAGCAACTCGCACTGCCTAAACTCACATGTTTCTCACCCCCAGCAGCTCGCACTTCCTAAACTCACATGTTTCTCACCCCCAGCAACTCGCACTGCCTAAACTCACATGTTTATCACCCCAGCAACTCGCACTGCCTAAACTCACGTTTCTCACCCCCAGCAACTCGCACTGCCTAAACTCACACGTTTCTCACCCCCAGCAACTCGCACTGCCTAAACTCATGTTTCTCACCCCCAGGAACTCGCACTACCTAAACTCATGTTTCTCACACCCCAGGAACTCGCACTGCCTAAACTCACATGTTTATCACCCCCAGCAACACGCACTTCCTAAACTCACATGTTTCTCTTCCCCAGCAACTTACACTTCCTAAACTCACGTTTCTCATCCCCAGCAACTCGCACTTCCTAAACTCACATGTTTCTCACCCCCAGCAACTCGCACTGCCTAAACTCACACGTTTCTCACCCCCAGCAACTCGCACTGCCTAAACTCATGTTTCTCACCCCCAGGAACTCGCACTGCCTAAACTCATGTTTCTCACACCCCAGGAACTCGCACTGCCTAAACTCACATGTTTATCACCCCCAGCAACACGCACTTCCTAAACTCACATGTTTCTCTTCCCCAGCAACTCGCACTGCCTAAACTCACATGTTTCTCACCCCCAGCAGCTCGCACTTCCTAAACTCACATGTTTCTCACCCCCAGCAACTCGCACTGCCTAAACTCACATGTTTATCACCCCCAGCAACTCGCACTGCCTAAACTCACGTTTCTCACCCCCAGCAACTCGCACTGCCTAAACTCACACGTTTCTCACCCCCAGCAACTCGCACTGCCTAAACTCATGTTTCTCACACCCCAGGAACTCGCACTGCCTAAACTCACATGTTTCTCACCCCCAGCAACTCGCACTGCCTAAACTCACATGTTTATCACCCCCAGCAATCCGCACTGCCTAAACTCACGTTTCTCACCCCCAGCAACTCGCACTGCCTAAACTCATGTTTCTCACCCCCAGCAACTCGCACTGCCTAAACTCAGATTTCTCACCCCAAGCAACCCGCACTGCCTAAACTCACGTTTCTCACCCCCCAGCAACTCGCACTGCCTAAACTCACGTTTCTCACCCCCAGCATCCCGCACTGCCTAAACTCACGTTTCTCACCCCCCTGCAACTCGCACTGCCTAAACTCACGTTTCTCACCCCCAGCAACTCGCACTGCCTAAACTCACCTTTCTCACACCCCAGGAACTCACACTGCCTAAACTCACCTTTCTCACACCCCAGGAACTCGCACCGCCTAAACTCATGTTTCTCACCCCCAGCAACTCGCACTTCCTAAACTCACATGTTTCTCTTCCCCAGCAACTCGCACTTCCTAAACTCACATGTTTCTCACCCCCAGCAACTCGCACTGCCTAAACTCACATGTTTATCACCCCCAGCAACTCGCACTGCCTAAACTCACATGTTTATCACCCCCAGCAACTCGCACTGCCTAAACTCACATGTTTCTCATGCCCAGCACATCACACTGCCTAAACTCACATGTTTCTCACTCCCAGCAGCTCGCATTTCCTAAACTCACATGTTTCTCACCCCCAGCAGCTCGCACTTCCTAAACTCACATGTTTCTCACCCCCAGCAGCTCGCACTTCCTAAACTAACATGTTTCTCATCCCCAGCAACTCGCACTTCCTAAACTCACATGTTTCTCATCCCCAGCAACTCGCACTTCCTAAACTCACGTTTCTCACCCCCAGCAACTCGCACTGCCTAAACTCACATGTTTATCACCCCCAGCAACTCGCATTGCCTAAACTCACGTTTCTCACCCCCAGCAGCTCGCACTTCCTAAACTCACATGTTTCTCACCCCCAGCAACTCGCACTGCCTAAACTCACATGTTTATCACCCCCAGCAATCCGCACTGCCTAAACTCACGTTTCTCACCCCCAGCAACTCGCACTGCCTAAACTCATGTTTCTCACCCCCAGCAACTCGCACCGCCTAAACTCAGATTTCTCACCCCCAGCAACCCGCACTGCCTAAACTCACGTTTCTCACCCCCCAGCAACTCGCACTGCCTAAACTCACGTTTCTCACCCCAAGCAACCAGCACTGCCTAAACTCACGTTTCTCACCCCCCTGCAACTCGCACTGCCTAAACTCACGTTTCTCACCCCCAGCAACTCGCACTGCCTAAACTCACCTTTCTCACACCCCAGGAACTCACACTGCCTAAACTCACCTTTCTCACACCCCAGGAACTCACACTGCCTAAACTCACCTTTCTCACACCCCAGCAACTCGCACTTCCTAAACTCACATGTTTCTCTTCCCCAGCAACTCGCACTTCCTAAACTCACATGTTTCTCACCCCCAGCAACTCGCACTTCCTAAACTCACATGTTTCTCACCCCCAGCAACTCGCACTGCCTAAACTCACATGTTTATCACCCCCAGCAACTCGCACTGCCTAAACTCACATGTTTCTCACCCCCAGCAGCTCGCACTTCCTAAACTCACATGTTTCTCACCCCCAGCAACTCGCACTGCCTAAACTCACATGTTTATCACCCCCAGCAACTCGCACAGCCTAAACTCACGTTTCTCACCCCCAGCAACTCGCACTGCCTAAACTCACACGTTTCTCACCCCCAGCAACTCGCACTGCCTAAACTCATGTTTCTCACCCCCAGGAACTCGCACTGCCTAAACTCATGTTTCTCACACCCCAGGAACTCGCACTGCCTAAACTCACATGTTTATCACCCCCAGCAACACGCACTTCCTAAACTCACATGTTTCTCTTCCCCAGCAACTTACACTTCCTAAACTCACATGTTTCTCATCCCCAGCAACTCGCACTTCCTAAACTCACATGTTTCTCACCCCCAGCAACTCGCACTGCCTAAACTCACACGTTTCTCACCCCCAGCAACTCGCACTGCCTAAACTCATGTTTCTCACCCCCAGGAACTCGCACTGCCTAAACTCATGTTTCTCACACCCCAGGAACTCGCACTGCCTAAACTCACATGTTTATCACCCCCAGCAACACGCACTTCCTAAACTCACATGTTTCTCTTCCCCAGCAACTCGCACTGCCTAAACTCACATGTTTCTCACCCCCAGCAGCTCGCACTTCCTAAACTCACATGTTTCTCACCCCCAGCAACTCGCACTGCCTAAACTCACATGTTTATCACCCCCAGCAACTCGCACTGCCTAAACTCACGTTTCTCACCCCCAGCAACTCGCACTGCCTAAACTCACACGTTTCTCACCCCCAGCAACTCGCACTGCCTAAACTCATGTTTCTCAACCCCAGGAACTCGCACTGCCTAAACTCATGTTTCTCACACCCCAGGAACTCGCACTGCCTAAACTCACATGTTTCTCACCCCCAGCAACTCGCACTGCCTAAACTCACATGTTTATCACCCCCAGCAATCCGCACTGCCTAAACTCACGTTTCTCACCCCCAGCAACTCGCACTGCCTAAACTCATGTTTCTCACCCCCAGCAACTCGCACTGCCTAAACTCAGATTTCTCACCCCCAGCAACCCGCACTGCCTAAACTCACGTTTCTCACCCCCCAGCAACTCGCACTGCCTAAACTCACGTTTCTCACCCCCAGCAACTCGCACTGCCTAAACTCACCTTTCTCACACCCCAGGAACTCACACTGCCTAAACTCACCTTTCTCACACCCCAGGAACTCGCACTGCCTAAACTCATGTTTCTCACACCCAGCAACTCGCACTTCCTAAACTCACATGTTTCTCTTCCCCAGCAACTCGCACTTCCTAAACTCACATGTTTCTCACCCCCAGCAACTCGCACTGCCTAAACTCACATGTTTATCACCCCCAGCAACTCGCACTGCCTAAACTCACATGTTTCTCACCCCCAGCAGCTCGCACTTCCTAAACTCACGTTTCTCACCCCCAGCAACTCGCACTGCCTAAACTCACATGTTTATCACCCCCAGCAACTCGCACTGCCTAAACTCACGTTTCTCACCCCCAGCAACTCGCACTGCCTAAACTCACACGTTTCTCACCCCCAGCAACTCGCACTGCCTAAACTCATGTTTCTCACCCCCAGGAACTCGCACTGCCTAAACTCATGTTTCTCACACCACAGGAACTCGCACTGCCTAAACTCACATGTTTATCACCCCCAGCAACACGCACTTCCTAAACTCACATGTTTCTCTTCCCCAGCAACTCACACTTCCTAAACTCACATGTTTCTCATCCCCAGCAACTCGCACTTCCTAAACTCACATGTTTCTCACCCCCAGCAACTCGCACTGCCTAAACTCACATGTTTCTCACACATGTTTCTCATTCAAACTATCATTTCTGCTTTTTTTATGTAAATCCACTCTTCAGCAATAGGATAATGGAGAAGATAATGCAATTATCTTCTCCATTAATTCCCATCTCACAGAGTACCGCACTGTAGGGATCAGCCATTGATCTCTATAGTGCTTTAACGCTTTTTGCTATTCAGCAAAGCAAAAAGCGTTAAATTATTGTTATTAAAAATGTTTACTTTATATAACGCCATCTCAGAATGGCGTTATATTAAGAAAATACTTACATTTCCCGAAAACTGCAGGGACAGAGGGAAATTTTCCCATAAGTCACAGCAGCATCTTGTAACTCCGCCCAGTCTCCATACCTGCTCTGCAGTGACCACTGACGGGTAAGCCACTCCAGCCATTGTCAAACCTACCTAAATTGATTGACGTGTACACAGGGTTATATTTATGTGCTATTATATTTAAAATGTCTATAAATGTTAAATATAAAATCACATAAATATATATGAATACAGACTAATATAAAGCCTGAGTACACATGTCAATCAATTTGGACAGGTTGTATTTGGACTTACCCGTCGATGGTCATCACAAAGCAGGGACGGAGACTGTTCCCGAGCGCATGACTGAGCATGCGCAGAAGCAGAAACAGAAGGTATTGTTTTCGGAAACCAAAAATAATGCCTTCTGTAACATTGCAGGGACAGCATGTTACCGCAACAGATGTCCCTACAGAAAATAGTGTTGAATAGCTCATTTAAAATTTTATAATTGCTAATTAATCATGACGATGTTGCACGATAACATTCTGGGCAACATTGTTACCCATGTTGAATAGAGCCCTTTGTCCTCCACTGTATTGAACTGTAAGTCACTGGTTTCTTGTTCACTTATTTGTTTATGTACTTTGTAAGGCGCTGCAGAACACTTGTGGGGACATATAAATAAAGGATAATAATAATAACATAGCTTGTGCAGGTGCGAGTTAAACAGAGGCATGCACAGATCAGCGAGATCCGTGCATGCTTCTGTGTAAAAACACCTATAAAAGTGTTAAAATTGAAAAAAAAAAAGTGACGTGGCCCCCCACCCCTCAAAGCAAACCCAGCACCGGGCTTTTTTAAGCTAGTCCTGGTTGTGAATATATATATTGTGACACAGTCAGGTTAGGGGGTCCCTCTCCTGGGTAGAGGACTCCTTCCTTACACACACACACAGCAGCAGGGAAGCAGCACACCAGTCTGGATGCAAGTACAAGCTGGTCGGCGCCAGTCTTTATTGTACAATGTCAGAAATAACATAAAGAAAACATAACTATAAATCCTAGCCCTGTCAGGGCACTAACTTCACAGGTAGTTCCCTCACTACCAGAACCTGGCAGGGCCTAATGCCCTCGCCAGCAACAAAGCACAGCACAGTACTCACAGATAGGTTTTTCAAGTGTCTCTGAGCAAACTCCCTGCCTGCTCTCCCAGGTGAGACAATCAGCCCTCAACACACTAGGCTTATATTGGCCACTCTCAGGTGGAAACCTTAACAAGCCTGTTACCAGGCTGCAAGATCCAAAACCTGGAGTGGCCGTGGGTGGAGCCCTCCCTCTCCTCTCACCCACAACCCCCAGGTCCCAAACCGGCTTTTCAAAAAGCCGAAACTCAAGCCTGCTACACTGCAGACTTTCTCCTGGGGGTTTAAAACACAAAAGACAGGAATCTGGGACAAATGTACCTGCCACAGACCACTTTACCAGTGATCCTATCACATATCCCCCCTTTGTTTCGACCTGTGGGGCGGAACACCTGAAGCCCCCAAACAATGAACGCGTGACAACGCGTACCAAGTAGTACCTGAGAGCCTCTAACGCCCACTTTATGGCCAATGCCTCCTTCTCCACTGTGGCATAGTTTCTCTCATGTACATTCAACTTTCTGCTAAGATAGAAAATAGGGTGTTCCTCACCCTCCTTGTTCTGGGACAGGACCGCTCCTATACCTACTTCTGATGCATCGGTTTGTACTATGAATTCCCTTTCAAAATTAGGAGTCATCAGGACTGGTTGGGAACACAACGCTACTTTCAACTCCTGAAAAGCTTTCTCTGCCTCAGGACTCCATTCTACCATGACTTTTTGTTTGCCTTTGGTCAGGTCAGTCAGTGGGACTGCCATGGTGGCAAAGTTGGGTATAAACCTCCTGTAGTACCCCGTAATTCCCAAGAAGGCTCTCACCTGCTTCTTATTCAGAGGCCATGGCCAGTTTTGTATGGCATCAACTTTATTGAGCTGAGGCTTTATCAGGCCTCTGCCAATGGTGTATCCCAGATATTTTACTTCCTCCATGCCTAGACAACACTTTTTTGGGTTGGCTGTCAAACCTGCCTTATAGATGGAGTCCAACACTGCTTGTACCCTGGGTAAGTGAGACTGCCAATCAGGACTATGAACGACCACGTCATCCAGATAAGCAGCCGCATACCGTCTATGGGGCCTTAGAATCCTGTCCATCATTCTTTGGAAGGTAGCAGGTGCCCCATGTAGCCCGAAGGGCAACATCTTGTACTGAAACAAGCCCTCTGGCGCTGAAAAAGCTGTCTTTTGTTTGGCGCTCTCGGTTAACGGTACTTGCCAATACCCTTTGGTTAGGTCAAGAGTGGTTAAATACCTTGCCGTCCCTAGTCTCTCAATCAGTTCATCCACTCTTGGCATCGGGTAGGCATCGAATTTTGAAACACTGTTCAACTTTCGGAAGTCATTGCAGAAACGCACACTCCCGTCGGGCTTTGGAATCAACACAATGGGACTTGACCATTCACTATGTGATTCTTCAATAACTTCTAAATCTAGCATATTTTTTATTTCTTTTGACACCGATTCTCTTTGTGCTTCTGGTAACCTATAGGGCTTTAGATTAACTTTAACCCCTGGGTCAGTGATGATGTCATGTTTAATGACCGAAGTTTTCCCAGGTACGTCAGAGAACAGCACCCTATTTCTAATCAGAAACTCCTTGACCTCTTGTTGTTGAATTGCCAACAGGGTTTTTGCTACTGTCACTTTGGGAACTAAGGGCCCTGGACTTACTGGAGGGTCTCGGATGGCCGACAGTACCGTTCTATCTTTCCAGGGCTTTAACAGATTTATATGGTATATCTGTTCCGGCTTTCTTTTCCCCGGCTGGTAAACTTTGTAATTGACCTGCCCCACTCTTTCTAAGATTTCAAAGGGCCCTTGCCATGTAGCCAAAAGTTTATTTTCCACAGTGGGAACCAATACTAACACTCTGTCCCCAGGCGCAAAGCTGCGTAACTGAGCATTGCGGTTGTATACCCTCTGCTGTGCCTGTTGAGCCTGTTCCAGGTGCTCTCTCACTATTGGCACTACCACAGCAATTCTCTCCTGCATTTGAGAAACATACTCAATCACCGTTTTGTAAGGACTAGACTGCCCCTCCCATGTCTCTTTGGCAATGTCTAGTAACCCCCTTGGGTGTCTCCCATACAACAAGTCGAAGGGTGAAAACCCGGTGGAGGACTGGGGAACTGCTCTTATGGCCAACAATAAATACGGCAATAAGTAGTCCCAATCCCTACCATCCTTGTCGACCACTTTCCTAAGCATGTGTTTTAACATCTTGTTAAACCTCTCGACCAGCCCATCGGTTTGGGGGTGATAAACCGAAGTTCTTAACTGTTCGATTTTGAACAGGCGGCATAACTCTTTCATGACTTTGGACATAAACGGTGTACCCTGGTCAGTTAGTATCTCCTTAGGTATACCCAGCCTGCTAAAGACATGAACTAGCTCTCTGGCAATGGTCTTGGTTGACGTATTGCGCAACGGGATCGCTTCCGGGTACCTGGTAGCGTAATCCATTATGACCAGAATATACTGGTGTCCCCTGGCAGACTTCATTAAGGGTCCAACCAAATCCATCGCTATTCTTTCAAACGGCACCTCTATGATAGGCAATGGAACTAGTGGACCCTTAAAATGTGGCCTGGGAGCATGATACTGACACTCAGGGCAGGATGCGCAAAAGTCAGATACCTCTTTATGAAGCCCGGGCCAGAAAAACCTCTGCATTATTCACTCAGTGGTTTTCTCTACTCCTAGATGGCCTGCCGTTATATGACCATGGGCCAGATCCAACACTGTTCTTCTGTAGGCTTTGGGAACTATTAGTTGTTCCACAACATCTTCCCCCTTCTTAGTCACCTAATATAACAAATCCTGCCACATTGCCATGTGGGGATAGGACAAAGGACTATCAGGGTCTACGGGTTTACCATCAACTACTTTTACATTCTCCCTGGCTTTTACCAAAGTAGGGTCATTCAACTGCTCCACGGCAAAGACCTCTCTTCTGACCTCTAAATCAAGCAGACGATCACCTGGCCCAACAACACTTCCCACCTCAATGGGAGGCACATCAGTTGGCGGGCCACCGTCACGCTCCGCATTCTCTAGTTCGCCAATCATAGTAGAAAAAGGGAATAACTCTGACTCAGAAGAAACTCCCTCCTCCACTACATCGAAAACCTTCTCAAATGGATCGGGGTTGTTCACCTCTGGAACAAAACGGCTTTCCCACAACTTCCAGAAGTGAGCAAAGTCTCTCCCCAATATTGCATCGTACATCAGACCATGTACCAAACCTACAGAAACTATAACAGAACCACATGGTGTCTCGATGTTCACCTCGGCAGTAACATAATATCGAGTATCCCCATGTATGCAGGTCACACCAACAGTTTTCCCCTCACGCCGCAAGGGGTTCACCAGCTCAGCTTTTATAAGTGTCACCAAGCTATCAGAGTCTAACGGTGCCTCTACTCGGTTGCCATCTACAGTGAGTACACACATGTGCTTATCAGTCACAGCCTGCCGGTCAGTCGTACAGGCTATCTGTGCAAAGAAAGACCCCCTGCGGTAGACATGAGCAGTATCACATTGCATAGGTTCAGTTGTAAGTGCACAAATAGCGGCAATATGGCCGAAGACACACATCATCGCCCGAAGTCATCTTCTGGAGGAAGTGACTGGCTCGTACGGAGTGAGTGGTGGTGGGAGGACCAGTACCAACGTCTCTGGGCCGGGCGATCAGGTGCTGTACCACCTCTTTTATGGCCTGGCTGTTTTCCGCTAAGGCCCGGCGGGTTTCCTCGATGGCAACCTGTTGTTGCCCCTGGGCTGTCTCCAAGGCCGACAGTTGCACCCTGGTGGATTCCTGCAGAGCCCTGGTAGATTCCTGCTGAGCTCTGGTAGATTCCTGCTGAGCTACTGTAGCTTGGAGCAGGGCTTTAATAATGTCCTCTATTTTGTCCTGGGGTGTAGGTTGGAAGCTGAACCTTGCCTCTCTGAGCATGGGCTGACGCCTCCTCTATGGGACTCCAAGGACACAGCGTTATTTCCACACTCACAAATTGAGTGTCTGTCCCTTTAATTTTTAAACGGAAAGTTTTCCTCTTGCTGCAACTTCAGTGTCTGTGGGTGCCCGCATTCTCCACCATATTGTGACAGTCAGGTTAGGGGGTCCCTCTCCTGGGTAGAGGACTCCTTCCTTACACACACACACAGCAGCAGGGAAGCAGCACACCAGTCTGGATGCAAGTACAAGCTGGTCGGCACCAGTCTTTATTGTACAATGTCAGAAATAACATAAAGAAAACATAACTATAAATCCTAGCCCTGTCGGGGCACTAACTTCACAGGTAGTTCCCTCACTACCAGAACCTGGCAGGGCCTAATGCCCTCGCCAGCAACAAAGCACAGCACAGTACTCACAGATAGGTTTTTCAAGTGTCTCTGAGCAAACTCCCTGCCTGCTCTCCCAGGTGAGACAATCAGCCCTCAACACACTAGGCTTATATTGGCCACTCTCAGGTGGAAACCTTAACAAGCCTGTTACCAGGCTGCAAGATCCAAAACCTGGAGTGGCCGTGGGTGGAGCCCTCCCTCTCCTCTCACCCACAACCCCCAGGTCCAAAACCGGCTTTTCAAAAAGCCGAAACTCAAGCCTGCTACACTGCAGACTTTCTCCTGGGGGTTTAAAACACAAAAGACAGGAATCTGGGACAAATGTACCTGCCACAGACCACTTTACCAGTGATCCTATCACATATCCCCCCTTTGTTTCGACCTGTGGGGCGGAACAACTGAAGCCCCCAAACAATGAACGCGTGACAACGCGTACCAAGTAGTACCTGAGAGCCTCTAACGCCCACTTTATGGCCAATGCCTCCTTCTCCACTGTGGCATAGTTTCTCTCATGTACATTCAACTTTCTGCTAAGATAGAAAATAGGGTGTTCCTCGCCCTCCTTGTTCTGGGACAGGACCGCTCCTATACCTACTTCTGATGCATCAGTTTGTACTATGAATTCCCTTTCAAAATTAGGAGTCATCAGGACTGGTTGGGAACACAACGCTACTTTCAACTCCTGAAAAGCTTTCTCTGCCTCAGGACTCCATTCTACCATGACTTTTTGTTTGCCTTTGGTCAGGTCAGTCAGTGGGACTGCCATGGTGGCAAAGTTGGGTATAAACCTCCTGTAGTACCCCGTAATTCCCAAGAAGGCTCTCACCTGCTTCTTATTCAGAGGCCATGGCCAGTTTTGTATGGCATCAACTTTATTGAGCTGAGGCTTTATCAGGCCTCTGCCAATGGTGTATCCCAGATATTTTACTTCCTTCATGCCTAGACAACACTTTTATGGGTTGGCTGTCAAACCTGCCTTATAGATGGAGTCCAACACTGCTTGTACCCTGGGTAAGTGAGACTGCCAATCAGGACTATGAACGACCACGTCATCCAGATAAGCAGCCACATACCGTCTATGGGGCCTTAGAATCCTGTCCATCATTCTTTGGAAGGTAGCAGGTGCCCCATGTAGCCCGAAGGGCAACATCTTGTACTGAAACAAGCCCTCTGGCGCTGAAAAAGCTGTCTTTTGTTTGGCGCTCTCGGTTAACGGTACTTGCCAATACCCTTTGGTTAGGTCAAGAGTGGTTAAATACCTTGCCGTCCCTAGTCTCTCAATCAGTTCATCCACTCTTGGCATCGGGTAGGCATCGAATTTTGAAACACTGTTCAACTTTCGGAAGTCATTGCAGAAACGCACACTCCCGTCGGGCTTTGGAATCAACACAATGGGACTTGACCATTCACTATGTGATTCTTCAATAACTTCTAAATCTAGCATATTTTTTATTTCTTTTGATACCGATTCTCTTTGTGCTTCTGGTAACCTATAGGGCTTTAGATTAACTTTAACCCCTGGGTCAGTGATGATGTCATGTTTAATGACCGAAGTTTTCCCAGGTACGTCAGAGAACAGCACCCTATTTCTAATCAGAAACTCCTTGACCTCTTGTTGTTGAATTGCCAACAGGGTTTTTGCTACTGTCACTTTGGGAACTAAGGGCCCTGGACTTACTGGAGGGTCTCGGATGGCCGACAGTACCGTTCTATCTTTCCAGGGCTTTAACAGATTTATATGGTATATCTGTTCCGGCTTTCTTTTCCCCGGCTGGTAAACTTTGTAATTGACCTGCCCCACTCTTTCTAAGATTTCAAAGGGCCCTTGCCATGTAGCCAAAAGTTTATTTTCCACAGTGGGAACCAATACTAACACTCTGTCCCCAGGCGCAAAGCTGCGTAACTGAGCATTGCGGTTGTATACCCTCTGCTGTGCCTGTTGAGCCTGTTCCAGGTGCTCTCTCACTATTGGCACTACCACAGCAATTCTCTCCTGCATTTGAGAAACATACTCAATCACCGTTTTGTAAGGACTAGACTGCCCCTCCCATGTCTCTTTGGCAATGTCTAGTAACCCCCTTGGGTGTCTCCCATACAACAAGTCGAAGGGTGAAAACCCGGTGGAGGACTGGGGAACTGCTCTTATGGCCAACAATAAATACGGCAATAAGTAGTCCCAATCCCTACCATCCTTGTCGACCACTTTCCTAAGCATGTGTTTTAACATCTTGTTAAACCTCTCGACCAGCCCATCGGTTTGGGGGTGATAAACCGAAGATCTTAACTGTTCGATTTTGAACAGGCGGCATAACTCTTTCATGACTTTGGACATAAACGGTGTACCCTGGTCAGTTAGTATCTCCTTAGGTATACCCAGCCTGCTAAAGACATGAACTAGCTCTCTGGCAATGGTCTTGGTTGACGTATTGCGCAACAGGATCGCTTCCGGGTACCTGGTAGCGTAATCCATTATGACCAGAATATACTGGTGTCCCCTGGCAGACTTCATTAAGGGTCCAACCAAATCCATCGCTATTCTTTCAAACGGCACCTCTATGATAGGCAATGGAACTAGTGGACCCTTAAAATGTGGCCTGGGAGCATGATACTGACACTCAGGGCAGGATGCGCAAAAGTCAGATACCTCTTTATGAAGCCCGGGCCAGAAAAACCTCTGCATTATTCACTCAGTGGTTTTCTCTACTCCTAGATGGCCTGCCATTATATGACCATGGGCCAGATCCAACACTGTTCTTCTGTAGGCTTTGGGAACTATTAGTTGTTCCACAACATCTTCCCCCTTCTTAGTCACCTAATATAACAAATCCTGCCACATTGCCATGTGGGGATAGGACAAAGGACTATCAGGGTCTACGGGTTTACCATCAACTACTTTTACATTCTCCCTGGCTTTTACCAAAGTAGGGTCATTCAACTGCTCCACGGCAAAGACCTCTCTTCTGACCTCTAAATCAAGCAGACGATCACCTGGCCCAACAACACTTCCCACCTCAATGGGAGGCACATCAGTTGGCGGGCCACCGTCACGCTCCACATTCTCTAGTTCGCCAATCATAGTAGAAAAAGGGAATAACTCTGACTCAGAAGAAACTCCCTCCTCCACTACATCGAAAACCTTCTCAAATGGATCGGGGTTGTTCACCTCTGGAACAAAACGGCTTTCCCACAACTTCCAGAAGTGAGCAAAGTCTCTCCCCAATATTGCATCGTACATCAGACCATGTACCAAACCTACAGAAACTATAACAGAACCACATGGTGTCTCGATGTTCACCTCGGCAGTAACATAATATCGAGTATCCCCATGTATGCAGGTCACACCAACAGTTTTCCCCTCACGCCGCAAGGGGTTCACCAGCTCAGCTTTTATAAGTGTCACCAAGCTATCAGAGTCTAACGGTGCCTCTACTCGGTTGCCATCTACAGTGAGTACACACATGTGCTTATCAGTCACAGCCTGCCGGTCAGTCGTACAGGCTATCTGTGCAGAGAAAGACCCCCTGCGGTAGACATGAGCAGTATCACATTGCATAGGTTCAGTTGTAAGTGCACAAATAGCGGCAATATGGCCGAAGACACCACATCATCGCCCGAAGTCATCTTCTGGAGGAAGTGACTGGCTCGTACGGAGTGAGTGGTGGTGGGAGGACCAGTACCAACGTCTCTGGGCCGGGCGATCAGGTGCTGTACCACCTCTTTTATGGCCTGGCTGTTTTCCGCTAAGGCCCGGCGGGTTTCCTTGATGGCAACCTGTTGTTGCCCCTGGGCTGTCTCCAAGGCCGACAGTTGCACCCTGGTGGATTCCTGCAGAGCCCTGGTAGATTCCTGCTGAGCTCTGGTAGATTCCTGCTGAGCTACTGTAGCTTGGAGCAGGGCTTTAATAATGTCCTCCATTTTGTCCTGGGGTGTAGGTTGGAAGCTGAACCTTGCCTCTCTGAGCATGGGCTGACGCCTCCTCTATGGGACTCCAAGGACACAGCGTTATTTCCACACTCACAAATTGAGTGTCTGTCCCTTTAATTTTTAAACGGAAAGTTTTCCTCTTGCTGCAACTTCAGTGTCTGTGGGTGCCCGCATTCTCCACCATATTGTGACAGTCAGGTTAGGGGGTCCCTCTCCTGGGTAGAGGACTCCTTCCTTACACACACACACAGCAGCAGGGAAGCAGCACACCAGTCTGGATGCAAGTACAAGCTGGTCGGCACCAGTCTTTATTGTACAATGTCAGAAATAACATAAAGAAAACATAACTATAAATCCTAGCCCTGTCGGGGCACTAACTTCACAGGTAGTTCCCTCACTACCAGAACCTGGCAGGGCCTAATGCCCTCGCCAGCAACAAAGCACAGCACAGTACTCACAGATAGGTTTTTCAAGTGTCTCTGAGCAAACTCCCTGCCTGCTCTCCCAGGTGAGACAATCAGCCCTCAACACACTAGGCTTATATTGGCCACTCTCAGGTGGAAACCTTAACAAGCCTGTTACCAGGCTGCAAGATCCAAAACCTGGAGTGGCCGTGGGTGGAGCCCTCCCTCTCCTCTCACCCACAACCCCCAGGTCCCAAACCGGCTTTTCAAAAAGCCGAAACTCAAGCCTGCTACACTGCAGACACTCCTGGGGGTTTAAAACACAAAAGACAGGAATCTGGGACAAATGTACCTGCCACAGACCACTTTACCAGTGATCCTATCACATATCCCCCCTTTGTTTCGACCTGTGGGGCGGAACAACTGAAGCCCCCAAACAATGAACGCGTGACAACGCGTACCAAGTAGTACCTGAGAGCCTCTAACGCCCACTTTATGGCCAATGCCTCCTTCTCCACTGTGGCATAGTTTCTCTCATGTACATTCAACTTTCTGCTAAGATAGAAAATAGGGTGTTCCTCGCCCTCCTTGTTCTGGGACAGGACCGCTCCTATACCTACTTCTGATGCATCGGTTTGTACTATGAATTCCCTTTCAAAATTAGGAGTCATCAGGACTGGTTGGGAACACAACGCTACTTTCAACTCCTGAAAAGCTTTCTCTGCCTCAGGACTCCATTCTACCATGACTTTTTGTTTGCCTTTGGTCAGGTCAGTCAGTGGAAATGCCATGGTGGCAAAGTTGGGTATAAACCTCCTGTAGTACCCCGTAATTCCCAAGAAGGCTCTCACCTGCTTCTTATTCAGAGGCCATGGCCAGTTTTGTATGGCATCAACTTTATTGAGCTGAGGCTTTATCAGGCCTCTGCCAATGGTGTATCCCAGATATTTTACTTCCTTCATGCCTAGACAACACTTTTTTGGGTTGGCTGTCAAACCTGCCTTATAGATGGAGTCCAACACTGCTTGTACCCTGGGTAAGTGAGACTGCCAATCAGGACTATGAACGACCACGTCATCCAGATAAGCAGCCGCATACCGTCTATGGGGCCTTAGAATCCTGTCCATCATTCTTTGGAAGGTAGCAGGTGCCCCATGTAGCCCGAAGGGCAACATCTTGTACTGAAACAAGCCCTCTGGCGCTGAAAAAGCTGTCTTTTGTTTGGCGCTCTCGGTTAACGGTACTTGCCAATACCCTTTGGTTAGGTCAAGAGTGGTTAAATACCTTGCCGTCCCTAGTCTCTCAATCAGTTCATCCACTCTTGGCATCGGGTAGGCATCGAATTTTGAAACACTGTTCAACTTTCGGAAGTCATTGCAGAAACGCACACTCCCGTCGGGCTTTGGAATCAACACAATGGGACTTGACCATTCACTATGTGATTCTTCAATAACTTCTAAATCTAGCATATTTTTTATTTCTTTTGACACCGATTCTCTTTGTGCTTCTGGTAACCTATAGGGCTTTAGATTAACTTTAACCCCTGGGTCAGTGATGATGTCATGTTTAATGACCGAAGTTTTCCCAGGTACGTCAGAGAACAGCACCCTATTTCTAATCAGAAACTCCTTGACCTCTTGTTGTTGAATTGCCAACAGGGTTTTTGCTACTGTCACTTTGGGAACTAAGGGCCCTGGACTTACTGGAGGGTCTCGGATGGCCGACAGTACCGTTCTATCTTTCCAGGGCTTTAACAGATTTATATGGTATATCTGTTCCGGCTTTCTTTTCCCCGGCTGGTAAACTTTGTAATTGACCTGCCCCACTCTTTCTAAGATTTCAAAGGGCCCTTGCCATGTAGCCAAAAGTTTATTTTCCACAGTGGGAACCAATACTAACACTCTGTCCCCAGGCGCAAAGCTGCGTAACTGAGCATTGCGGTTGTATACCCTCTGCTGTGCCTGTTGAGCCTGTTCCAGGTGCTCTCTCACTATTGGCACTACCACAGCAATTCTCTCCTGCATTTGAGAAACATACTCAATCACCGTTTTGTAAGGACTAGACTGCCCCTCCCATGTCTCTTTGGCAATGTCTAGTAACCCCCTTGGGTGTCTCCCATACAACAAGTCGAAGGGTGAAAACCCGGTGGAGGACTGGGGAACTTCTCTTATGGCCAACAATAAATACGGCAATAAGTAGTCCCAATCCCTACCATCCTTGTCGACCACTTTCCTAAGCATGTGTTTTAACATCTTGTTAAACCTCTCGACCAGCCCATCGGTTTGGGGGTGATAAATCGAAGTTCTTAACTGTTCGATTTTGAACAGGCGGCATAACTCTTTCATGACTTTGGACATAAACGGTGTACCCTGGTCAGTTAGTATCTCCTTAGGTATACCCAGCCTGCTAAAGACATGAACTAGCTCTCTGGCAATGGTCTTGGTTGACGTATTGCGCAACGGGATCGCTTCCGGGTACCTGGTAGCGTAATCCATTATGACCAGAATATACTGGTGTCCCCTGGCAGACTTCATTAAGGGTCCAACCAAATCCATCGCTATTCTTTCAAACGGCACCTCTATGATAGGCAATGGAACTAGTGGACCCTTAAAATGTGGCCTGGGAGCATGATACTGACACTCAGGGCAGGATGCGCAAAAGTCAGATACCTCTTTATGAAGCCCGGGCCAGAAAAACCTCTGCATTATTCGCTCAGTGGTTTTCTCTACTCCTAGATGGCCTGCCGTTATATGACCATGGGCCAGATCCAACACTGTTCTTCTGTAGGCTTTGGGAACTATTAGTTGTTCCACAACATCTTCCCCCTTCTTAGTCACCTGATATAACAAATCCTGCCACATTGCCATGTGGGGATAGGACAAAGGACTATCAGGGTCTACGGGTTTACCATCAACTACTTTTACATTCTCCCTGGCTTTTACCAAAGTAGGGTCATTCAACTGCTCCACGGCAAAGACCTCTCTTCTGACCTCTAAATCAAGCAGACGATCACCTGGCCCAACAACACTTCCCACCTCAATGGGAGGCACATCAGTTGGCGGGCCACCGTCACGCTCCGCATTCTCTAGTTCGCCAATCATAGTAGAAAAAGGGAATAACTCTGACTCTGAAGAAACTCCCTCCTCCATTACATCAACAACCTTCTCAAATGGATCGGGGTTGTTCACCTCTGGAACAAAACGGCTTTCCCACAACTTCCAGAAGTGAGCAAAGTCTCTCCCCAATATTGCATCGTACATCAGACCATGTACCAAACCTACAGAAACTATAGCAGAACCACATGGTGTCTCCATGTTCACCTCGGCAGTAACATAATATCGAGTATCCCCATGTATGCAGGTCACACCAACAGTTTTCCCCTCACACCGCAAGGGGTTCACCAGCTCAGCTTTTATAAGTGTCACCAAGCTACCAGAGTCTAACAGTGCCTCTACTCAGTTGCCATCTACAGTGAGTACACACATGTGCTTATCAGTCACAGCCTGCCGGTCAGTCGTACAGGCTATCTGTGCAAAGAAAGACCCCCTGCGGTAGACATGAGCAGTATCACATTGCATAGGTTCAGTTGTAAGTGCACAAATAGCGGCAATATGGCCGAAGACACCACATCATCGCCCAAAGTCATCTTCTGGAGGAAGTGACTGGCTCGTACGGAGTGAGTGGTGGTGGGAGGACCAGTACCAACGTCTCTGGGCCGGGCGATCAGGTGCTGTACCACCTCTTTTATGGCCTGGCTGTTTTCCGCTAAGGCCCGGCGAGTTTCCTCGATGGCAACCTGTTGTTGCCCCTCTGCTGTCTCCAAGGCCGACAGTTGCACCCTGGTGGATTCCTGCAGAGCCCTGGTAGATTCCTGCTGAGCTCTGGTAGATTCCTGCTGAGCTACTGTAGCTTGGAGCAGGGCTTTAATAATGTCCTCCATTTTGTCCTGGGGTGTAGGTTGGAAGCTGAACCTTGCCTCTCTGAGCATGGGCTGACGCCTCCTCTATGGGACTCCAAGGACACAGCGTTATTTCCACACTCACAAATTGAGTGTCTGTCCCTTTAATTTTTAAACGGAAAGTTTTCCTCTTGCTGCAACTTCAGTGTGTGTGGGTGCCCGCATTCTCCACCATATTGTGACAGTCAGGTTAGGGGGTCCCTCTCCTGGGTAGAGGACTCCTTCCTTACACACACACACACAGCAGCAGGGAAGCAGCACACCAGTCTGGATGCAAGTACAAGCTGGTCGGCGCCAGTCTTTATTGTACAATGTCCGAAATAACATAAAGAAAACATAACTATAAATCCTAGCCCTGTCGGGGCACTAACTTCACAGGTAGTTCCCTCACTACCAGAACCTGGCAGGGCCTAATGCCCTCGCCAGCAACAAAGCACAGCACAGTACTCACAGATAGGTTTTTCAAGTGTCTCTGAGCAAACTCCCTGCCTGCTCTCCCAGGTGAGACAATCAGCCCTCAACACACTAGGCTTATATTGGCCACTCTCAGGTGGAAACCTTAACAAGCCTGTTACCAAGCTGCAAGATCCAAAACCTGGAGTGGCCGTGGGTGGAGCCCTCCCTCTCCTCTCACCCACAATCCCCAGGTCCCAAACCGGCTTTTCAAAAAGCCGAAACTCAAGCCTGCTACACTGCAGACTCTCCTGGGGGTTTAAACACAAAAGACAGGAATCTGGGACAAATGTACCTGCCACAGACCACTTTGCCAGTGATCCTATCACAATATATACAGGGGACAAAAGATGTAGGGGTCCCCCATATTTTCATCAACCAGCACCAGGCTCAGTGAGCCAGTCTTGGTTATGGAACTATGGGGACAATATGAGTAGGGGTCCCCCGTATGATTCACAACCAGCACCAGACTCTTTCTAGCAGTGGACAGTGAGAACAACGGTGGTTTGAAGGCCACTAAATCTGTTTTTTTTTTTTTTAATGTCCCTGTACAGGTTGGAAAATGCCTTTACAGAACAGAAGGTTTGCAAAGGATTATTTAAGTCCATTGTTTTTTGGAAGCACTCTTCATGGTCCCCTTCTGGGATGAAAATCCACTCCTACCTGCAGCAGCAGGCACAGGATTCTCAAGTAAGGCCTTAAATCAGGGGTAGCCAACCTCGGCACTTTGAGGCCACTAACTAACTTTGTTTTTTTTATGTCCCTGTGCAGGTTGGGAAATGCCTTTATAGAAGATTTGCAAAGCATTATTTAAGTTAATTGTTTCTTTTTTTTTGGAAAGCACTCTTCCTGGTCCCCTTCTGGGATGAGAAAATCAACTCCCAGCAGCAGCAGCAGCCATGCTCAAGGATTCTTCTGTGGCAAGGACTGATGTAAATGTACTGTATCACATTTTTTTTGTAAATGCCTCCTCCCCTCCCCTTCTCCCTCATAAATTTTCTTTTGAATCAAAAAATGAAATTATATTTACTACCAATCAGCCCTTCCCGTCCCTGCCCTACCTTCAACTACACACATACTCCAACTCCCTCAGGCCTCTCTTGAATAATAAAAGTGTTTCCTGATGTGCCATGTTTGAAGTTGAACTGCCATGTGTTTGTTCCGCCCACTGCTGCAGCTTAGCTTAGTCAGCAAGCTATCTTGGTGCAAATTTTGGGCCTAAACAAGATGAACAAATCAATATTGTGAGCTGTGAGGTGGTCAAAATTGACTGGAAATGAGTGGAAATAAATGTTATTGAGGTTATTAATACTGTATGAACAAAAAAGGCCCATTTTATGTGATTTTAACTTTTTTTTATTTTTTTAAGAAAAAATCCAGATCCAAAACCAAAACACGAAAACAAAACACGGAGGTGAGGTTTTGGCAAAACCAATCCAGATCCAAAAACCAAAACCAAAACACGGGGGTCGGCGCACATCTCTAGTTCAAATGGTGTTTACTGATTGAATGTAATTATTTCTGCCATTGGTTTCCTATACATCTTAGTTTCTATCTGAATAGATTTTACATAGATGGTAATATCCAAAAAGCTTTTTTTGCAGCTGGTCTGTGGAGAATACTCATTTTAAACCATTTTCTGTTATAAAAAAAAAGTTCCAAACTTATAGAATCACCACACCAAATAAAAAAACATCATCCAGAAAACAAAGCCAGAAAACCAGATTTTCCCCCATGATGCCCTAGGGCGAGATGGTATGTAGTTCCCACTAGACCATAAAAAGTCTGGCATAACTGCAGGCAAACCTGGCTCCCATAGCTGCTCCAAGGCGCTGTAAATAATGATTCCCCTTACAATAAAATAATTATCCAAAATGAAAAATATGCAATTAAAAAATAAATCCTTTTAAATGGCGCTTTTTCATCAGTTGTTTAAATAAAAGATTTTGTCAACTATAGTATATAAACTACTCACATCTGCAGACTCTAAAAAATAATCATTTTCCCATTTTATTTATTGAAACTTAACCCAAAAAAATCACCATTATTTATAATATTGTTAGGATTTGCGGTTAGCAAATCATCTTGGTGGCAGTTCCCAGTCATAGTAGTTACTGGGATACTGCATCATGTCCTGTCCATGTTCTGGCTTTTTGCAGGTAGCTGGAAATTCTGTCTTGTCTGTGTTTAGATCATAGCGTGTCATTCAATGTCAGTCTGTGTGTTTTGTATCATGTGCTCACTAATTATTAAGCTGTCTGTGTGCAGAGCAGGTGAACTCATGCCTTTGATTAGGAATTGCTCTCTCCAGGAATTGGTTCTAATTGGACCCTGCTTCAGTTAAATTTCAGCCAGCCCTTCACTCCATGCCAGTTATACTGTCTGACAACCAGTGTATGCATGTCTCTCTGAAGTCTGAACTTTTGCCGGTCTCCCTAAGTTCCACAGTTCCAGTATCCTGTACCTGTCAGCATTTGCTCAGTGGCATTTCTATACTGCATGTCCTGTCAAGCTGAGTGTCAGTATTCAGCTGTTCAACCTGCTGTACTCTCTATCCGGTTGCTTTTACCCTGTTTTCTGGCTGCATCTGTGTTCACCTTCCTGCCATATGATTCCTGCAACCCGGCTGTCATGGCCACACCTCAGCCCACAGGCTGCTTCCTAACCAAGTACTACCCGGCTCCCAAAGCCACACCTCAGCCCGCAGGCTGGTTCCTAGTCAAGTACTACCCGGCTCCCAAAGCAGCACCTCGGCTGTCTCAGCCGCACCTCAGCCCGCAGGCTGATTTCAGCCAAGTATTACCCGGCTCTCAAAACCGCACCTCGGCTGTCTCAGCCGCATCTCAGCCCACAAGCTGATTTCAGCCAAGTATTACCCGGCTCTCAAAGCCGCATCTCAGCCCAAAGGCTGCAACTCAGCAAAGTATCACCCAGTTCTCAAAGCCGCATCCTGGCTGTGTAAGCCGCACCACGGCCTCAAGGCCACATCTAGTACCTTGTATCTATTTTGCTGTGTCCATCTAGTTCTTGTCTGTTTTTCTGTCATTCTTGTCATAGTCTATTCTTGTCTTGTCCAGTCCGGTCTTGTCTGTAATCCTGCTACATCTCAGTCCAGGTCACTCCTGCCCTGCAGCAATTAGTATTGTCGTGCCACTCATTGCCTGACTACTCAGTTGCTCCTCAGTCCCTGACATACCTATGACCATATAGTTCTGTGTAGTGCTATCCTCCCACAGCCACACTGCAGCTAGTACCAGTAGAGGAAGGACTGCCACTCCTCAGCCGTGTTTCTAGTCAGCAGTCCTGCGGTCTCTCGTGGGTTGTGTAAACCTCTGCTGCTGGAGGCGTAAATCCAGGCGGCCACCTAAGTACCGGTGTGTAAATAAATCACTAAGGGAACAGCGGGTGGCTGTTATTGGTGGAAGATCCTCTTCCTGGCTCTAGAGGTCTTACACAACCGTGTGAGAACCATAACAAATATGCAAATGGTTTTTCATAACCAAGGGCTGCAGATGGGGATGGATGTAGGCTGATAGATCACTGGTTATACTGTTAGCTTCAGCAACAATTGACTTGGAGGTTATGCACTTTGGAAAGGGTATAAATAACAAGTGTTGAGGGTTGCATCTTACAAAGCTTTCATATAAGGAGTTTAAATTTCTTCCTTGAATATCCATTTATTAATGCATCTGTTTTTCCAACATTTTATTGTTTTTTGATTTCTTCTTTATACTTTTTTTTTAAATAAATTAAAACAATACTTCCCCTTGTCTGCTGGTTCTATTATAAAACCTTTATTCTCCCTTAACTGTTTTACCTTATTTATTTTCACCTTTGAATTTTCTCTTCAATTTATTATTACAGCTGTCTTGGATTTCCTTATTCCCATTCTTAAGTTGAAAAAATTTAAGAACGTAAATACTTCCATATATTTATAATGGTACTTTCTCATGGTCTTAACCTCAGGTAACCAGTCAGCCCTGGTGGTAACTGGCCTAAGACTGGTGGAATTATTGTGGCAGAACCAGCAGACTGTGGGTCTCTGCTGTATGGTTACACCACCAGCCCTGATCCAGCCTAATGATCCCCACACTCTTTGTCCTCTGTTTTTTCCAATACTAGTCTAAAGCTTAAAGGTCTAGGGTTGTTTAAGAATTTGGAGGTGAGCCAATGACATTTCTCTTATTTATTTTGTGTGTATTTTTTTATTTTTAAATATAGAAGCCTATACAGTTTTAACAATCTGTGCAGTCATTGCAACCCACAGCGGACTTGCAGTAAGCATTGACGGTGGTTTATAAAACACAGTCAGAACCAATGCTCTCGTAAATACTGTATTTTGATTTCCCAAAACACCCATTTGTTTTGAAACATTGGTAAACCCGCCATTTAGTAAAGTTTAGTAAAGTTAGCCCTTTGTCTCCATGCCTGCCTCATATACATACTTGCTTACCCTCCCGGTATGGCAGGGAGGCTCCTGAAAATTGGGTGGTGCTCCTGACCTGCCCGAAAAAAGTGGGCGAGTCTCCCAGATTGAATCGCTTAATTACAGCTCCGTCCTACACTTCACAATGCTGGTAAATGCAGCATTGTATTATGGGGAGGCGGTGCTATGATGATGAAATTATGCCCCCAGACCCGCCGAATTCTGTTGCAATAAGCCCCCCGCAGTGCCAACCTGGCTGCCCTTTCCCTGAGACAAGTATGCATATATATATATATATATATATATATTATATTTTAAAGAACCATAAAGACAGAAGTGATCAATAATGCTGCTCAGATATAATAGGAGCTTCAGCTTTCTATTATATTACTTACAAATACAGATGCGGACAGGGAGGCCCGCACCCCACACCTTGCACCCATATTATACTTACCTCTCCGGCGTCCTACGTCGGCGCCGTTGTCAGCACTGTAAAAACGCCTAGAAAATTGCCGCCATTGGCCATTTTCCTGTCGTTTGGTGCATGGCAGTGCAGGTAAAATGGCCGCCGCAGCCATTTTCCCGGTGACCTGCGCATGCACTATACACTCTGGGCACACTCTAGTGCCCAGAGTCTATCAGTGCAGTGCTGTGCTCAATGCGCTGCCAGCCGCCGGACTGAGAGAAGGGAGCCCGTGACGGAGACTGAACATGGGCCCCCTCCTCTCTTGAAACGTCCCTGCTTACAGTTTTAATGAAAGTGATTGGTTACATTTAGTATGTCCTATATTAGTATTTTTAAAATTACAATGTTGCACATAAACAAAGAAAAAAGTTTACCCTGCTGTCCATTTTACTTTTATATTTTCAAAGGAATCAACATTTTACAGCAATTTTAGCATATATTTGGCTACTTTAAATAAGCATAATATGGTTAAAATAAATACTTGCTTATTAAAAATTGTATGAAATTAATACATTGACTTACTAAAACAATAGAGAGATACCTGTACTCTAAAACTTAGGATATGAAATACATCCTTCTATGCTGAGGGAATACATATGATAAGACATCCTTCTATGCTGAGGGAATACATATGATAAGACATCCTTCTATGCTGAGGGAATACATATAAGACATCCTTCTATGCTGAGGGAATACATATGATAAGACATCCTTCTATGCTGAGGGAATACATATGATAAGACATCCTTCTATGCTGAGGGAATACATATGATAAGACATCCTTCTATGCTGAGGGAATACATATGATAAGACATCCTTCTATGCTGAGGGAATACATATGATAAGACATCCTTCTATGTTGAGGGAATACATATGATAAGACATCCTTCTATGCTGAGGGAATACATATGATAAGACATCCTTCTATGCTGAGGGAATACATATGATAAGACATCCTTCTATGCTGAGGTTAATACATATGATAAGACATCCTTCTATGCTGAGGGAATACATATGATAAGACATCCTTCTATGCTGAGGTTAATACATATGATAAGACATCCTTCTATGCTGAGGGAATACATATGGTATGCTGACAATGTCACTATCAGCAGCATTATGCCGACACAACAACATTGACATGTTTGAAATGCAAATTAAAGCATTTTAACAGTGTTGGTAGTATGACTTGAAACATGCTCTTTAAGAATTATATTTAATGTTACACTGCCATCTCCATTGAAATGTCTTAAATAGCATTTTAACCTTGTCAACAACACGTTGGTAGCATAGTGTAAACAATGTCTTTGTGGACATAATGAATGCATCCTATGCTAAATAGTGTCATTTCTTAAACAGAAACTCCACCCAATGTTAATTTAATAATTAATTTCACATTATGATGATACAGTCATTTGCAAATCATTGTTATTCAATAAAATGTTCTCTTGAGAGTTGTCTCCAGTTTAAGTAGTTGAAATATTAATTATACTCTATCTTGATATTAGAATAAACTGTAAAAACTCTGTTAGAAATGTACGTTGATAGAGTCCTTGTGATCTCCTATTTATATTATAAATATGTACATAATTAATTTAATGAAGATCACTTCAAAACCATCCAAGTGCATCCTTGCACCAATATGATTTCTCTGCTTCTGGACATGCACCTTGTTGGGACGACAGTGCTAAGTGGACATCTCAAAGCAATTGTGCACTAAAAAAATTGCCTAGACCAAAATATAAATACTCTAGATACTGTAAATGAAAAAGAAAATTAGCAAAATAGTAATTTCCACTAAAACCAGTGAAGGCTATAATAATCTGATAAATCTCCTTAAAAAATGATTGTTTGGGCATAGTTGCCTACTCTCCCAGAATTTCTGGAATACTCAAAAATTTGGGGGAGTTCTTCTGGCAATCCATCTTGCCCACTTTTCCCATGAAGTGAGCAGAGTGGAGGATATAATGATGCAATTTACAGCACCACACCCCCACTACTCCCACCAGACCTCTCAGTGGCCAGATGGTAAAAGTGGGTAACATTACTTTCAATAATGTCAAATTGTAATCGGGCAGTTGATATAATAGCCTTAACTTTCCTGTATATACACTAATTCTGAGCCATGTGAAATGATCAAGGGTCTGATTAACCATTGACCACATTTTAGCCCCAATAAACATATTTTTTGTGGTGAGATGCACTAAACCTTGGAGAGTGATCAAGTGGAGAGTGAAAAAGTATTAACCAATCAGCTCCTGTCATTTTTCAAGCACAGCCTGTAAAGTGACAGTTAGAAGCTGATTGGTTAGTACTTTATCACTCACCGCTTTATCATTCTCCAAGGCTTAGTGCAGTGGTTCTCAAACTCAGTCCTCAGGACCCCACACAGGTCACATTTTCCAGGTCACCCAGCAGGTGCACAGGTGTAATCATTACTCACTGACACATTTTAAAAGATCCACAGGTGGTTAAAATTATTTCACTTTTGATTCTGTGAAGAGACCTGGAAAACCTGCACTGTGTGGGGTCATAAGGACTTAGTTTGAGAACCTGTGGCTTAGTGTATTTGTCATCTTATAAATGTTGAAGGAGAGTGCCTGCGCGTCTTCATCTACGTCCTCCATTATGAAAAGAGTTGTCCCTGTGTGTCTCTCCTGCGTGGAGAGGGTGAGTTACACCAGAGACCCTGTAAGTGCCACTGTGTCACCACCGTTGCCTGTGCCATATACTTCTCTGACACCACTGTATGTTAGTGCAGCTGTGTGCCTCACTAAACAACACGCCACCTATATTAAACCTCCACACATTCCTGGCTGGATCCTTTGAACCTGCTATGTACACTGTATGTCTACTAAATTAACCCTGTGTTATTCAGCAACACCTATATCCCTCTCTGTAGGTTCTGCCAATTATAAACACATGCAGTGATACAGGCTCCAATGAGAGCTGTTCCTTGTGAAGAGTAGAAATGCAATTACTTACAGGTTCGTACCCAGATGGATCCCTCTCTTTAAAAGCACAAATGGCTAAGGCCATCATTGCTTGCATGCTCTGAAAAGCTTAGCTCTTTGGAGTTTGAAAATATCAGCAATATCATAGTTCCCAGAGACACCTCTAGGGACTGCTGCTGTGCCGATCACAAACAGAGGACCACAACAGTATTGGAGATATCTGCTGCTGCACCCCATTAAATCATCCAGGGGATACTTAAAAAAGTGTAAATACCCAGAAAACAGCAGTTGCTTTAATAAATAAGCTCCTGAGTGCCTCCACATTGACTGCAGTGGCTCCTCAGACTGTAGGATTAGCAATCAATCTGTACATGCCATTATAGTTTGATAACCTGTTTTTTTTTTTTACATAAAATCCAATAATATTTACAATGTGGTGTGTTAAAAATTTCAACTTGTTATTGCTTGTCACTTGAAAACTTCACATCTCTACATCTAAAGCATGATAAAAGTGTTAAGGAATTTCACAGCACTAAGCAAACTGTTGACTGTAAAGCTCTCAGTAAAAAGGAAAGGTTTCATCAAGAGAGTTTTGCAACGTTGAGACAAAGCAGAAAAAAGTTTTTTTGTTCTCGTTATAGCTTTATTTTCATGCCAAATCGATATATGCCGAGACCATATTTCTTTGGAACCTGCTGAATGGCGATCTGCCACTGGTATTTGAAAAAAGGCTGTAATTAAACATGAAGGAAAGTCAAATAAAGAGGAATGTAAAAAGGTAAAAGCTTTGTGGCACAAAGAAAAGCATGTATAGGCATGGCTGCCAGCTTTCTGGGTTTTTTACTTAGACATTTAGGATTAGGGATGCCATGGCCAAAGAAAAGAATACTGGTTGGATTCCTGTGATCCTCAAAATTGACACTTAAAAGTAATGATGTCCTGAATCAAATTGAAAATATCCTACAAGTGCACAAATGGGAACAGTTTAAGGGAGGGCAAAGGGAGTAATAAGAAAGTAAAGCACAAAGAAACCCAAATAAAGATGGAATGGCAGATGTTCCACATTATATCAGCTTATCTTGAGCCTTTTACCTCAATAGCTCTTTGACCTGATTAGCCTGTTCCATTATTCTCTGATACCTCTTGTTGAAGCTGAGCGCTGTTTTCTCCAAGTGACAACAGATCAGATGCAACATACTTCAGTTCTTACCTTCGGCCTCTTCCAGTCTTCCTCCAGACCATACTATGCCAAAGGCACGTATTATAACCAATATTATTAATATACTATTAACGTATTATTCACGTGCTTTATTGAGTCTAGCTATTAGTAACAAGGGTTGATAGTCATTAATTCTATCAACGCAGGCATAGGACAACCAGATTAAGAAGCTAATGAGTCCGTGGACTATTTGCCCTTTCTGTGTGAAATAACAGGATGAGTATTTTTATAATCAAGCTCACAAGAAGCCCCTTTGTTAACAATATAATGGTATTATATTAAGTAACAGTATATAGTGAATTGTCTACAAACGTCAATTAAACCTTCATAGAGAACCATCTATAAGATTTATTATACACAATAGAAGTATCAATATATTGCATCACATTATATCCAAAAAGGACAATTGTTTCAAGTGTCATACAATAAACAAAAAAATTACTAAGGAGTTGGTAATCACAACTGACAGTTTTGAGGTCATTATACTAATTTTATTTTACTTTTATATTTTTGCACACCTTTTCTTTTTAATATTTCACTGGCATTCATTTTTAAATTCATTAAAGTTATATTTGACATTATATGTGATACAAGTTGCTGTTAAACTGTATATATTTACAGTGTAGATTGTGAGTGGCCCATGTAGGAATACTCTTCTTCTTTGTAGTACCATCTCAGTCATCACCAGTGCACAATTTGCACCAGAGCTTCAGTGCTTCCAAATCATGTGCCTCCAGGCGGCACTCCTTGGGTTAGTTTCAGAACTTGAAGATAAGGACCGCCTTGAACATCGGTCATGTTTGGTACAATATGATCAAATCCTAAAACTAACCTGAGGAGTGCCATCTGCTTTCTTCCAGTGTACATTTTGTGCCAGTCTTGAGAATGGTCCATATTTTAAACCGAAACGTCGACAATACTGAATATATGGCCTATTGTGGACAACATTTTTTAATTTTGAAGAATAAATGATGACTTTTTCTGGATTCATTAGAGACTCTTATTGTTGTTATTGGTGAGTGCTCCAATCTAGGAGACTGGATCAAAAGTGGATATCTAATTGGATCAGTGTAAAAAGCTGATCTTGGAAGCACCCCATGGATGAATTTTTTTTTATGTGAGTGCAGGATCTCATTGGATATATATATATATATATATATATATATATATATATAGTTGTGAATTGAAACGCTTTATATATATATATATATATATATATTAGGGGTGAGCGGGTTCGGATTTCTGAAATCCGAACCCCCCCGAGCCCCCCCGATCCGAGTCCGATCCGAATCAGGCTCGACTTTTCCCGCCTGACTCGGATCTGAAATCGAGGCAAAACGTCATCATCCCGCCTTCCGAGTCTCGCGGGTTTTGGATCCTATATAAGGTACCCACGTCGGCGCCATTTTCTCACTCGGCTGTGGACAGTGAAGAGGGAGGGTGGGAGTTAGGGCTGTGTAGTGTAGTGTAGTGTAGTGCTGCTGTTGTCCACTACTTCAAAGTCCATAGGGGCTGGCTGTGTTGTGCTGTGCTGCTGTTGTTAATAGGGGCTGTGTCCACTACTTCAAAGTCCATAGGGGCTGGCTGGACTGTGTTGTGCAGTCAGTTCTCCATAGGGGCTGTGTCCACTCCAAAGTCCTGTGCAGTGTCCCAGTCCTAAAGAGGTGCTGTAGTGTTGTCCAGGGGGTGCTCTGTCCATCAGGGGTGCTCCCCCCAAGTGCTAAAAAAATAATATATTTTCTGTGTTTGTGAATTGTGTGCGCAGTAGCCGCACGTGCATCAACAAAGTAGTGCCAAGCGTGCGCCTGTGTCATAAGTAAAGGGCCGGCTGGCTTGACCGTTAAAGGGTGCTGTAACCCCCGAAAGTACACTCCAGTCCAAACCAAAAAAAAATTATTTTCTGTGTTTGTGAATTGTGTGCGCAGTAGCCGCACGTGCATCAACAAAGTAGTGCCAAGCGTGCGCCTGTGTCATAAGTAAAGGGCCGGCTGGCTTGACCGTTAAGGGTGCTGTAACCCCCGAAAGTACACTCCAGTCCAAACCAAAAAAAAAATTATTTTCTGTGTTTGTGAATTGTGTGCGCAGTAGCCGCACGTGCATCAACAAAGTAGTGCCAAGCGTGCGCCTGTGTCATAAGTAAAGGGCCGGCTGGCTTGACCGTTAAGGGTGCTGTAACCCCCGAAAGTACACTCCAGTCCAAACCAAAAAAAAAATTATTTTCTGTGTTTGTGAATTGTGTGCGCAGTAGCCGCACGTGCATCAACAAAGTAGTGCCAAGCGTGCGCCTGTGTCATAAGTAAAGGGCCGGCTGGCTTGACCGTTAAGGGTGCTGTAACCCCCGAAAGTACACTCCAGTCCAAACCAAAAAAAAAATTATTTTCTGTGTTTGTGAATTGTGTGCGCAGTAGCCGCACGTGCATCAACAAAGTAGTGCCAAGCGTGCGCCTGTGTCATAAGTAAAGGGCCGGCTGGCTTGACCATTAAGGGTGCTGTAACCCCCGAAAGTACACTCCAGTCCAAACCAAAAAAAAAATTATTTTCTGTGTTTGTGAATTGTGTGCGCAGTAGCCGCACGTGCATCAACAAAGTAGTGCCAAGCGTGCGCCTGTGTCATAAGTAAAGGGCCGGCTGGCTTGACCGTTAAGGGTGCTGTAACCCCTGAAAGTACACTCCAGTCCAAACCAAAAAAAAAATTATTTTCTGTGTTTGTGAATTGTGTGCGCAGTAGCCGCACGTGCATCAACAAAGTAGTGCCAAGCGTGCGCCTGTGTCATAAGTAAAGGGCCGGCTGGCTTGACCGTTAAGGGTGCTGTAACCCCCGAAAGTACACTCCAGTCCAAAGCAAAAAAAAAATTATTTTCTGTGTTTGTGAATTGTGTGCGCAGTAGCCGCACGTGCATCAACAAAGTAGTGCCAAGCGTGCGCCTGTGTCATAAGTAAAGGGCCGGCTGGCTTGACCGTTAAAGGGTTCTGTAACCCCCAAAGTACACTCCAAACCAAAAAAATATATATTTTCTGTGTTTGTGACTTGTGTGCACTGTGGCTGCACGTGCATCAACAAAGGAGCAGCGCCAAGCGTGCGCCTGTGTCCCATAAGTAAAGAGCCGGCTGGCTCATTTCTTAAAGGGTGGTGTAACCCACAAAGTGCACTACTCTCCAGCAAAAATAAAAAAATATTTTCTGTGTTTGTGTGCGCTTTAGCCGCACGTATATATATCAATATAACATAAATGGAGGACCAAACTTTCTCTGATAAAAATAAAATAGGGAAAGATCAAGAACCACTTCCTACTAGTGCTGTTGCTGCTGCTGGGAGTTGTTCATCATCCCAGAGAGGAAGTAGGAACATCACTACTTTTACTAAACAATTGACCCTCCAACAGTCCCTAGCGATGAGGATGAAGTACGACAGCAGTCATCCTGAAGCAAAACGTATAACTGAGGCCTTGACTGCTATGTTGGTGTTAGACGTGCGTCCGGTATCCGACATTAGTGCAGTGGGATTTAGACAATTGATGGAGGTAGTGTGTCCTCGGTTCCAAATCCCGTCTAGATTCCACCTGCATCCTCAAAGCAGCAGCGACAAGCGTGCGTCTGTCTGTTAAAGGGTGGTGACACCCTCAAAGTGTGCTACACAAACAATTAAAATATTGTTCTGTTTTTTTCTGTCTTTGTGAAATGTGTGGGCTGTAGCCGCACCTGCATCCTTAAAGCAGCAGCGACAAGCGTGCGTCTGTCTGTTAAAGGGTGGTGACACCCTCAAAGTGTTCTACACAAACAATTAAAATATTGTTCTTTTTTTCGGTCTTTGTGAAATGTGTGGGCTGTAGCCGCACCTGCATCCTTAAAGCAGCAGCGACAAGCGTGCGTCTGTCTGTTAAAGGGTGGTGTAACTCTCAAAGTGCTCCAAAAAAAAAAAAACTATTTTTTTTATGTGTTTGTGACTTGTGTGCGATGTAGCCGCACTTGCATCCTCAAAGCAGCAGCGACAAGCGTGCGTCTGTCTGTTAAAGGGTGGTGACACCCTCAAAGTGTGCTACACAAACAATTAAAATATTGTTCTTTTTTTTTCTGTCTTTGTGAATTGTGTGGGATGTAGCCGCACTTGCATCCTCAAAGCAGCAGCGACAAGCGTGCGTCTGTCTGTTAAAGGGTGTTGTAACTCTCAAAGTGCTCCAAAAAATCAAAAAAAATTTTTTAATGTGTTTGTGACTTGTGTGCGATGTAGCCACACTTGCATCCTCAAAGCAGCAGCGACAAGCGTGCGTCTGTCTGTTAAAGGGTGGTGACACCCTCAAAGTGTGCTACACAAACAATTAAAATATTGTTATTTTTTCTGTCTTTGTGAATTGTGTGGGCTGTAGCCGCACCTGCATCCTTAAAGCAGCAGCGACAAGCGTGCGTCTGTCTGTTAAAGGGTGGTGACACCCTCAAAGTGTTCTACACAAACAATTAAAATATTGTTCTTTTTTTTCGGTCTTTGTGAAATGTGTGGGCTGTAGCCGCACCTGCATCCTTAAAGCAGCAGCGACAAGCGTGCATCTGTCTGTTAAAGGGTGGTGACACCCTCAAAGTGTGCTACACAAACAATAAAAATATTCTTCTTTTTTCTGTCTTTGTGAATTGTGTGGGCTGTAGCCGCACCTGCATCCTTAAAGCAGCAGCGACAAGCGTGCATCTGTCTGTTAAAGGGTGGTGACACCCTCAAAGTGTGCTACACAAACAATTAAAATATTGTTCTTTTTTTTTCGGTCTTTGTGAAATGTGTGGGCTGTAGCCGCACCTGCATCCTTAAAGCAGCAGCGACAAGCGTGCGTCTGTCTGTTAAAGGGTGGTGACACCCTCAAAGTGTGCTACACAAAGAATAAAAATATTCTTCTTCTTTTTTCTGTCTTTGTGAATTGTGTGGGCTGTAGCCGCACCTGCATCCTTAAAGCAGCAGCGACAAGCGTGCGTCTGTCTGTTAGAGGGTGGTGTAACCCTCAAAGTGTGCTCCACAAACAATAAAAATATTCTTTTTTTTTTTCTGTCTTTGTGAATTGTGTGGGCTGTAGCCGCACTTGAATCCTCAAAGCAGCAGCAACAAGCGTGCGTCTGTCTGTTAAAGGATTACATCGGTGACAGCATCCAAGTAGGCATGTCAGACAGTCCGTACCTGTACTGGCAGGAAAAAGAAGCAATTTGGAGGTCCCTGTACAAACTGGCTCTATTTTACCTGAGTTGCCCCCCCTCCAGTGTGTACTCCGAAAGAGTGTTTAGTGCAGCCGGGAACCTTGTTAGCGAAAGGCGTAGGAGGTTGCTTCCACAAAATGTGGAGAAGATGATGTTCATAAAATGAATGATCAACTCTTCCAGGGAGACCAGCCTCCAGAACGTACAGAGGGACCTGTGGTTCCAGCAGGGACGAATTAATACTCTGTGAGGATGAGGATGTACATAACACTGAAGAGGGTGAGGAATCTGTGGATGAGGAGGATGAGGACGACTTCTTGCCTCCGTAGAGCCAGTTTGTGCAGGGACAGATTAATTGCCAGCTTGTTTTGTGGGGGCCCAAATGAACCAATCATTTCAGCCACAGTTGTGTGGCAGACCCTGGCGCTGAAATGATTGGTTTGTTAAAGTGTGCATGTCCTGTTTATACAACATAAGGGTGGGTGGGAGGGCCCAAGGACAATTCCATCTTGCACCTCTTTTTTTTCTTTGCATTATGTACAGTTTGGGGCCTAGTTTTTCAATGCCATCCTGTCTGCCACTGCAGTTTCACGCCTAGATGGGTCACGTGTTTGTGCCGCCCACTCGTGTCGCTTAGCATAGTCATCCAGCTACCTCGGTGCAACCTTTTGGACATAAAAACACTATTGTGAGGTGTGAGGTATTCAGAATAGACTGGAAATGAGTGGAAATTATGGTTATTGAGGTTAATAATAGCATAGGAGCAGAAAAACCTACAAATTCTGTGATTTTAGCTGTTTTTATGCTTTTTTTCAAAAAAATACAGATCCAAAACACAAAACCCAGAACCCAAAACACGGAAGGGTGGTTTTGGCAAAACCAATCCAGATCCAAAACACGAAGAAAGATCCAGATCCAAAACCAAAACACAAAACACGAAAAGTGGCCGGTGCACACCCCTAATATATATATACTGTTTATTTATATATATATATATATATATATATATATAATAGAGATGTGCGGGTTCAGTTTTACTCGGCTCTTTTCGCTACATTAGCGCAAGTTTGGATTAGTTCGGACTTATCTTATTGGCTATACAAAACACTTGAGAGCTGGATAGCCAATAAGATTAATCAGAACTTGTGCTAATGTGGCGAAAAGAACCAAGTAAAACTGAATCCGCACATCTCTAATATATATATATATATACATACACACATATATATATATATATATATATATATATATATATATATACACACTGTAGTGCAATGTTTCTGCTAAACTGAACAATCTACAATCTGAAAATGAGGATGTTAAAAGGTCAATCTAATAAGTACTCCACCCTTAAGGGCTGTATTAAAATCTGCAGGATTTTTCCTAGTAGCAAGGTAAATGAGATCATTCAGCATATATATAATTCTTAGAACGCTTCCTACATATTTTTTCAGGCACAGTTTCTAGTTTTGTGTGCCTGGGGCAAAGGAAAGCACAGTGACTCGTCTAGTTCACAAGGAGTCAACACTGATATTTGAACTGAGGTCGCCAACATACCCTCACACATTTACAAGGCTGGATTGACTTCTCAGGAGACGTGAAGTATTAAGTGCTTTAATATCTGACTGCACCACTTTACATTTTTACAGACATAAAAGAGCATGATATAAATTAAAGGATGAGATACCTATAGTTAGACACTTCCATTACAAGTCTTTAATATAAATTTAATATTCAAACCAGTTAAGCCAATTACATAATAAAGAAAAGTCTAGGTAATGACGAGGATAGGCATCTAGCCAAGGAATGTAAAGGTAGGCGTTCAAGAAGGATTAAATGAAGCCGGAAAATGAAGGAAGGGCTTTGACATTTAAAAGTGTTGGGAAAATAGTGGGCGTGATTAGAGACTTAAATACAAGGAATAATTTGGTAAATTATATAATTATTAAAGCTCATCTATTCTCTCTATAAATGTCTCTGTTTATTTCACCTATGTGAACTGTTGCTCTTTTCCTGTAACCATGGGAGAAGGAGACCCTGCAATTGACAGTGTGATTGGATGGAGATATTGTGACATCTCACTCCTCAGAAGTACCATAGGACAAAACAATAGCTGTAATCTGGTTTGCATTGGGTGTGTGGTTTTATCCCAGCAATACTACAGAGAGTAGTGATAACAATGCAACACTTAGGGCCTGGCTCTAAGTCAAATGCAGCCGCGTCCGTGTTTGCGCCTTTTGCCGCAGTTGCATGTGCAGCTTTATGCTAGTATTTACAGTTGTAAGTGTAGATGTGTCATTCCCTGTTACTCATGTTACAGTTCATGTTCATTTTTAGAAGTTTAAATTAGGGGTGAGCGGGTTCGGATTTCTGAAGTCCGAACCCCCCGAGCCCCCCGATCCGAGGCCGATCCGAGTCAGGCTCGACTTTTCCCGCCTGACTCGGATCTGAAATCGAGGCAAAACGTCATCATCCCGCCTTCCGAGTCTCGCGGGTTTTAGATCCTATATAAGGTACCCGCGTCGGCGCCATTTTCTCACTCGGCTGTAGACAGTGAAGAGGGAGGGTGGGAGTTAGGGCTGGCTGGGCTGTGTAGTGTAGTGTAGTGTTGTAGTGTAGTGTTGTGCTGTGCTGTGCTGTGCTGTGCTGCGCTGTGCTGCTGTTGTCCATAGGGGCTGTGTCCACTACTTCAAAGACCATAGGGGCTGGCTAGACTGTGTTGTGCAGTCAGTTGTCCATAGGGGCTGTGTCCACTCCAAAGTCCTGTGCAGTGTCCCAGTCCTAAAGGGGTGCTGTAGTGTTGTCCAGGGGGTGCTCTGTCCATCAGGGGTGCTCCCCCCAAGTGCTAAAAAAATATATTTTTTTTCTGTGTTTGTGAATTGTGTGCACTGTGGCTGCACATCAGGCTTGCCTACCCTCCCGATTTGGTCAGGAGCCTCCCGAATATCGGGTGCCGCTCCCGACCCCCCGGAAAGGCAGGCAAGCCTCCCGGCTGCCGCCTACCCCCCCAGACTACTAGTAAAAAACCCCGCTGCCGGGGGGTCCGATGACGCAATTCGCGCTGAATCGCGTCATCGAGGCTCCGCCCCCTGCTTTGCAATGCCTTTTTTCCGGCATTGTGAAGAGGGGGCGGGGCCACAATGACGTGATCGGGCGGTCACGCCCCCAGCCCCGCCCCCAAAACGGCATCACAGTCCGGCCACGCCCCCCACAGAATGCAGGCATTCAGCTCCCTCCCGGAAGGAGGGAGCTGAATGTCGGCAAGTATACTGCACGTGCATCAACAAAGGAGCAGCGCCAAGAGTGCGCCTGTGTCCCATAAGTAAAAGGCCGGCTGGCTTGTCCGTTAAATGGTGCTGTAACCCTCAAAGGGCACTCCAAACAAAATTAAAAAATATATTTTTTTGTGTTTGTGAATTGTGTGCGCAGTAGCCGCACGTGCATCAACAAAGTAGTGCCAAGCGTGCGCTAAGCTGGCAAAAGCACAGCGAAGAACTGTGCGTTCTAAGAAGATTTCACAAATCCCCAAGGAGAGTCCAAGTGTGTTGGTGGTTGCGATGCCTGACCTTCCCAGCACTGGACGGGAAGAGGTGGCTCTTTCCACCATTTGCACGCCCCCTGCAAGTGCTGAAAGGAGCACCCACAGTCCACTTGCTGATATGCAAATTGAAGATGTCACTGTTGAAGTACAACAGGATGAGGATACTGGTGTAGCTGGCGCTGAGGAGGAAGTTGGCGAGGAGGATTCTGATGGTGATGTGGTTTGTTTAAATCAGGCTCCGGAGGGAGACAGTTGTTGTCCGTGGGATGAAAAAGCCCATCACGGTCATGCCTGGGCAGAAGACCAAACATTCCACCTCTTTGGTCTGGCAATATTTCTATCCAAATCTGGACAACAACTGTCTTGCCATATGTACCATATGTAAAGGTGAAATAAGTAGGGGTAGGGACGTTAACCACCTAGGAACATCCTCCCTTATACGGCACCTGCAGCGCGTTCATAAAAAGTTACTGTCAAGTTCAGAAACTTTGGCTAAGACCGTAAGCAGTCCAGGGACACCTAAATCCCGTTGTCCTGTTGTATCCAAGCGCCTGCAAACCACACCGTAAACTCCCTCCTCGTCAATTTCCTCCTTAGTCAGGATCGGAAGTAGTCCTGCAGGCCATGTCACTGGCATGACTGACTCTCCTATCCGGGATTCCTCCGGAGGATCCTGCATTGCTACGCCTCCTGCTGCCGCTGCTGCTGTTGCTGCTGCCGGGAGTCGTTCATCATCCCAGAGAGGAAGTAGGAACACCACTACTTTTACTAAACAATTGACCCTTCAACAGTCCTTTAAGTACGACAGCAGTCATCCTGAAGCAAAACGTATAACTGAGGCCTTGACTGCTATGTTGGTGTTAGACGTGTGTCCGGTATCCACCATTAGTGCAGTGGGATTTAGACAATTGATGGAGGTAGTGTGCCCCCGGTTCCAAATCCCATCTTGATTCCACTTCACTAGGCAGGCGATACCGAGACTTTACAGAAACGTCAGAAAAAGTGTCCTCAGTGTCCTGAAAAATGCCATTGTACCCAATGTCCACTTAACCACGGACATGTGGACAAGTGGAACAGGGCAGACTAAGGACTATATGACTGTGACAGCCCACTGGGTAGATGTATCACCTTATGCAGCAACAGCAGCAGCATCACCAGTAGCAGCATCTCAGAAACGCCAGCTCGTTCCAAGGCAGGCTACGCTGTGTATCACCGGTTTCAGTAAGAGGCACACCGTCGACAACCTTTTAGAGAAACTGAGAAAAAACATCGCCCAGTGGCTTACCCCACTTAGACTCTCCTGGGGATTTGTGATATCTGACAACGCCACCAATATTGTGCGGGCATTACATCTGGGCAAATTCCAGCATGTCCCATGTTTTGCTCACACAATAAACTTGGTGGTACAAAATTTTCTAAAAAGCGACAGGGACGTGCAGGAGACGCTCTGGGTGGCCCGAAAAATTTCTGGCCACTTTCGCCATTCAGCGATTGCGTGCCGAAGACTGGAGCGCCAGCAAACACTCTTGAACCTGCCCCGCCATCACCTGAAGCAAGAGGTTGTGACGCGGTGGAACTCAACCCTCTATATGCTTCAGAGGATAGAGGAGCAGCAAAAGGTCATTCAAGCCTATACATCCACCTATGACATAGGCAAAGGAGGGGGTATGCACCTGACTCAAGCACAGTGGAGAATGATTTCCGTATTGTGCAAGGTTCTCCAGCCCTTCGAACTTGCCACACATGAAGTCAGTTCAGACACTGCCAGCTTGAGTCAGGTCATTCCCCTCATCAGGCTTTTGCAGAAGCAGCTGGAGAAAATGAAGGAGGAGCTAGGACAGAGCGATTCCGCTCGGCATGTGGGACTTGTGGATGAAGCCCTTCTTTTGCTTTGCCAGGATTTCAGGGTGGTCAATCTGTTGAAATCAGACCACTACATTTTGGCCACCGTGCTCGATCCTAGGTTTAAAGCCTATGTGGTGTTTCTCTTTCCGGCCGACACAAGCCTGCAGAGGTGCAAAGACCTGCTGGTGAAAACACTGTCAGCTGAAGCGGAACGTGACACGTCAACAGCTCCTTCTTCATTTTCTCCCGCAACTGGGGCTGCCAGGAAAAAACTTAGGTATCCTAAGCAACCCGCTGGCGGTGATGCAGGGCAGGCAGGACCAAGTTTGGACATCTGGTCCGGACTGAAGGACCTGGCAACAATTTCTGACATGTCTACTGTCACTGCATATGATACTGTCACCATTGACAGAATGGTGGAGGATTACATCGGTGACAGCATCCAAGTAGGCATGTCAGACAGTCCATACCTGTACTGGCAGGAAAAAGAGGCAATTTGTAGGCCCCTGTACAAACTGGCTCTATTTTACCTGAGTTTCCCCCCCCCTCCAGTGTGTACTCCGAAAGAGTGTTTAGTGCAGCCGGGAACCTTGTCAGCGAAAGGCGTAGGAGGTTGCTTCCACAAAATGTGGAGATGATGTTCATAAAAATTAATTATCAACTCTTCCAGGGAGACCAGCCTCCAGAACGTACAGAGGGACCTGTGGTGGTGGATTCCAGCGGGGACGAGTTAATACTCTGTAAGGATGAGGATGTACACAACACTGAAGAGGGTGAGGAATCGGTGGATGAGGATGAGGACGACATCTTGCCTCCGTAGAGCCAGTTTGTGCAGGGACAGATTAATTGCCAGCTTGTTTTGTGGGGGCCCAAACGAACCAATCATTTCAGCCACAGTCGTGTGGCAGACCTTGGGGCTGAAATGATTGGTTTGTTAAAGTGTGCATGTCCTGTTTATACAACATAAGGGTGGGTGGGACAATTCCATCTTGCACCTCTTTTTTTTCTACTGTACTGTTTGGGGCTAGTTTTTCAAACTGCCATCCTGTCTGCCACTACAGTGTCACTCCTAGATGGTTTGTGCCGCCCACTCGTGTCGCTTAGCATAGTCATCCATCTACCTCGGTGCAACCTTTTGGACATAAAAACACTATTGTGAGGTGTGAGGTGTTCAGAATAGACTGGAAATGAGTGGAAATTAAGGGTTTTGAGGTTAATAATAGCATAGGAGTAGAAAAATCAACACATTCTGTGATTTTAGTTGTTTTTATGCTTTTTAAAAAAAAATACAGATCCAAAACACAAAACCCAGAACCCAAAACACCGAAGGGTGGTTTTGGCAAAACCAATCCAGATCCAAAACACGAAGAAAGATCCAGATCCAAAACCAAAACACAAAACACGAAAAGTGGCCGGTGTACACCCCTAGTTTAAATTCACCACATACAAACATGAAGCATACTTGCCAATTCTCCCTGATTGTCAGGGAGACTCCATGAAATAGTAACAATCTCCCTGACTCCCTGAGTCAGGGAGATTGTAGTCTAGTAATCTCAGGGGCAAATGCAGGTTTTTTTGGGGGGGGGTTTCCATAAGGGTGCAGGCTGGGACACTGGGAGGAGTTACGAGAGGGTGGGACATTGAGGGGGTTTCAGGGAGGTTGAGAGCAGGGCCACTGAGGGAGGGGTGACAGGGAGGTTGTGGGCAGGGACACTGAGGGTAGGTTACAGGGAGGCCGAGGGCAGGGACAATAAGGGTGGGTTACAGGAGGGTGAGAGCAGGGACACTGAGGGAGGGGTCTCATTCATTGTTACTAGTGTGTTTGCTCCCACCTAAGTCCTTTATATTGAATGGGAATCATGACAGCAGGGACAGTGCTGCCCTAATGAACACGCAGTCTACAAACTGTCACACGCAGTAGGGTAAATAACAACATATTCCAATACTGGAAAATGAAGTGCACACACTCACCTTAGCTTTTGGTGGTTCCTCCTCTCCTCTCCTCCAGCGTCTAGGACTGTGGACATTCAGCTGTTGCATCGGGTCCGCGGCATCCTCCTTCTCCTGTAATAGCGCGCTGCTCCTCCTCGGCACTTCAAGACAGCTCTACACAGCTGCAGGTACAAAGATAACACGCCGGCGATGTGACGTCATCACGTCACATTCATGGAGTACCCAGTGAAAGGACAGTACAGCTGTGTTTAGAGCCGGGGGGAGGCGGAGCTCTGAGGTGACTGTCCACAGGCATCGGCAGCAGCCGCGTGGGGGGTAATGAGAGAAGCAAATTCTACAAGCCAGCTAAGCTAATGGATGGTCAGGTGCTCACCCAGACCACTCTTTAGTTTCACCTATGCCGCTGATTGTGCAGAGACGGAGACAAGGCTGTCTCCGTCTCTGAAAACAAAAATTGGTTGGTATGGGGGGGTTTCTGGGTACTCAGAAACCCCCCCCTGCGTGCGCTAGTGAATCTCCCTGATTGCACCTTAACCCATTATAAAGCCTTTATATAAAAATAACACATATATCTCTACATTCAAATGGGATCATTAGTATCATTTCCCTGCATAGGGTATAAGGCACAATGATCCCTATGGCTACATGCATTTTCTGAAAGGTATCAGATGGATCTTTGCATACAAACAACTCTGCATAGTCCGACTACAAACCCTCTGTAAACTCAGCCTACATGCAAATGCCCTGTTGCCACCTAGTTAAGCCCTTCAGCCTCAAATGGACTTTCATAGTGGCGTGCACTCACCACAGAGCAAGTTGTGCCAAAAAGTGCAAGATTTGCCCCCAAAACAACATTACATGTGACTCTGTATTTTCATGTGAACTGCCCTTATGGTTTTTAATAAATGTAACACACCCATGAGCAAACAGCCCCTGTCATACTGTTCGTTGACCAATGATAGAACAAAAGATACAAAAATCTTCTTGTTTTTTTTGTTTTTTTTAATGGACATATAGTGGAGGAGAATTACTGTATGTATACTATATCTCATCTCATGGATGTCAGGGTTTAAAGTGTGCAGGCCCCCTGGGTTACAGTCTGATATGACATAAACCATTTCAGAAATAATAGCTATGATTTCAGTTCTGCCAGGGATTGTGGGTCTTTTACTTGACAGTGGTAATGACTCATACTCAGCACCAATGGGAATTGATATGTTCTCGGAATGACAAAATAATGCATTGGTGACACTGGACTGAGAGAGACAATTCAGAAGAGTATTTCAACATTCCTCCAAGAAAAACTACAATGAATGTCATACTCTAAGAAAAGGATTTAGTTGCACTGGTCTGAAAGCATGTCTGGATGAACTCCACATTGAATTTAGAATTTTAAATAGGAATGCTAATCCTAAGTGGCTTATTTTTCTAAATATAGTATGGCTATTGATTTGTATATTTATTTTTTATATATTTAAATGTCAGAAATTCATTTAGTTCAGTATAACCTTTGCCCTTTATACAAAGCAGGGCTAGAAAATAAATGGTTCCCCTCAGCTTGGGGCATTTATTGCTGTCAGTATTTGTGTACACTTCATTTTTCAGCACTGGCTTAATCTCAGTTGACAGCAAAGAAGTTCCAGCAAGTCTACTTGTACAGCACCTTGGGAAAACCACCAAGGGTGAACAGTTTATTAAACTGATTTTTTTGTAATGTTTTTATACAAGCATCCTACTGTAACGCCGCACATTCTTCCCATCATTGATAGCATAAAGAGAACAGTAAGCCTTACTGTCTTTATACAGCATAAACAGCTTGTGCCATGCCATTCACCTCTCAGTCTGACTTTATTTAGATTATAGAAACTGAATTTTGCAGCAGATCTGAGGTCAGTTATCTTGAGAAAGATCAATTGTTTCACTCTGTAGTAAATATGCTTCCTATTGTGCAGATAGTGTGCTTATGCTTGGAACTTGCAGAGTTTCACAGTGAGAGGATGAAATAAGACAGATTACAGTTGTACGAGACAGGTTGTCAGAGGTTATTTCTAGACTGTTTGTGCTGACACACAACATACTTTCCAACCTTACCAATTTCACCAGGTACACTATCATTTATCAACCTGGGCTGAATAAAATAATGGTTATTAAAATCTGTAACAATGATTGATAAAACCAACTCAGGTTCCTGGGAATCAGAAATTAGTGGGCAAAAACATTAGTAGACCATAGCGCATCCCAAAAACAACAACCAAATTATATGTGAAAAAATAAAAGACCCAAGCAAATGCATTTTATAGATTACGCTCTGTAAAACACTGTTTTTGTTAATTCCTTCTTATATTGCTGCTTTAGGTGAACAGTGATACAATTTTAAAACAATAGTGTAAAAAGAAATAAAATACAACAAAGGGAGAGAAAGGATAGAAAGAAGAGAACAGGAAAAGAGAGGTAGGGAAGGAAAATAGATTGCGCTATCTAATTGCATTGTCTGGTACCCCATTTGTATAATAAAGCTTATTCTTAGTCCCTATTGAATTGATAATTGTAATTTTTCATAATTCTGGACATTAAAACGGGTACAACAAGTATATTTGTATTGTGTTATATTTAAAGAGCCACAAAATAAAACCTTTTTGTTGACAAAAAAATGTTTTTATCACTGAGGGCCCCATTTATTAGCGATGCATATGTCATCCTTTCTGTATTTAACAAACAGCAACAATCTAAGATTACCGCTGTTTGTCACAGCAACGCTCTCGCTTTAGATGGCGAGAGTGATGTAGTCCCCATTGATAGCGTGTCATTCACATGTGCAGATGGACCATCATGCATGTGCATTACACAGGAGCCCGACGCGTTAGTATGCCAGCAGCTGAGTGGAGGACCTCACAGACGAGGAGAACTTCGCTTGAGCTTGCCGGAGGGGTAAGTATTAATAAATACTAGTGGCATTTTTGAGTGTATCACAGTGATACTAAACGAAAAATGGTAACATATGGGAGTAAATGATGATCAGCAATTTGCTCCTAAATGGCAGAAAACAGATGAAAATGGCCGTCAGACAAGTTTGTTAAATGTAGCCCAAGGGAATGGTGTCAATAGTGACTGGTCAGCACTTTCACAAGAACATCTCTACACGTTTCTCCACCTTTGACAAAGTCGGCGGCTTCCTCAGGAGATAACTTTGTCAAAGGCGGAGAAACGCGTAGAGACATTATACAGCTTTTGGATTGTATTTAACAATGAACATTTAAAGCCTACTCCACATCTCTCCATGTGCCATACTAACAACAGACTTAATTTGGAGGAGTGTACTGCACTGTAAGTGCTTTTACCTCCAGCCTCCAGCAATATTGGAGGCACGTAATTTACCTGAATGCCACCCAGCATGGGATCACCTATGTAAACAGCAACCCCAAGGGCTGTCATGAAGCTGACCTAACTACTGCCCGCAAAGCCACCAGCACCAACGGATATATAGTGCTTTTTTTACACACAGCAATATCGCGGCTTGGCTGTGAGCCGCTATAAATCTTCGGAGCCCTGCATGTAGATGAGCCATTATATTTAATCTGCTTGTGACAGGACTGGGTGAGACTCTAAAATGTGGAGAGAGTATTTGTAACTTTGTCCTATTAAGGGTTTCGACATCGACCCTTAATTGTTATATGTGTTTATCCAAGCATATTTTATATGTATTCGTTGATTCTAGAAATTGCTGCTATATTAATGTTATTGTATTGTTTTTATATTACATTACATAAATAATATTGTTACATAATTTGGTGTTTTATTCCATTCTTTTCTGCCATATCCAATATATTTGGTTAAATTCATATTTTACAAACTAGCGCTAGACTCTTTCTTCGTCATATACAATTTTAATATCTGATTAAATTTATTAATATGACAGCGCCTTGGAACACTTTTCTATTTTTCTGTTTTAGTTTTATGTGGGTTGGTATGGCCCCCACTTTGGTTTTCCGGCCAGAAGTCATAATATTCTCTTATATATTAACACTTAAGAGGTACAGCACCAGACTTTCAGGTTTTCACTTCTGTGAGACACCCAAAGTTTAGGGGAGTCCCATAGACTCCTGGAACAGTATAGCACTCTCCCGCATCTCGCCCAACTTGTAGTGAAATAGGCGGGATGGGGGGCGGTTTATAATACCATTCTCAGTGATTCACAGCATTGTGTCATTGGGGACAGAGTCAAATGCCAATTTTCCCACTCTGCCCTTCAACAGTGGTCCCCTTTATCTCCCCTCCGGGATGGCTTCTGGAAGGGAATCATGAAATACTGGCTAGTGTGTATTGACCATCTTAATTAATAAGGTGTAACACTCCTTATAGCCCTTTTCACCATTTGTTGAATGTTATCTTACAGTAGATCCCATCATAACAGCTTGGTCTACAGAAGAATCCCTGGGACAAATTCTGTGGTTATTGGGAAATTTTGAAACAAAAAGATACATTAATATTGGATTAGTGACGCACTAAAATGATCAGTAACATAGCTAAATATTAAAAATGTTCTAAGTGTGAACAGCAGTGAAACGAGTCTGCTTGTCACACAGGATTCTGCAATCCTAATTAATACATTGATGAACGGTCACATATACTCTAACAATATATATTAAAATCCACTTATATCTTAAAGTAGAAAAAGCTAAGATATAAACTAAATCCAAGTACATTCAGTTATCAGGACCTCAATTCATAATAAATGTTTCTTTTTTTAGATAATGGATCTTAATATATTTGTTGTATTTGGCTCAGAATCTTTTCGCCATGCAAGTGTGGCCGGCAGATGTGGGCGATGAGAATTCTTTGAATGTGAGTGAAAGTAATGAAGTAAATGGGACTTTTCACAACCACTCCAAACTTTCAAAAAGGATATAAAAGAGATGAAGAACTTTTGTTTTGGTCATAAAAGAATGAAGAGGCAAATATTTCAATAGTGTGAACCTAAAAAATGGGCAACAGTATGGTTTATCCCTGAAGTGTCCATATAAAACAAGACAATAAATAATAATTATTATTATTATTATTATCATTCATTTATATGGCGCCACAAGTGTTCCGCAGCGCCTTACATAGTACATAAACATATAAGTAACCAGTGACTTACAATACAATACAAAGCAGGACATGGACATGTATAATAAACATTGCTATATTAGCGACCTTTACGCCAACATAAGCAGCCGAGTGTTAGTTGCCCTAGTGGGGAGTAATAGATAAATTAAATTACAGCAGGGAGAAGCACAAGAGGGAAGAGGGCCCTGCTCGAAAGAGCTTACATTCTTTACGGGAGGGGCAGACAAATATAAGTGACACAGATGGGGTAGGCAGGGAGGAAGGAAGATGTAGCAGCAAGTTAGGATGAGAGCTGATGAGGCTTTAATGAAGTAGTGGGTCTTAAGAGCTTGCTTGAAAGATTGTAGAGAGGTACAGATTCTGATGGGGAGAGGGAGGAAGTTCCAAAGATGGGGAGCAGCGCGGGCAAAATCTTGGAGGCGGGAGTGGGAGGAAGTAATCAATTGGCATGAAAGGCAGCAAATATTAAATGAACGAAGAGGGCGGACAGAAGAGTGAAGGGAGATGAGAGATGTAAATGGGAGAGGAATGGATGAGAGCTTTGTAAGTGAGTGTGAGAACCTTGAATTGGGTTCAGAAAGGGAAGGGGAGCCAGTGGAGGGCTTGTAAGAGGGGGGAGGCAGATGTAGAGTGTTTGGAGAGGAAGATGAGCCAAGCAGCAGCATTGAGCACAGACTGGAGAGAAGAGAGATGGGATTTGGGGAGGCCAGATAGGAGAAGGTTACAGTAGTCCAATCCGGAGATGACCAGTGAATGTATGAGGGTTTTGGTGGCATCCTGGGTGAGAAAGGGTCTGATCTTGTAAATATTCTTTAGATGGAAACGACAGGACTGCGAGAGGTTCTGAATATGTGGTTTGAAGGAGAGGGAAGAGTCCAGGTTGACTCGAAGAAAATGTACTTTGGGACTAGATGAGATAGTTATGCCATCTATTGATAAGGAAATAGTGGGACATGATGTTATGTGGGAGGGTGGGAAGGCGATCAGCTCAGTCTTAGACATATTAAGTTTGAGAAATCGCTGGGACATCCAGGAAGAGATAGCAGAGAGACAGTTAGAGATACGAGTCAGTAGAGAGGGGGAAAGATCAGCTGAGGAAAGATAGATCTGAGTATCATCAGCATAGAGATAATAATGGAGGTCAAAATGATGAGTTTTCCTAGAGAGGATGTATAGAGAGAGAATAGGAGAGGTCCAAGAACAGAACCTTGGGGAACACCTACTGTAAGAGCCTGTGGGGTGGAGGAGTCATTGTGAGAGGTAACAGAGAAGGAACCGTCAGACAGATAGGAGGACAGCCAGGAGAGAGCACGCAGTGTCACATAGACCAAGGGAGTGAAGGATATGCAGCAGTAGAGGGTGGTCCACAGTGTCAAAAGCAGCAGAGAGGTCAAGGAGAATGAGCAGGGAGTAGTGACCCTTGGATTTGGCAGCAAGGAGTTCGCTGCTGATTTTTGTGCGGGCAGTTTCAGTGGAGTGGAGATAACGGAAGGGTCAAGGTGGGAGTGGGAGGAAAGAAATGTGGCGAGGCGGTTGAAAAGAATAAGCTCAAGGAGTTTGGAGGCAAAAGGGAGGAGAGAGATTGGTCGGTAGTTAGAGAGAATGTTAGGCTCAAGGTAAGGTTTTTTAAGAATGGCGGAGACAAGGGCATGCGTGAATGCAGAAGGAACAGTGCCAGAAGAGAGGGATAGATTAAGGAGGTGGGCAAGATGGGAGCAGGCAGAAGAAGAGAGGTAGCGGAGGAGGCGGGAGGGGATTGGGTCTAGGGGAGAGGTGGAAGAGGGGAGGTCTGGATAAGGGCCTTAACTTCCTCTCCAGTCACAGGGGAGAAGGATGTCAGAGTTGGTAAAATGGATGGGGAGGGGTGATCCGGGAAAGGAGGAGGTGGAGAACTGGGGGACTGGTTGGATGTGATGTCCTGACATATGGAATCAATTTTAGATGTAAAATAGGTAGCAAAGTCAGTAGCAGAGAGCAAGGAGGGGAGATGAGGAGAGGGTGGGTAGAGGAGGGAGTTGAAGGTGGAAAAGAGACACTGGGGATTTGAGGACTGGGAGGAGATGAGATTCTTGAAATATGACTGTTTTGAGAGGGAAAGGGCAGCACTGTAGGATGACAGCATGAATTTGAAATTGAGAAAATTTGCCTGACAGCATGATCTTTTCCACTGTCACTCGGTGGTTCGTGAACATTTTTGCAGGTATCTGGTGCATTTGGAATGGCAGGGTTGAGGTGTGGATTTGCGAGGGTGAGTAGTGATCGCCGGAGCTACGGAGTCAAGAGCAGAAGTAAGGGAGGCATTGTATAGGGAAGCAGCTTGTTCAGCACAGGAAAAAGAAAGGATAGGGGAGAGAAGTGAGTCAAGTAGGGAAGAAAAGAAAGCACTGTCGATAGCTTCAATGTTACGCTTAGTGATGGTGGCTTTCGGAGGTAGAGGAGGTGAAGGAGAGACTGATAGGTTAAAAGAGAGAATGTGATTGTAAGAGAGGGGGAATGGGGAATTGGAGTAGGCAGAAATATCACAACGGTGAGTGAATACCATATCAAGCAAATGCACACTCGCATGGGAGGGTGAGGAAGTCCATTGTGAAAGGCCAAATGAGGAAGTGAGGGTAAGAAGATTGGAGGCAGCGGATTCTGTGGGTATATAAATTGGAATATTGAAGTCACCTAGGATAATAGAGGGAAGGTCTGAGGAGAGAAAGTGAGTAAGCCAGGTAGCAAAGTTGTCAAGGAACTTGGACTGAGGGCCTGGGGATGGTAGATGACAGCTACTCTGATAATGTGTTATAGTTTTTGTGTGTTAAACAGGCAGCCAGATATATTTCATATCACTGGATATCTTGTCTGAAAAAATATATAATTTCAAATTGTGAGATGGGGATGTGACATTTTATATAATGAAATTACCAATTATAACAAAATGATTGCAACAAATGACAATGTGAAACAATTATTATTTAGGACTTTTTTAAGTAGAAAGGTACCCACATGTGTGATAAAACAAAATAATCCCACTTATAACAGCTACAGTGTTTTTTAATGCTCATGCAGTCTGTGGGTCAGAGCCCATGTGGGTACCGGAATGTGTTTTTGGTGTCTACTGATTGTTAGATATGTCATACATACTGTTGTGGTCCCAGAACAAAGGTACACTGATACTTGGACCCCCAGAAAAATGGCACACTGATACTTGGGTGCCCAGAACAATGACATATTGATACTTTGGACCCCGGCTAATTAAAGGTTGAGCACCATTACTGTAAAGAACAACTGCAATCAAATTTACAAAATACTCAAAAGCAGAAAGCCTGCAGACAGTGTTTTTGAGAACAACAAACTGTACAGGATACTCTCTTATTAGTAAAAATGTTAGTTATGTGTGCTACCTATAAAATAAATAACTGTCCCAATACTAAATGAGTACAATATACATATACTGTTTATTATAGTTATAATAAAGTTTCAAGTAAGATTACTTAAAGGGACATTAAAAAAAGGTATCTTATGTATATGGAGAAGAACTTTTTTTGTAACATTCACAAGTTAATATGCAAATATCCCCAAACTAATATAGGAGTTAATCTCTTACCTCCTGACTGTAAATCGCAAAGGAATATGCTGGCTCTATACTGTATATGTAATAAATAAATGTGTTTGGAATTCAACATACAGTACATTTGTTTAAGTAACCTATTGTCATCTTTTATCAGTCACGTGAATTCTGACTGTCTATAGCAGGCCTCGCCAACCTGTGGCTCTCCAGCTGTTATGAAACTACAAGCGCCAGCATACCCTCCCTCCGATTAGCTGGTAAAGTATGCTGGGATTTGTAGTTTCACAAGAGCTGGAGAGCCACAGGTTGGCCAGGCCTGCTCTAAAGTGTTCCCCAATTGGCTTGCTTGCAGAACCTTTATTTTACATAGGATTAAAATTCTGTCTTTCCAATCAGGTTAGGTATGAAATCCCGGCGGCTTAATAGCTGCTGGGTGAAATACCGAAAGTTGGAAAAGGGGGTGCTCTGTCCATCAGAGTTTTTCTGTGTTTGTGAATTGTGTGCGCAGTAGCCGCACGTGCATCAACAAAGTAGTGCCAAGCGTGCGCCTGTGTCATAAGTAAAGGGCCGGCTGGCTTGACCGTTAAAGGGTGCTGTAACCCCCAAAGTACACTCCAAACCAAAAAAAAAAATATTTTCTGTGTTTGTGACTTGTGTGCACTGTGGCTGCACGTGCATCAACAAAGGAGCAGCGCCAAGCGTGCGCCTGTGTCCCATAAGTAAAGAGCCGGCTGGCTCATTTCTTAAAGGGTGGTGTAACCCACAAAGTGCACTACTCTCCAGCAAAAATAAAAAAATATTTTCTGTGTTTGTGTGCGCTTTAGCCGCACGTATATATCAATATAACATAAATGGAGGACCAAACTTTCTCCGATAAAAATAAAATAGGGAAAGATCAAGAACCACTTCCTCCTAGTGCTATTGCTGCTGCTGGGAGTTGTTCATCATCCCAGAGAGGAAGTAGGAACATCACTACTTTTACTAAACAATTGACCCTCCAACAGTCCCTAGCGATGAGGATGAAGTACGACAGCAGTCATCCTGAAGCAAAACGTATAACTGAGGCCTTGACTGCTATGTTGGTGTTAGACGTGCGTCCGGTATCCGCCATTAGTGCAGTGGGATTTAGACAATTGATGGAAGTAGTATGTCCCCGGTTCCAAATCCCGTCTAGATTCCACCTGCATCCTCAAAGCAGCAGCGATAAGCGTGCGTCTGTCTGTTAAAGGGTGGTGACACCCTCAAAGTGTGCTACACAAACAATAAAAATATTGTTCTTTTTTTTTCGGTCTTTGTGAAATGTGTGGGCTGTAGCCGCACCTGCATCCTTAAAGCAGCAGCGACAAGCGTGCGTCTGTCTGTTAAAGGGTGGTGACACCCTCAAAGTGTGCTACACAAACAATAAAAATATTGTTCTTTTTTTTTCTGTCTTTGTGAATTGTGTGGGCTGTAGCCGCACTTGCATCCTCAAAGCAGCAGCGACAAGCGTGCGTCTGTCTGTTAAAGGGTGGTGTAACTCTCAAAGTGCTCCAAAAAATAAAAAACTATTTTTTTAATGTGTTTGTGACTTGTGTGCGATGTAGCCACACTTGCATCCTCAAAGCAGCAGCGACAAGCGTGCGTCTGTCTGTTAAAGGGTGGTGACACCCTCAAAGTGTGCTACACAAACAATAAAAATATTCTTCTTCTTTTTTCTGTCTTTGTGAATTGTGTGGGCTGTAGCCGCACCTGCATCCTTAAAGCAGCAGCGACAAGCGTGCGTCTGTCTGTTAAAGGGTGGTGACACCCTCAAAGTTTGCTACACAAACAATTAAAATATTGTTCTTTTTTTTTGGTCTTTGTGAAATGTGTGGGCTGTAGCCGCACCTGCATCCTTAAAGCAGCAGCGACAAGCGTGCGTCTGTCTGTTAAAGGGTGGTGACACCCTCAAAGTGTGCTACACAAACAATAAAAATATTCTTCTTTTTTCTGTCTTTGTGAATTGTGTGGGCTGTAGCCGCACTTGCATCCTCAAAGCAGCAGCGACAAGCGTGCGTCTGTCTGTTAAAGGATTACATCGGTGACAGCATCCAAGTAGGCATGTCAGACAGTCCGTACCTGTACTGGCAGGAAAAAGAAGCAATTTGGAGGTCCCTGTACAAACTGGCTCTATTTTACCTGAGTTGCCCCCCCTCCAGTGTGTACTCCGAAAGAGTGTTTAGTGCAGCCGGGAACCTTGTCAGCGAAAGGCGTAGGAGGTTGCTTCCACAAAATGTGGAAAAAATGATGTTCATAAAATGAATTATCAACTCTCCCAGGGAGACCAGCCTCCAGAACGTACAGAGGGACCTGTGGTTCCAGCGGGGACGAATTAATACTCTGTGAGAATGAGGATGTACACACTGAAGAGGGTGAGGAATCGGTGGATGAGGAGGATGAGGATGACATCTTGCCTCCGTAGAGCCAGTTTGTGCAGGGACAGATTAATTGCCAGCTTGTTTTCTGGGGGCCCAAACGAACCAATCATTTCAGCCACAGTTGTGTGGCAGACCCTGGCGCTGAAATGATTGCTTTGTTAAAGTGTGCATGTCCTGTTTATACAACATAAGGGTGGGTGGGAGGGCCCAAGGACAATTCCATCTTGCACCTCTTTTTTTTCTTTGCATTATGTACAGTTTGGGGCCTAGTTTTTCAAACTGCCATCCTGTCTGCCACTGCAGTTTCACGCCTAGATGGGTCACGTGTTTGTGCCGCCCACTCGTGTCGCTTAGCATAGTCATCCAGCTACCTCGGTGCAACCTTTTGGACATAAAAACACTATTGTGAGGTGTGAGGTGTTCAGAATAGACTGGAAATGAGTGGAAATTAAGGTTATTGAGGTTAATAATAGCATAGGAGCAGAAAAACCTACAAATTCTGTGATTTTAGCTGTTTTTATGCTTTTTTTCAAAAAAATACAGATCCAAAACACAAAACCCAGAACCCAAAACACGGAAGGGTGGTTTTGGCAAAACCAATCCAGATCCAAAACACGAAGAAAGATCCAGATCCAAAACCAAAACACAAAACACGAAAAGTGGCCGGTGCACACCCCTAATATATATATATATATATATATATATATATATATATATACAAAGTTAAAAATAAATACACACTCGCGTCTCAATTGACATCTCGCTGTGGTGACTAACCCATGCAGGACCAGGTCCTAATCACAAAAGTATAGGAGAAACTGATTGACAAATGTTAGGACCGAAGCGTCGCACATCATGTTGCTGTAACTATTTCCTATGGATTTGTAATAAAGGCTATATTTTAGAAGACTGGTGAGTGCACCCTGGAGTTTCTCCTATATGTATATAAATATATATATATTTTTTATTATTATTACTATTATTTATTTCTTTTTTAAACGGAACTAAAATAGAATATATAGATTGCACTGAGAAGATAGGAAGAATCTCCTCTTTGGCATCAAACATGAACATAATAGATGTAGGTAATATTGCTTTCTGCCTAAGAGCTCTATTTATTAACATTATTTTTACTAAAATAAAGTGTTAAAGGGTGTTTTCACACCCTTTTCACATTATTTTAGTATCACCTATAGTTATTACAGGGCAATTGGAGTAGAATTCGTAAAATTTTACTCCAACCCCTAAGTATCACTTACCTTTAGTAAGCAGATCGCATTTCACATAATTGTAATGGGAAATGTGACCCGACCAGAGTTACTAAAAATAAATGTGAAAAAATACCGGGGAAAGCCCTGCGATAATAACGCCACCTTGAGGTGGCGTTATCCAGGGTCTCGTCCGGTTACTGGGCTCCCACTCTGCTCTAAAAGGCAGAGCAGAGCCCAGAGCCGGTCCCAGTGCTCTGCTGTGTGGTCTAAACAGACCGCAAGCTGATCTCTGCTAAAAAAAAAAAAAGAAGTAAAAAAAAAAATGTACTTACCTGACTCCAGGGACCGGTGATCGGGGCTCCGGTGATGGTCTCCCTCCGGTCAGCTGGTCTCCCATGGTGCACTGCAGCCCGGTCATCAGGTGATCGGGTCGCAGTGCAGTATGGGATATCAGCTGACCAGAGGCATGGAAGACATCACCGGAGCACCGATGACTGCAGGTAAGTGCTATTAAGGGAGGGGGGTCACGGGGGGGTCGCTGGGAATCTGCGATCATGGGGGAGGGGCTTTATGACGGGGCGGGGTTTAGCGCCGGGGGGGTAGCAGCAGCGGTCGTTCGGCGCATGCGCGGGCACTTTGTCACAGTATTTCTTGCAAAAATACTGTGACTAGTGTGCGGAGGGGATTCGCAGGGACAGAGCTTTATCGCAAGCTCTGTCCCTGCAAGGGATTTGTAGTAATCCCCGTGATATTGCCTGAATTGAATTCACAATGCGAATTACAAATGCGGATTGTAGTAAATAGAGCCCTAAATAACAGTAGCAAAGTCTTCACATCCACTATCTATATTTTAAAACAGATAAACCCCACAAGAGTTACTAGATTTTTATAACAGAATTTAAATTAAAACTACTTTAAGACAGTAAAGACAAAAATGTTTGATGATGACTGAAGAGGAATAGGGAGGGAGGGTTAGGGGTAGGGTAGGGTTAGGATCAGCAGCTGCTCCTGCCCTCTTGCCTTAGGGGGGCTGCCGCTACTGCTACTCTGGCCGTGGCCATCCAGGTCCCGGCGCCTGCACAATGAATCGAATCTGGCAGGTGCCGGGACCAGTGCATGAGCAGCAGTGTCACCACAAATGCTCATAACACCGACTTCAGGGGGCTGCATTGCTTGCAGCCCCGAGAAGCCCTGTAGGGCTGCCCGAAAGGCAGAGCAGCGGCTTTGAATGGAGGCAACTCTCTGCTAGTCGCAGCCCGAAATGGCAGTCCCAGGCTGCCTGTCCTGTGCATGACTGGCAGGTGAGGCTTCCAATGGGAAGCCACTTCCAGTCACAGTGTAGCTAGTGCAGTCATGGACTACACTGGCTCACTGAAGTGGAGGATTTTACTGGGGGGGCTACGGCCTCGCAGCCCCTAGGTAAAATCCGCCACTAGTTAGGATACTTACCGACAGGTGTCGGTATCCTAACCTTGTCGGAATGTCGACATTGGGATTCTGACCACCGGGATCCCGAGCGCCAGCATCCCGTACCCAACCCCAATTTATGCTCTTCATACTGGCATAGTTCTCACTCTGCATCAGCTTGTAAATGTACAGGTGTGTCCTAATACACCTAGAGTCCATACACCATACGGCGCGGGACGCCTAATGCAACTGAGCTGGTCCGAGAGGTATAGCGTCCCATTTTTTCTTTCTATTTTGAGTCTTATTTGCATCGTAGATGTAGCAAAACACAATTCAAATTACAGTAGAGATGCTGGGCTGCGACTTTAACAAAACAACTAGTTTTAAACATGTACAAAGTCACTGATGAAGCTAATGGAACTTGGCATGAGAAAAAGCTGCCTCATTGCAGAACTTCATATACAAATTCACTCAGGGCCTGATTGAGACCCGCTCGTAAGCGCTGAGCGCTCGCAAGCGGGTCGATGTTGCCCAAGTGCGCATGCGCACGAGGGACCCGGCTCCATCGTGTGCATGCGCAAGACCCGAATAACGACGGCCAAGCCGTCGTTATGGGTCTCGCACCAAAGGGGGCGTTCTGTCGATTGTGATTGACAGCACGCCCCCTTTGGTGGGCGTGGCTGCCCAGACGGAGACGTTCCCATGGGAACGCCTACCGTCTGGGGCCGGCCCCACTGACATCACTAGTGATGTCAGTGGGAGTGCTTTTGGCTCTGACAGTGCCAAAAGCACTCCAGGGCTTGCGGCAGCGAGACCCTACCACAGGGTCTCGTCGCAAGCCCGATGGTCGCGATGGTCTTGACCATCGCGACCATCATTTTGGCCGCTCGCTACAGCTGTAGGTGGTCACCCACAGCTATGCGAGCAGCCAGGAGACCGCTCCAAAAAGGAGAAGGGACGGCCCTGATTCAGAGCGAGAGCTCTGTCAGAGCGTCCGGCTCTGAATCAGGGCCTCAGTTGCACCCAAACGTTGCACATCAAATTGATCAGTGCAAGCTACCGATGTACTTTTGTCGCTCTCGGTTATTTTATTTATGCGAAAAAGATTCACATTTTCAGTAAAAACTACGCCCGGCACGACAGCCGTCCGGTACCTGGTGCGCCCTGATGGGCTATTTGTTGTGACTAGAGCCACAGTGTATGAGGACACATCTGTATAAATACTGTACATGATCCACCAGTTAACAGCAATAATGGTTAAAGAGAAGAGTAGGACAGAACACGTGTGGTAAAGTTTAGCACTGTATAGTTACAGATTAAGGGGCCTATGTATCAAGCTTTTCTTTCATAAAATTATGTAGAAACTACAGTTTCTGCATAATTTCATGAATTGTAGCTATGTACTAATAGCACAATGCAGGAGATTTCACAGATGTCTCCGGCAAAATTCTAATTACCACTGCAAATCGCAACACCCATTATTATCAATGGGAACTACGATCTCAGCCCTATGTACCAAACTTCAAAAAGCAACACTTTTTACAGTTTGGCCCCGGTAGTTTACACCATCTTCAGAAGGTGTAAACTGCTTTAAGCCTATTGAGGCTTGCGAGCAGGACAGAGATCGAAAGTGATCTTTTGATCTCTCTCCCACAACCTCTGACTGGCGGCAGAAGCTGATACTGTGCGCATGCGCAGTGTCAGCTTCCACAGGAGAAATCTTTCACAAACGTGAAAGACTTATAGAGTATGCCGGGGATATAACTCACAGGGACAGTGGTTACCGCAACTGCTGTTCCTGCGAGTTCCCCTTTGTACATAGTGGGAATATTTTCATCAAAAATTAAATGATCACCCGCGTCAGTTCCGTGATTATTAGTACATAGGCCCTAAATGCAGCATCAATTTGAAGCAGTCAACTACAACATGTATAAAATGGATAACTTTGAATGACTGTTCCTTAAGCTATTGTGTTGGAATTAATTAAAATGTATCATTATGGAACAATATTTTTTTATTGTTACCATTTCAAAAGCCAAGATCTAGCTTTTCCAGATTGTTATTACAGGCTAAAAGTGCGTATCCTTTACACAATATAATGAACGATTGAACGATAACAATATCATTATCGTTCATTATATCGTGTAGTATATACGCGGCTTAACACTTTGTTACTAATTGCGAGCTGTTTTACCTTTATAAGGTTTATTTTTGCTTAGGTTGTAGAAGTAGTAAGTAAAAGCTAAGGAAGTATTTTAACATATTTTATGTTTGTAAGATTTTTTGTGTCTCTGCCTGTGGATCAGTTAACGTAGGTCACACTGGCAAAAAAAAATATTCTAAATTTGTAGCAAATGTGTATTGTATAATATTGTCTATAAGAAAAAAATTCTATTAGAAACCCATAATCAACTATATATATATATGTAAAATGGTAGTAAGAATTAATTTATAGAAAATAAAACTATTCACCCAGTCTTCACATCCCAGAAAAAAGGTATAGCACGCCTCCTGTTCAAGACAGGAGCCCAATATTCATCTGTAGTTTAACACACATTCATACATTTGCAACAAACAATTGAAAGTGCTTATCTACACAACCTACCCAAAGTTTGACACCTATCAATAAAATATAACACTTAGAAAGCACATGTTAAAATGTGTTTGTTGTGGACCGATATAATGTATTATAGTTGGAAACAAGCCCTGAAACCATTAAACAGTGCAGGTGACAGGCACTTGAGGCAATGTTTGTACTCATACATAATATATAGGTTAGTTTCTCAGTTAGGTAATGTTGTCTTATGCAAGCTCAAATTTTACTCTTTAAAGATAAAAATACACTTCCAGTTTGGGTTTGCTTTAACACTGTTGTGACCTTTTCTGTTAGCAGCTTATTACTTGATTTTCATACTTTTAGGTGGTTTTTTGTATAATTTTCCTGTTTTCCCTTTTTTTGTAATTTATAATTTGGTAACATTTAAGTTTTTAAGCACAAAGCAGACACCTGGTTTATGTAATATACCAGCTGAGTTTACACCTGCTTTTTGATCACAACTACTGTACATACGAGAGAGAGAGAGAGAGAGAGAGAGAGAGAGACGATGAATGCAATATTATGGAATTTTGGACTAAAAATGTATTCATTACAGAAAGTAGTTTGTATTTCACTTTTATCTCATGACCACCCTGCCAGCGTGGAAGACATAAGACTTTGCATTCCTGGACATGTTATATTGATCAGCTGTCAGCAAGTTACAGTTCAAACGTTTACTATGCAATTTGCAACTTTTAGTTACTTATTAATACCATTAAAATCCAGTTCACATAGGATTGACTGTCAACAACTTTTTCTAGTGTTCATTTTTAAACAAAAATCAGATATAAAATCAGACATCAAACATTTAATTTTGAATTTAAACAAAGCCAGAGGCTGGATAGTGTTACAATGTCAAGACCCCAAGAACAGAGTACTTACCTTGTTTACAGTCACAATATCCCCAATCCACTCTGCCATGGCTATTCCTGAAGAAGCACCAAGGTTTACTCCTCCCATCTGGGTTCCTGCAGAAGTTATGGTCTCCCAGTCCTTTTCCTGGAGTTCTCTCCAAGTAAGTGGGTATTTCCACCCAGTTTAAACAATCTGCACCAAATTCAGTTACATTGATATAGTCACCTATAGAGCCCTCTTTGCCTTTGTACTTTGGACAACCAGTGTACTGATGCTGGGTAGTTAGGGAGTGTTGAGGCTTTGGATGCTGAGCAGGTTGAAGTAGCTTGCGAAGTGATTGATGATGATGATGATGGACAAGGTGATAAATGGATGAACTGGAAGACTTATCAAAGCAACCCACTATAGGGATGCTCCCTAAAATTAGAGCCACAACAAAGCTGGTTATTGTCATGCTGCCAGTACTGTCTGTTTTGTTCCATCTCCACCACTAATCTAGTCCTGAATCTGATGGGGGAGGTGGAGCTGTCACTTCCCCCTAATCCCATCCAGCCCATTTCATATTCATGCAGGATGAAATGCAGGTCTTCACAGCAAAACTCAGCAGAGTAAAACAGGGCTGACAAAGAGAGGCCAATCCACGACTCTGGAGAGGGAGCAGCTGAGGAAGGAGGAGGAGAAGGAGGTGGGAGAAAAATATGTGGGCTAGGTTACTTTATTGAAAGAGAAACAAATTCTATGGGATGGACAAAAACAATATAAAATTCCTAACAAGACAAAAGCTGTGTCCTCAAGTGCTTTGTCTACATTCGCAGTACTATCGGTCTCTAAGTTCCTAAACACATGCTTTGCCAAGTTTTATATTTGGTATTTGAGGGAAGTCATGTCAGAGGTAAAACTGCCAGTCCGGAGAGTCTGAAGGTTACAGCACGCACCATACACCAGACGGTTACAGGCAATGCATTTATTAGACGCACTTTCCAATGTCAACAATTCAGAACAAGAATTAGAGACAGATGGTGCAAATGTTTTTTTTTTTCTTTCAAAGAAATGGCAGCCCAATAAATGACACGTTACCTTTAGGAAGTGCATGACATCAATCACAGAACAAAAGATTACGTTTTAAAAGAAAAAAAAAGTAATATGTAACTATTGCAAACTTAAAGGATGTTTAAAAAAATGCACATGATATTGCAGTATATTGGTTAAAGCTTTCAAGAGTCTGATTTATCTTCAAATAAATAATATGCAATGATATTTTATATAAAAACAAACACATTTTATAAATAAGTTGTCCTAGAACAGTGCTAAAGTAAACTCAACAGGTCATGTTTTCTGGATTTCATTAATTATGCATAGGTGAGTTCATCTATTTTGCTGGGTCAGTAATTATCCCACGTTTCCACTGATAAAAATCCTGAAAACGTGACCTGTTGTGGAGGACAGGTCTGGAGTTGAGAAGCATGTGAATTTGCTAAGGAATTTCATCAATCATTCAGGATTGTGTTTTTTCCTCTCAGCAAAGGTCCTACAAGTAACAAGTAAGATATGCACACTACACAGTCATGCCTCCACATATAACATACTCCCTGCAGACGGTGATCTGAGAAAAGCAATAACTGCAAGTGAGCAGAGCTGTCAGGGCGTCTCCTAGGTGCCAGCAGGCTGGAAATGAAAGTTTGTGTCCAGCTAAAGTGCTGGTTTTACACTCTCCGCTGTTCTGCCTTCTGCTGCTAATGCAGCTATTCCCATAGATCTAGCTTTGCCCAGTTTTATTGATTTAAAGGCTCTTAGTTCACTTACTGGAATAAAAGCAGTGAGCTGTTCCTCTTAGAGCCTGTTCTTTCCAGCTGTTTTAAAGAGCATGCATTCAGGCAAAACGCAGCTACAGTAGTCAGATGATCGCGCTCCTAGCAATGCAGATTGGGTTTCAGTGACAGAATAAGGATCAACCCTAACTTGGCTGCAGCGTCTCTTGAAGCAAATCTAGTATCAAAGAAAGCTACAGTATAGTGCAAAGAATGGGGTTTCTTTTTTTCGTGTCTTCTCCAGGCAACAATGTAACTACAGTACAGTAAATAATGGGGAAATAAGTTGTTTACTCACAAATATAAATAAAATCATGCTCTGATAGAAAAGTGTTCGGAAGAGTCACATCTATCTATTGTACTTAGCATAGGATCTTACAGCGGTTATTTCCTCTATAAGTATAAATATTGTTACTAAATGATGTCATGGAAAATATCACTTGTAGGTTTTATCTAATTAGGCTGCTAGATACATAGCAATATGAATGCCATTATTGGCAAGAAAAGAGACTTTGTTAGTGTAAATGTTATAGCTAAGGAATCTAAAAACTGAGCTTGTGGGGGGAGATCTATTGTTCAGGGTGGCACTGTACAGTAGGTTTTTAATGCAGAACTTCAAGCTGAAGTTCTTAATAATTACAAAACGTATCTATGTAATTTACAAATAAATTAGTTTGGGTGAGGGGGGAGAGGGGATAGAGAGTGGCTAATACTTTATTTTTACCCTTTTCTTTGTAGGGGGATAAAATGTTATGGCTGAAGAAAATATAAGTTAATTTTTATAGCCTAACCTGTAGTAGTTAAGATACTATGGCAGAATGTTAGTTGGTGTTTATGATTCATTTACTCATCTAAGATTGCTAAGTGGAATAACATTTTTCTTTTGTACATCCATTAAAGATGCAGTAGTACAATAATTGGTACTGTAGATGAGAAGCTGAGCATTGTGCCAAGGTTTATTAATTTACAGTATGCATAGGTTCTGACTGTTACCAATGGAAGTTCTATTTGTAACACAGTGAGGGGGATCATGGTGAGCTGGATGCAAAGTTCACATTACTGCATAAAATCCAAATTTTAATTCCGTGCATGTATACAAAACACTATGGCCTGATTCAGAGTTGTATGCTATGCCGATATTTACACAGCTGAGAAACAATCAGCAAATTGCGCAAGTCGTGCTGCATATGCATCAAGGTGCATTACCATAGTTGTTTGCAGTGAGTATTTACTCGTTGTGTGATTGACAGTCAGGGAGCATTTGGTAGAGGTAATGGGGCGTGGCAGAAAAGAACGCAGATGTGTTGCAACCATTTTAGAGGTGTGTCACATCCTGCATCTGTGATCCCGTACGCAAAAAATGTCTCTGGCGTCTTAGGGTGCATACATACCAGGACGATATAGGCACGATTAAGGTAATTGGAACGATGAATCGTGTAAATCGCATAGTGTGTACGCACAATTGCGCGCTCCCGCTGGTCGTATGCGACGTCTTATGATTGTCTGTGCTGCACAGACAATCATAAGATAACACATACGATAAGGTGCCAATCGCACAGTGTGTACGGACAACCAGACGATCAGCCCACTGTACACTGTACAGCGCATTCGATTTGACGATTCAACAAATTGTCAAATCTTATGTGAAATTGGACAGTGTGTACGCTCAATTTAGGAAGTTCTGCCTCCAAGGGAAATTGGATAGGAAATCGTAACGATTACAAATCGTTCAGGTGTGTACCCTGCCTTAGTTTCCGCAGCCATTCTTTGTGACCATAGGGTTACTCAGAAGACTGATAATGAAAGAATAAGGAACCAACGAGCATCTTTGGGCCTGACTCTTATTTTTGGAGGTCTGAGCATGAGCTGTACCCGTTCTGCGTATGTGCAGAATGGGTCCTATGTCCTCACACGCTGTGCCCCCAAGCCACAGCATGATTTAAATGCTACAGCCATTTGGGGGTGAGCGGGGGCGTAACTGACCTGCATTTTTCCGGAAATGAGGGTGTGTTGCCCCTAGTTTCTGTGAGTGCTGGGGGCAGGGGTCTGCATCTTCTGACTCAGACTTCCTGACCCTGGCTAAGCAGGTACATTGCATATTATGAGTCAGCTTCAGCAATCGGATCACAGACACTAACAGGAGGCGTCTTTTTCCTACAGCCGCCTCCTGCTGCATTAGAATATTAGTTGGATGGTATTGCACAGCCACTTCCATGAGGCTGTGCAATACCATCCATCTCTGAATCAGGGTCTTTGTATGCAGATGCTCGGAATTACAAAGCCACTGGTGGGCATCTCAATACATTCCTTGGCATCTGCATATTTTCGCAGGTCCACTGCATACACAGAGGCAGAGGCGGCATTAGCATACAACTCTGTATCAGACTCTGTGTTTGCAGGGCCGGCAAGAGAAGTCTTGGGGCCCAGTACAATGATGTCTCTGAGGGCCCCCTCCACCGAGAGGTAGGTGTGTGTATGTGTGTTCCCTACATACCGACTGCAGCCAGAACAAGTGACTAGAACATAGCCGCCAGCATCTCTATTCTCCTTTCCCCCAAGGGACAGCCGCCAGCACTCTCCACAGCTGATCCGACCTACTCCCATCACCCGGCAGCAGCAGATGCCAGCCAGCAACATCACATCCCGGAGTGTGCTCAGGGCTGCCGGCACTATAACCCTGTTTAGAACCTCAGGGCCCAACTAAACCTTTGGGCCCGGGACAGGAGTACCCGTTTTACCCCAATGTCGCCGTGCCTGTATGTTTTTAGCTATATGAGCAGTCCTTCACATCTGCTTACAAAGACTTGCGTCTCCTTCCAATTGAAGAGGCAGGTCAGGGGAAGAAGGCTTCATGTAAGTGTTCCAAAGTACAATTTGGGCATATTGGCAAAAATGTGATCTATGAAGTGTGGACACATCAGGAAACAGGAAACCTGCGGATACCCAACCCCATGGTATGTTTCTAAATGATGATGGTCTCCCCCAGCATCCGATTAGCTGATTGCATCTTAACCAATCTTGATACATTCAACTAATCTGCATGAACCATCGGATAGGGTGTATACCCAATCTGTCGTTTACACACGTCGTGCGTCGCATCATCTCATTAGATGTGCTGCACATCAGATAGGATGATTCCACTGACAAATTGATGTTGTTACTTGAAGCATGTAATGATATATCGCATCATAGTATGATGCATCATGTAGTGTGTACAGTGCTGTAACTTTACGCCATCATTCAGGTGCAGGGGCGTATTTATAATGGGTGCGGGGAACACGGGGGGGCCGCACTGCACACCCTGCACCCATAAAACTTACCTCCTCGGAGTCCCACTTCGGCTCCGGTGTCTGCATCTGTAAAAAATGGCTGGAAAATGCCCGCCGCGTGACCAGAGTCTATAATTGCGGCGCTGGCCGCAAACCGCTCAGTGCGTAGCTGGACACCGGACAGAGAGAAGGGGGCCCATGACGGAGACTGCACACGGGTGTGTACCTAGCTATAAACCTTCCAACTTATATAAATATTATCCTATACCAGTGTTGGCTAACCTTGACACTCCAGCTGTTGTGGAACTATATATCCCAGCATGCCCTGCCACAGTTTTAGCATGCCCTAATAGCAAAACTGTAGCAGTGCATGCTGGGTTATGTAGTTCCATAACAGCTGGAGTGTCAAGGTTAGCCAACACTGTCCTATACTGTACTTTAATAAATTGTTCAGACTTAATCATACTACTTGATTGCAACAGATTCACATTTGTTTGTTAAAGAGGAAGGTATCAGGTGATTGTCTTTAATTGTATTTAATTATTACTTTTATTTTGCAGCTGAGTCTTTATGCAGTTAGATTTGAAATGTTAAAGTGACTGAACTCTGTATTATTTACACTGTACAGCTGCATAAAGATGTTTAAATGATAAATAAACCAGACGCAGCTGTATATTCCACTGATGTGTCCTGCCATAACACAGGCGCATATGCTACTACAGGTGCATATGCTACCAATGTGCCCTGCTGTAACACAGACGCATGGTACTGATGTGTCCTGCTGTAATACTGGCGCATGTGCTACCGATGTGTCCTGCCTTAACACAGGTGCATATGCTACTACAGGTGCTTATGCTACCAATGTGCCCTGCTGTAACACAGACGCATGGTACTGATGTGTCCTGCCGTAATACAGGCGCATGTGCTACCGATGTGTCCTGCCTTAACACAGGTGCATATGCTACTGCAGGTGCATATGCTATAGATGTGTCCTGCTGTAACACAGGCGCATGTTACTGATGTGTCCTGTCATAACACAGGCGCATATGCTACCGATGTTCTCGCAACACAGGTGCATATGCTACCAATGTGTCCTGCCAGAACACAGGCTCATGGTACTGATGTACCCTTGCGTAACATAGGCGCATAAGCTACCAATGTGTCCTGCCATAACACAGGCATATATGCTACCGATGTGTCCTGCTATAACACATGCATATATGCTACCGATGTGTCCTGCTATAACACAGGCATATATGCTACCGATTTGTCATGACATAACACAGGTGCATATATTACTGATGTGTTCTAACGTAACAAACACATTCACATATACTACTGATGTGACCTTCCATAACATAGGCGCATATAATACTAATGTGTTCTGCCGTAACATAGGTGCATAGGCTACCGATTTGTCCTGGTGTAAAAAAGTACATACGTTACCCATGAAGAGCCATATCTTGCTTTCAAAATGGATGATTTTTTTCAGAAACAATTTACTACACTCAGTATTTTCTTTGAAACGGTACCTGTTTGTGGGTATTCACTCACTATGAAACAATGCATTAGCTGTAATTGTATATATTCCAGTAGCCATACAATCAGGAACTAAACAGACAACTAGAAACAGCCATACAATTAGAAAGCAAGTTAGTTTTTATTTTACTCTTTATTACCCTGAGTTATTAACCAATTACTCTTTGTTTCAGATTTTAAAATTAATTAATCTCACATATGTTTTTTTAAGTACTGGGCATAATCTAGATATCAAATGTAATTACCAAAATAGAAATTTGAGAAACTGTGAAAGTTCATCCTGATAGTGACAGCTCCTTCATTTTAAATTCATACAAACTTTTCTACTGCAACAATAAAGTTCTCTTTAGAAGTTTCTTTCCCACATTTCATAGGTTTAAAAATGACCTTGAATATCTGCGAGTCTCTATCGCAATAAATAATTCACTTGGAAAGTTATGTTTTGTCCAGCCCGATACACTGGAATGTATATTAGCATATAAATTGCTGGCCCTTCTTTAAATGTTATCTACTTTAGCCTCTGGGTGTTCCTGGAAACCAAGAGAACAGGACAATGTCAGGCATGTTCATTATCTTTTTAAGTCATTTATTTTATTTTTTTTAATGAGAAAATTAAATACACAGCAATAAATATATGGTTTCATGTATTGTTGGACAGTAAGTTTGTAAATTCCATAATGTCAATAAATTGCTGTTAATGGAATAATAAGTAATGCTTATGACCTTTTTGTAAGAGTTATTTAACTGTTATAAAAGAGAAATTCCTTTGCATGTATTCAAGTACTGTTTGTAGGCCATGATCAGGGTCAGCACAATGCAGTCCACGGGGTGGGCATTGCAGAGTTTTCTGTATGCGTTTACAGCTGTGCTGTGCTGTGCAGTGTCATGGGTGGGTGGGTCGGGTGGCTGTGGACATAAATTACATTTAAAATCAGGCCGATTGGTAGTCTGGCTAATGGGTGGTCCAGACTCTGGACTACTCATTAGCCAGATTGCCGATCTGCCTGAATTTAAATGTAATTTATGTATGCGGGTGCCTGGTCAGGAACTGGTTTCATTGCCCGGCATTGCCTGCTCCTGAGCAGGAGGAGCAAGTTCATTCTCCTGCCTTCTTAATTTGTTGTGGCGTAGCCAGAGGTATGGGGGCCCCATAGCAAAATTTCCTCGGGGCCCCCATAGGTCTACCGATACAGTGCCCCTGTAATTGTGCTCATTATGCAATATCTCCTGTAGTAGTGCCCCGTATGCAGTGCCCCTTATACAATGCACCCTCTAGTTGTGCCCATTATGCAATGCCCCCTGTATTAGAGCCCCTTATGCAATTCCCCTTGTATTAAAATCCTTATGCAGTGCCCCCAGTAGTGCCCCTTATACAGTGCCCATTATGCTGTGCCCCTGGTAATGCAAATTATGCTGTGCCCCTCGTAATGCCCCTTATGCTGAGCCTCCAGTAATGCCCCAAATGCTGTGCTCCCGATAATGCCCCTTGTGCTGTGCCCCCTCCGCTGTGCAGTACTCATCTGTCTTCATCTGTGTCAGCGCTCGCCGCCCCAGCATCTGTGCCTGCCGCTGACTTCATCTACCTAGATCCAGCAGGTACGCAGGCTCCTCACATGTTGGGTGATGCGGGTGACGTCATCGCGTCACCCGCACACTGCATCACTGGGAATGCTGGCCTCTTAAGCAATCAGAGGTGTCTTTAGTCTCTAATCATTTCAGAGACCAGCGTTCCCAGTTGCACCAGCTACAGAGAGTGCAGGGGGATGCTTACTGGGCTGGCAGGCCCCCTAAGCCGCCGGGCCTCATAGCAAGTGCACCCCCTGCATCCTCTATGGTTACGCCACTGTGCTTAACAGTGAATGGTAGAAAGAGAGATAGCATCAGCTGCCCGTCCCTGACGGAGGTGAGGAGGGCGCAAATTTATGGTTTGCAGAGGGTGCCAAACACCATAGCACTGGCCCTGGCCATGATGATATATATATATATATATATATATATATATATATATATATATATGTACAATGCTAATTTATTCAGTTGATCTGTTTTAACTTTTTTTATAGGGGGTAAAGAACAGATATAGATTCAATTTGAAAGACAAGACAATGGGTTTTTTGATTTGGGACAATGTGTTTCTGATTTGGGCAGGGGCGTTGAGAGAGGAATGGGTTCAGGCCTGTCTAGGGTCCTGGGAGTGCAGGGCAGGAGTAACAATGCCCATAATGTTTCTGCAATCATGTCCCTCTTTCCATGGTGGAGCATACCTTACAGTAGGAAAATGCTCCATGATGGGGCTTAGCAGCGCACCCTCCAGCAGCAATGCTTCCACAGTACATGGGTCTGCCCAATGCTTCCACAGTACATGGGTCTGCCCAATGCTTCCACAGTACATGGGTCTGCCCAATGCTTCCACAGTACATGGGTCTGCCCAATGCTTCCACAGTACATGGGTCTGCCCAATGTCATGGCAGTCCTGGAATTGGAATTTTGTATTGCTTGTAGCAAAAATACAGACTTCAGGTGTAAGGATGTTAATGCAAAGTTGGAACACAAGAAACTCAACCCTGGACAGGTTAACTTTCAGGTATAGGATCCATAAATGGGACAAATGTGTAAAGAAAGGTAGGAAAAAAATGCATTAGAAAGAGAGTGGTAAAGACTTTAGTTAGTTGAGAAAATAAAACTAATTAGAGAGCGAGATCAAGATATGAGAGAACGGGACAGAGAGGGAAGGTATCAAGACTTGGTGTACTGGTTTCTGTGGACTTGGACTTTGTTGGTGCATTACCAGAATCCCAGCAGAGATGCTGCTGTGTTGTTCTTATGACATTATAAGAATGGTATTCTGTCGTTATATATCCTCCAGTCAGTAATGAGCTGTACAAGCACTTTTAAAGTCCCAGCTATCAGGTCCAGTTCATTTGGTGAGTTATGTTTTCAGTTACTTTTTGACATTCTGCTTTTTAATGTATAGTCCTGGTTTCTTTAATACCAAACTTTATGCTTATGACCTGTTAGTGCCTTCTCTGCTTGCACTTGGATTTCATGTGTTTGGACCTATACTCCAGGATTCCCTGCTTAACATGTGAGCATCATATTTTTCTCTTATCTCATTTTGTTATATGCCTGCGAGAAGTCGTATCTGCTTCTGATTTTGTGTGAGAGATGTATATGCCTGCAAGAATTCACATCTGCTTCTGTTTGGGCTGAAGAGATCTAGCACTTACTTATGCTCTGTGTCTGAGGTGCATACTTATTAAAAAGAAATCCGATCTGCCACAGAAAACAAAATTCTTCATTTCTGTATATTGCGACAATAAGGAATACTTTTTGGGGGTATTTGGCAATGTGAAGTTGCCATGACACGGGGATCAGTAAGAAGTGATAGATTACGCTATCATTGTACATCCAGGTTCTGCTCATCTGAGGAGTTTGTTAATTAGCCGTCCCTATAGAAAACTACGTGGACTGCTGTTGTAAGCTCTGTTGTTTGTGAATAAAGATAGATTTTGCCTGCTTTTTAGCATTGAAAACATTTTGAGAAACTTAATTCTGCCTTAAACATTTTGACATACCTGTTTCCACTTGTTTTAAGGACAAAATTAGTTTGATAAATATACCCATAAGAGACTGTCCTGCTAAATGCCTGCTAATGTTCCTGACCCTGATACAGCCACCTTAATCAGTAATTGCACTTTTGCAAGTTTAATAAAGATTGTTACATTACACTGATCTCTGGCTTGTGAATTAAATCCTGAAACATCACTGACAGAATAGGAAAGGATGCATTTCACAGATTAGAAAGGTTGGGAGACAAGCCCAGAAATGTTTGCAAAACTGTTGTAAAGCGCCAATAGACTTAATATAATATATGCAGGCTAGAGTATCAGCTCCATATCTATATATATAAAAGAAGTTTGTTTGTTTGTTGGCGAATATCTTCCCAGCTCTCAAGGTAAAGCTGCCAAATCTTACATAGTTATTAAAAAAAGTAAGCTATAAGACCACATAGCGACAACACGACAATGCTACAAATCTTATATATAAAATGTATTTAGTGGTTTGTTTGTTTGTTTGTCTATACGGTTATGCATTCAGATACCTCTGCAACAATTGGGATGAAACCAACGTGAGGTGGTCCAGTTGAATCCTGGCCAGCTTTTAGGGGGTAAGGGCCCTGGTCAGACCTCCTGTTGATGTACGCTGAGCAGAATTTTGGGGAGCCTGTTCTGAGCCTTCCACTGGATGGATTTGGATGAAAACTTCACAGAGTGGTAACTTTGGATCCCAGAAGACATACTAGGGGGTCGAGGTCCCAGTCAGACCTCCCGTTGGTGTACACTGGGCAGAAATTTGACCCTGGGAGACTATTTTGGGCCTTCCAGTGGATGGATTTGGATGAAAACTTCACATTGGGGTGGCAATTGGTCTGTGATGCCTAATGTAGTGATTGGAATCCCGGTTGGACCTCATGGTAGAGTGCGTTGGGCAGAACTTGACCCAGGGAGCCTGTTCTGAGCCTTCCACTGGATGGATTTGGACATCACATAACAAAACCTTATAACCTAAAACCCAGGAAACATCGGGTACTTCAGCTAGTAACAATATAAGAGAACAATATAAATTGGTGATATTTGAAAAAAATATAGATTTATTAACAGAGAACCGAATACTATTAGTTTTAACCAGCTGAAGTTATTTTTTTCATTATTACTTCTTTCACTTCAAACTAATATTAAAACACAAGAAAAAATATTGATGAGAGCATCCATCAGTCTCTGGCAGTTACAGCTATTACTGTCTGTATTACTGTCTGGATGTCAAATGAGATTATTACAGTGAATCTTTTATTACGAAATAACATTCCTTACACAAAATTAGATAGCTTATACATACAACATGCCTCCCAGAAATTATATTTCTTGAATATTTTTTAGCGATTTTTTTTCACCTGTTCAATTACTTTCCGCTGTACACTTTACTCTAATTCCAGATGTTGTGGGTGAAAAATAGCATCACCCGGGCGCAGTTTGGAGGGTTGGCCCAATGGTCCATTTGTCCATGCAAGACCTCTGCACATACACAGGAGCTGGCGCATATTTAGCTTCACTGCTCATGCATCAGCCATGAATACTCACAAGAGCACCGTTGTAGTGACTGCACTCCCTGCAGGTACTTTCGTCACTGGTATTGGGATTCTGCTACAATTAAAAACATCAGGAAAATTCTGCAGGTATTCATGTTTAGTGGCTTCTATGACAACCAATTTCGACAGTTATTTTAAAGGTTAAATAATCCTGAACTATAAACTGACATATAAAAGTGCTAGTAATAACTGACCATGAGGGAAGGCTTTATTCATATACACAGAATACAATCCAAGAATAGAACTGCAGTTAGCCAATTGTAGTCACTCTTGGCTATTAAGACATTAATAGCCAAGTATGTGAACTTTTACATATATAGTTGGGTATGTTATTAGATTTTCTAGGTTGAGAAACATTTATTTTAGGTCTAGCAGACCTATTAAAAATAATATAAAACATTATTTAATAAACATTTAATTGCTATTATTTTCATAGACATGTGGTTTTACATGACGCAGATTTTGTAGTAAGTGACACTATAAGATATACATTTGTTGTATTCCTACATTATAATATTCTGCTGTGGAGGGTGATCGTTTTAATGGACTAGCAGTTCAGCCTGATAAGGTGTTCTCATAAATAAGATTTCCAGAATTATAAAGTGGTCCATTAAATACATCATTAGAAAGTCATCATTAAAAAGTTATCTAATTGTCTTTGTCTTCCCAAAATCAATATTGCTACACACAGTACATTGTTCTGTAATATAGCCATAACATATTAACTAAGACTTGTGTAGAAATACTGTAGAACTAACATTAATGATAGAGTTTTATGAAAGGTTGCAGCTCTCTGTCTATTTCCAGATATGAGAACACAAGGAAAATAACATGCAAGGCAGCTCACATCCAATTGAATCAACTTCTTAATCTACTGCAACAGAGGGGCTATCATGTAAATCTTGCTTTGAACTATAAGGCCTCTTTCGACTTATATTCATTTTAACCATTTTACTAGCATTTATAATGATAATAAAATGCAGAATCAGTGTAAAATTAGCTTGGAGCGACGCCATCTTGCGAATGGCAACCAGACTCCATCTTAAAAATAAGAATCTGCAAGACGCCATTTTGCGACCAGCGCCATTTTAAGTTACAACTCACGAGCTAAGTACAGATGGCAATGTTTTTGACAATCTTTTTAGAAGCCATGACAGGTCCATTCTGGGGACAACCTTGCATAGAGAAATACCAAAACAACTAGAAAAACAGCCTCCTGAGAAAAGTGTCAGGGCTCTGCCGGGGATCAGCGCGGCCTTACCTCCTCGCCAGCTTCCTTTGATCTCCCGGGCGGTCGGGCAGCTGGCGCGGCGGCTGAGAGGACGCTGAGCATTCTCCCCATGTGTAGGGGACTGCGGGCGGTCCAGTGTCTGGAATTGGGGTTCCCGGCATGGGCGCCACCATGTCCGTCGGCCCATGTGACTGTACTTCCGGTCTGGGATAGGTGAGCGTCAGCTGATCGCTGTGCACCTATCAAAGGGTTCTGTGGGGTATATAGCCTGCTTCCACCTTTCTGCAAACTGCCTGAACAACGGTTGTCTCCTAGTCCCTAGTTGAGTTCCGGTCCAGGTTCCTGGCATTCTATTTCCTCTACAGTGTGTTCCATCTCTACCATTGTGCCAAGACTTTACTGTGATCCCTGTGCAACAGTGAGTTACCATCTGCCTGTGTGCTAAATGTGTCTCTAGTGAACTTCATACAACAGTGAATTTCCATATCTGCCTGTGTGCTAAACGTGTCTCTAGTGAACTTCATGCAACAGTGTATTACCATCTGCCTGTGTGCTAAACGTGTCTCTAGTGAACCTTGTGCAACAGTGAATTACCATCTGCCTGTGTGCTAAACGTGTCTCTAGTGAACTTCATGCAACAGTGTATTACCATCTGCCTGTGTGCTAAACAAGTCTCTAGTGAACCAGGTGCAACAGTTAATTACCATCTGCCTGTGTGCTAAACGAGCCTCTAGTGAACTTCATACAACAGTGAATTTCCATATCTGCCTGTGTGCTAAACGTGTCACTAGTGAACTTTGTGCTACAGTATTGCCAGACTTCTTTACGTTGTTTGTGGATCACTCCACAGTGCCTTAAATCTTAGGCATCTCTTATTAGGGCCACGGTTATTTGTGTCTCCAATTCCCACTGAGCTCGGGTACCTGGTCAAAGGACCGCGACCTGCTCACAGGGTGCAGCTAAGCCCAAATCCCGATTGGAGGGGTCACTGGCGAACACCATCCTGTGGGTTAGACTCCGCACCATTGCCCAGGTCTCGTCAACACTCGAGAGCTGTGGATGAGGAGAACATATATCCAGGCCCCTCGCCTTCGTTTCCTCCCACAACCCGGACCCAGAGTTTCCACTTCCCCAGCGCCAAGCGTGACAAAAAGTAAATAGAATAGACAATACACCAGGAATTGTGAGTGTTTTTGCATGTAAAGGGAGAGACCTCACATGTGGACAGGTGTAGCTGTGGCAATTGTAATATGGCCCAGACACTTTAATTTGACTGAATGAACAATGGTAAGAAATCTGCTCTTTTTCAGACAGGCTGACACCAACACAGCTGGGGGTCTCCACCTTGTTTGAGAAGTGAAGCTCACTGCCCATAACACATTTGCATTGCAGTTTGAAACTGTTAGTAAGGAATGAGATATGTGTACACGTGTTCTTGATAAAAGTCATGTGAGACTGAAACATTGAACAAGGCAGGACACAGTTGTCAAGTTTGATTTTCATCAGACCTGTGAGTGCCGCCTTTCCCTTTCTACATATGTAAGTGGGTGTTCAATTGAACTTCCAGGAAGGCACCAAGGTAAGTAATTTATTTAGCATTTATGTGGAGTGCCAGCCATTTGACTATATATATATATATATATTATATATATATATTAGGGGTGAGCGGGTTCGGATTTCTGAAATCCGAACCCCCCCCGAGCCCCCCCGATCCGAGTCCGATCCGAGTCAGGCTCGACTTTTCCCGCCTGACTCGGATCTGAAATCGAGGCAAAACATCATCATCCCGCCTTCCGAGTCTCGCGGGCTTTGGATCCTATATAAGGTACCCGCGTCGGCGCCATTTCTCACTCGGCTGTGGACAGTGAAGAGGGAGGGTGAGAGTTAGGGCTGTGTAGTGTAGTGTAGTGTAGTGCTGCTGTTGTCCACTACTTCAAAGTCCATAGGGGCTGGCTGTGTTGTGCTGTGCTGCTGTTGTTAATAGGGGCTGTGTCCACTACTTCAAGTCCATAGGGGCTGGCTGGACTGTGTTGTGCAGTCAGTTCTCCATAGGGGCTGTGTCCACTCCAAAGTCCTGTGCAGTGTCCCAGTCCTAAAGGGGTGCTGTAGTGTTGTCCAGGGGGTGCTCTGTCCATCAGGGGTGCTCCCCCCAAGTGCTAAAAAAATAATATATTTTCTGTGTTTGTGAATTGTGTGCGCAGTAGCCGCATGTGCATCAACAAAGTAGTGCCAAGCGTGCGCCTGTGTCATAAGTAAAGGGCCGGCTGGCTTGACCGTTAAGGGTGCTGTAACCCCCGAAAGTACACTCCAGTCCAAACCAAAAAAAAAATTATTTTCTGTGTTTGTGAATTGTGTGCGCAGTAGCCGCACGTGCATCAACGAAGTAGTGCCAAGCGTGCGCCTGTGTCATAATTAAAGTGCCGGCTGGCTTGACCGCTAAAGGGGTGCTGTAACCCCCAAAGTACACTCCAGTCAAAACCAAAAGAAAATTTATTTTCTGTGTTTAGCCGCACGTATATATCAAATCGATATAACATAAACACAAACTTTCTCCGATAAAAATAAAATAGAGAAAGATCAAGAACCACTTCCTCCTAGTGCTGAAGCTGCTGCCACTAGTCATGACATAGACGATAACATGCCATCAACGTCGTCTGCCAAGGCCGATGCCCAATGTCATAGTAGAGGGCACATACAATCCCAAATGACAAAGTTCAGGAAAATGACCTTGAAAAAAACATTTAAATCAGCTGAAGAGAAACGTAAACTTGCCAATATGCCATTTACGACACGGAGTGGCAAGGAACCGCTAAGGTCGATCCCTAGTATGTTCATGACTAGTGGTTCAGCTTCACATGACGATGGAAGCCCTCCTCCCACTAAAAAAATCAAAAGAGTTAAGCTGGCAAAAGCACAGCGAAGAACTGTGCTTTCTAAGAAGATATCACAAATCCCCAAGGAGAGTCCAAGTGTGGTGGTGGTTGCGATGCCTGACCTTCCCAGCACTGGACGGGAAGAGGTGGCTCTTTCCACCATTTGCACGCCCCCTGCAAGTGCTGAAAGGAGCACCCACAGTCCACTTGCTGATATGCAAATTGAAGATGTCACTGTTGAAGTACAACAGGATGAGGATACTGGTGTAGCTGGCGCTGAGGAGGAAGTTGGCGAGGAGGATTCTGATGGTGATGTGGTTTGTTTAAATCAGGCTCCGGGGGAGACAGTTGTTGTCCGTGGGATGAAAAAGCCCATCACGGTCATGCCTAGGCAGAAGACCAAACATTTCAACTCTTTGGTCTGGCAATATTTCTATCCAAATCCGGACAACAACTGTCTTGCCATATTTACCATATGTAAAGGTGAAATAAGTAGGGGTAGGGACGTCAACCACCTACGAACATCCTCCCTTATACGGCACCTGCAGCGCGCTCATAAAAAGTTACTGTCAAGTTCAGAAACTTTGGCTAAGACCGTAAGCAGTCCAGGGACACCTAAATCCCGTTGTTCTGTTGTATCCAAGCACCTGCAAACCACACCATCAACTCCCTCCTCGTCAATTTCCTCCTTAGTCAGGATCGGAAGTAGTCCTGCAGGCCATGTCACTGGCATGACTGACTCTCCTATCCGGGATTCCTCCGGAGGATCCTGCATTGCTACGCCTACTGCTGCCGCTGCTGCTGTTGCTGCTGCTGGGAGTCGTTCATCATCCCAGAGAGGAAGTAGGAACACCACTACTTTTACTAAACAATTGACCCTCCAAGAGTCCTTAGCGAGGAGGATGAAGTACGACAGCAGTCATCCTGAAGCAAAACGTATAACTGAGGCCTTGACTGCTATGTTGGTGTTAGACGTGCGTCCGGTATCCGCCATTAGTGCAGTGGGATTTAGACAATTGATGGAGGTAGTGTGTCCCCGGTTCCAAATCCCATCTAGATTCCACTTCACTAGGCAGGCGATACCGAGACTGTACAGAAACGTCAGAAAAAGTGTCCTCAGTGTCCTGAAAAATACCGTTGTACACAATGTCCACTTAACCACGGACATGTGGACAAGTGGAACAGGGCAGACTAAGGACTATATGACTGTGACAGCCCACTGGGTAGATGTATCACCTTACGCAGCAACAGCAGCAGCGTCACCAGTAGCAGCATCTCAGAAACGCCAGCTCGTTACAAGGCAGGCTACGCTGTGTATCACCGGTTTCAGTAAGAGGCACACCGCCGACAACCTCTTAGAGAAACTGAGGGAAATCATCGCCCAGTGGCTTACCCCACTTAGACTCTCCTGGGGATTTGTGATATCTGACAACGCCACCAATATTGTGCGGGCATTACATCTGGGCAAATTCCAGCACGTCCCATGTTTTGCTCACACAATAAACTTGGTGGTGCAGAATTTTCTGAAAAGCGACAGGGGCGTGCAGGAGACGCTTTGGGTGGCCCGAAAAATTTCTGGCCACTTTCACCATTCAGCGACTGCGTGCCGAAGACTGGAGCGCCAGCAAACACTCTTGAACCTGCCCCGCCATCACCTGAAGCAAGAGGTTGTGACGCGGTGGAACTCAACCCTCTATATGCTTCAGAGGATGGAGGAGCAGCAAAAGGCCATACAAGCCTATACATCCACCTATGACATAGGCAAAGGAGGGGGTATGCACCTGACTCAAGCGCAGTGGAGAATGATTTCCGTGTTTTGCAAGGTTCTCCAGCCCCTCGATCTTGCCACACGTGAAGTCAGTTCAGACACTGCCAGCTTGAGTCAGGTCATTCCCCTCATCAGGCTTTTGCAGAAGCAGCTGGAGAAAGTGAAGGAGGAGCTAAGATGGAGCGATTGCGCTCGGCATGTGGGACTTGTGGATGAAGCCCTTCATTCGCTTTGCCAGGATTCCAGGGTGGTCAATCTGTTGAAATCAGACCACTACATTTTGGCCACCGTGCTCGATCCTAGGTTTAAAGCCTATGTGGTGTCTCTCTTTCCGGCCGACACAAGCCTGCAGAGGTACAAAGACCTGCTGGTGAACACACTGTCAGCTGAAGCGGAACGTGACACGTCAACGGCTCCTTCTTCATTTTCTCCCGCAACTGGGGCTGCCAGGAAAAAACTTAGGTATCCTAAGCAACCCGCTGGCGGTGATGCAGGGCAGGCAGGACCAAGTTTGGACATCTGGTCTGGACTGAAGGACCTGGCAACAATTTCTGACATGTCTACTGTCACTGCATGTGATACTGTCACCATTGACAGAATGGTGGAGGATTACATCGGTGACAGCATCCAAGTAGGCATGTCAGACAGTCCATACCTGTACTGGCAGGAAAAAGAGGCAATTTGGAGGCCCCTGTACAAACTGGCTCTATTTTACCTGAGTTGCCCCCCCTCCAGTGTGTACTCCGAAAGAGTGTTTAGTGCAGCCGGGAACCTTGTCAGCGAAAGGCGTAGGAGGTTGCTTCCACAGAATGTGGAGAAGATGATGTTCATCAAAATGAATTATCAGCTCTTCCAGGGAGACCAGCCTCCAGAAGGTACAGAGGGACCTGTGGTGGTGGATTCAAGTGGGGACGAGTTAATACTTTGTGAGGATGAGGATGTACACACTGAAGAGGGTGAGGAATCGGTGGATGAGGAGGATGAGGATGACATCTTGCCTCCGTAGAGCCAGTTTGTGCAGGGACACATTAATTGCCAGCTTGTTTTGTGGGGGCCCAAACGAACCAATCATTTCAGCCACAGTTGTGTGGCAGACCCTGGCGCTGAAATGATTGGTTTGTTAAAGTGTGCATGTCCTGTTTATACAACATAAGGGTGGGTGGGAGGGCCCAAGGACAATTCCATCTTGCACCTCTTTTTTTTCTTTGCATTATGTACAGTTTGGGGCCTAGTTTTTCTAACTGCCATCCTGTCTGCCACTGCAGTGTCACTCCTAGATGGGTCACGTGTTTCTGCCGCCCACTCGTGTCGCTTAGCATAGTCATCCAGCTACCTCGGTGCAACCTTTTGGACATAAAAACACTATTGTGAGGTGTGAGGTGTTCAGAATAGACTGGAAATGAGTGGAAATTAAGGTTATTGAGGTTAATAATAGCATAGGAGCAGAAAAACCCACAAATTCTGTGATTTTAGCTGTTTTTATGCTTTTTAAAAAAAAAATACAGATCCAAAACACAAAACCCAGAACCCAAAACACGGAAGGGTGGTTTTGGCAAAACCAATCCAGATCCAAAACACGAAGAAAGATCCAGATCCAAAACCAAAACACGAAAAGTGGCCGGTGCACACCCCTAATATATATATATATATATTTATATATATATATATATATATATATATGTTAAATCCATCATAAATAGAATCTCATACATAATCACCGCACATTACGCACAGTTGTGCTGCTAATGTGACGCACAGTAGCGAATGCACAATATCCTGCATGCGAACGCTGTTTATTAGCTGCATGCGTGCACATCTGCCCCAAATCAGATAAACCTATCTAGCGTCTTTTCCCATATCCCTAACACTTACATAATGCACACTTACACAAAAGGTTCCATAGCTATAAAGTAAAAGATCCAAGTTTTATTCATTTATTACAAATGCTGTGAAATAAAGACTATTTTGGTATCTAAGGTTTAATACGTGATAAGTAAGCCGTGTTTGATATTATACTGATCCGCATTTTCTCAACAGCTTCCAGGTATCATCGGTGTGAAGATCGCAACATGCATTCTAAACTTATGGACCGTAGAGATATAAAGCACCAAAATGTATTTTTGTGAAACCAACAGCCTAGATTTGCATGCAGGGGAAATAGAGGAGGCAACAAGCTGTTAGAGGCTGTTCTGTGTCCATTTGAATCAACCTGTTAAATGCCCTGTAACAAATGCACCCGCACTGGGAACCAATGGGATCAGCAACAAACTCCTCTATTGTGTTGTCTATTTCTGGGGGGGTATAAATATGTGTGCTCTGACCCTGGGTTTCTAGTCTTCTTGCTGATTGCTGATTGACGGAGATTTCTTGCTGATGCCGGTATCTGGTCCAGAGCGCGTGCGTATGTATGACTGTATCTTGGGTCTGTATAATTCTTTGCGCTAAATTGTACTTAGATCACAGCGTGTAACTGACTGTAGTTTACTTGAATAATACTTTGTGCTTTGGAACACATGTTCAAGGTCTAAAGTCTTTATTTTACTGTATGACTGCGTACCAAATAGCGTAAATTTTAGAGGTTTATAAGCAGGGTTTAGAAGGTATAGGTAGGTGCGTATAGAGGTTGAAATCCAGTATCCTTAAAAAGAATATGACAGTTGATACGTGTGACTCATTTGGTACATAGTGCCTGACCTGAAATCAAGAAACATGTGTGGACATTCCTTCCTTAAGCCATCTGTTAAAGAACATATGCATTCTCCACGACTACGGACATATATGTATCCAATTAATCAGTATGTTGGGGTCACTATATGGTACTGAAATATAATTAATGAATCAGCAAATATCTTATCACATCTTTATAAGTTTATACATTTCTTGTTTCTCTTCCATAACCTGCTTGGAGGTAGAGGGTCAGGCAGATGTAATAAAAACTTGTCAGATCAAGATAGATATAAGAGTTTTTGGAAAGGTCATACAATTTTATATGGTAACTCTTGTTACTAATATGTCAATGTTCATATGATCTGTTAATCTACTCCTCAAATTCCTTGAAGATCTGTGAAACATCATAGACCCTGACCCTATACCAAATACCCCTCCAGCCCTGACAGAATACCATTTAGGAAGAAGGAATTAATTAGGTAATATTATAACTTTGCTGGTAATGAGATACTGTATTATTGAGTCGCTTCTGAGAGAAACAAGGTGGCTTAAATCATTTCATTCCTGTCTGGTCAGGCTCTAGCATAGGCTCCTACTTGTTGGAGTAAAACGACCCACTGGTCAACGACAGTACAAAATTTCTGGAAGCTTTGAGAAAGGTTTTCGACGTATCCAGATAGGTGTCATCAGCATCCTCAAGTATAGTATCCTGCAATTGAGACAATGCAATTAGTCTGTGGGCTAGTATGCGGTATAGTTCCGAACCCTTGCTTCTGAGCTGCGATGGAACAATGAAGCTTTGGTAGTGGCCTTTATGCAGGGACTTTTAGAGCAAATTAAAGATGTATTAGCATCCAGAGAGCTACCAACAACCCTGGACGATCTGATATCCTTATGTATCCATGTAGATCTTTGCCATAGAGAAAGTGCCATGGAGGAGGAGCAGTCATGGCGCTTAAGCTTCAAGCTCGCTCCCCATTTCATAGCCCAGATTGATCCTCCTGAAGAGCCCATGCAAATTGGGAAATCATGTCTTCTTGCCGCGTAAAGGGAAAAGAAGTTCAAGAACAAGCTGTGCCTATACTGTGGCGAAGCAGGTCACCTCCTTACTAGCTGTCCAAAATGCCAAGGAAATGAGAGGGCCTAACTGATCAAGGGGTGGCCATATTAGGTGCATTTCAGTAGACCCCAAAAGAGAATGTATCTAACCAGTTCTCGATCGAAGTGAATCTGCTATTCGAAAAGTCATCAGAATCCCTATAAGGCCTTCTTGGATTATGGATCTGATGGCAACTCCATTACAGCTTAGAAAGTCCAAGAACTAGGAATTCATACGGTGCATTTGCAGTCTTCACTCTGTATCATTGAAGTAGATAGAAATAAACTTCCTGTGGCTACCATCCACTTAGGACTGAGGTAGTCACAATGCAAGCGGGCATGCTTCATAAGGAATTAATGTCCTTCTATATACTCCCATCAGCCAAAAGTCTAATTATCCTGGGTCTTCCATGGTTAAGCAAACAGTTTGGCTGTTTCACCAGATGACCCCCTTCCAGCTCTGTATCAATCCTTCAGGGACATGGTCCGTAAGAAAGTGCCGAGACACTATCTGCGAATCGGGATGGGACTGCTCTATCGACTTGCTACCTGGGAAAATGCCACCTCATGGAAGAGTGTTTCCTCTCTCACTTCATGAGACCAAGGCCATGTCCGAATACATCAGGGAGAACCTTGATCAGGGGTTCATTAGAGAGACCAAATCACCCGCAGGAGTTGTTCTCTTCTTTGTTAAAAAGAAGGGTGGAAGCCTAAGACTATGTATTGATTAATGGGGCTTAAATGCCATCGCTATCAAGGACCAGTACCCACTACCCCTGTTCTCAGAACTCTTTGACCACATAAAAGGGCCAAAGATTATTTCCAAATTAGATTATCTATAAAAACTTCCAAATCTACGCGAAGCCTACCACCTAATCAGGATCCGAGCTGGGAATGAGTGGAAGACGGCCTTTAACACTCTTGAGGGTCACTACGAGTACTTGGTCATGCCCTCTGGATTAGGTAAAAATTCCTTGAGACGGTTTACATTGACAAGAATCTTACGTACCTTAAGACAGCTCACTGCTTGAACTACCATCAGTCCAGATGGCTGATCGATTATTCGATCGCCTCAACCTGGTGATCACCTACCATCCGGGTAGCAAAAATACAAAAGCTGACACCTTATGTGGGGAAAAAAAGAAGTGAAACTGCGCTGTCACTCCAATCACAGGTGTGGCATACAAATTTTAAAAAACAATAAAAGGATGCAGCTAACATAAAAATCAGGAGTCACCTGATGTAAAAGGAACAACTAAACAAAATGGAACATTAGCGCAATCACAGAAATATTAAAAAATATATTGTAAATGGAATTTGTACAAAATCAATAGTGAGTGATGAAATCAATACAGTGGCAGATGAAAAATGTTAAATAATTTAATGACTAACGTATAATGTACATAAAAAATCAAAACAAACAATCACGCATATGAATGATGATAATGATAATGTTAATAATGTAGGAAAAGTTCAGACACTTAATTGATAATAAAAAATTAAATAAAAAACCATATGATATGGAAAATGTACATGCCTACTTATCAATTAAGTGTCGGGACTTTTCCTATATTATTAACATTATCAATATCATCATTCATATGCATGATTGTCTGTTTTGATTTTTTATGGACATTATACATTAGTCATTAAATTATTTAACATTTTTCATCTGCCACTGTATTGATTTCATCACTCACTATTGATTTAGACCTGCTCGCGAGCGCTATGTGCTCGCAAGCGGGTCGATGGTGGCCCAGTGCGCATGCGCACGATGGAGCCTGCTCCGTTGTGCGCATGCGCGAGACCCGGATAGTGACGGGCAAACCGTCGCTCCGGGTCTCGTACCAAAGGGGGCGTGCTGTCGATGTTGAGTGACAGCACGCCCCCTTTGGTGGGCGAGCCGGGGGCGTGGCTACCCAGACGAAGACGTTCCCATGGGAACGCCTACCGTCTGGCGTCAGCCCCACTGACATCACAAGTGATGTCAGTGGGAGTGCTTTCGGCTCTGTTTGAGCCGAAAGCACTCTAGGGCTTGCGGCAACGAGACCCTACCACAAGAGTCTCGTCGCAAGCCCGATGGTCGCGATGGTCTTGACCATCGCGACCATCATCCTGGCCGCTCGCTATAGCTGTGGGTGGGCCGCTCTAAAAAAAACAGAAAGACGGCCCTGATTCAGAGCTAGCACTCTGTCAGAGCGTGAGGCTCTGAATCAGGGCCTCTGTTCCACCGGGTAGGATGAAGTTCCTATCCTGGATCTTAGTTGTTTTATAGCGATAACCAACAATATCAAGATTCCTACAGAGCAAACATTTGTAGCACCTGAACTCCATGCAAAGTTACTCCAATGGGCACATTGTTCATTCATGCTTCATTGATCATGCGGATGTAAACTGAGGGCCTGATTCAGCAAGGATCGCAACTGTTACACATGCAATCAGCTAATTGTGTACTGCACATGCGTCGCAGTGCATGTGCGATGGGGACTTTGATGGGTGGTGACGTGGGGGTGGTCAGCGAAATGCAGGCGTGCCAGTGCGTTTGAACGCTATTGAATGGGCATGCATAAATTATCCACTGAGATGCCTTATGCAGCTTGAGTACTTATATTGTGTTAGCAATTCCTGAGCAAGGTCAGAGCTTGTGCAAGTGTGCGTGAGGCTGCGATGGTGCTCGATGGTACCGATGGTTTTGTAGTCTTGCTAAACATTATGGATGTGTGTAAGGTAAAGTGGGTGTCCTTATGTTTTGCTGTGATGGTATAGTAATCTCAAAGGATTAGCATACTATCGCAGTGAGACTGCGTACGTAATCGCTATTGAAATCACAGTTGTGATCTGTCTCTGAGTCTTCTGTGCCTCACCATTTAAGGCTACCATGGTCCCCATAGTAAGGCCTTAAAAAACTGCAACAAAATTAAAATAAACAATGGGCCTGATCCAAAAAGAGCAAGTAACTGTGCATCTTGATGGCAGTATAAAGATAAAGCTGTCCAGCATTTGTGGGCTACATGCCAAAGCAACTAGTATTTATCCTGCATACAAAAATAATAAATGCAGTCGCACTCCTTCCTTTGCAACATGGTGTATCCGGGTGTACCGTTATTTATTTGCTGTATTTCCAACTCAGAATCAGGCCACATGCGTCTTAGTACGTGCATGGGAGTAATGATAGCATTAGTTTATGGGCAGTGATAGGGAGGGGTTGAGTACAGCGTTGACAAAGATGAGTTCAGAAACTTCATGGTGGAGCATTGGAAGCATAAGTTAAAAGTTGGCGAAGGAGGAGTTAGCACTTTGCGACTTGTCTCTCACTCATTTCTGCTTGTGGTACATGGAGCTGTCAAGTGCCATGAGCATACATTTCCTTACAGTAATTGCCTTTATGTGCACATGAGGTAAAGCTCCAGCAGCACCAGGACCATAACTAAGGGTGTTCGAATGGTGCAGTCGACTACAACACAGGGTCCTGGGGGTAGCACTGACACTGCCCCACGTCACCTGAATTTAGCTTTCAGGGTGCCTTGAACAGCACCCCACAGCCAGTATCTCTGCTGCATAACTGCCCAGAGCGTCTATTGGGGACACACTGAGCACACACCTGCAATGCTGCACTTCTCGGAGTGTGCGGCACTGCCCTCCCGGTGTGATGTAATGGTGTCTTGTGTTCAGGGGGCAGCTCCGGCACAGGGCATAGTACCACCCTGCTTGGGCTCAGCCTTGTGCATAATTGAATCGGCCACTAAATTTTATATTTACTTTAGAAACACGTTGGTTGGTTGGTCCTGGTGGTCCTAAACGTGATGCTTTTCTACCGTTTGTGGACCCTGGAGCACACGGCTCGGACATTCCAGACCTGGCAGAGTTACGCTGTGTCTCAAAGGTAATTATCCAGTCTCACCCTCCATATATCATGCACACATTGGCCCTCATTCAGAGGCGCTCGCAAGAAGCGAGCGCTTGTTCTGAATGAGGGCAGCCTCCTGGTCGCTAGCTAAGCTGTGGGTTACCACCAGGGTGATGGTCGCGATGGTGATCACCATCGCGACCATTGGGGCTTACGAGCAGGCTCTAAAGTTGGGTCTGGGCACTCGTAAGCCCCAGGGAGCTTCTTGCTCTGATGGAGCAGGAAGCTCCCCACTGACATCACTGATGATGTCAGTGCGGCCGCCCACAAAACGGTAGGCGTTCCTTAAGGAACGCTTTCATTTTGGAAACCACCCCCCCCGGCCCGCCTACCAAACGGGGCAAACTGTCGATCAACATCGACAGCCGCCCCTTTTGTAGCGAGCTCCAGAGCGACAGAGTTTATCGTGCACAGGGCCAACATCGACCCAGTTGCGAACGCGCTCAGCGCTTGCGACCGGGTCTGAATGAGACCCATAGTCTATAGCCTACATCTATCCTAAACCCTACAAGCATCATCCTCACATGTCTTCCATACATCAGCCGCAGTCTCTGGCTCAGCGATTGCGGCCGCGATCAGTCTGAACAAAACTCTGTATTAGCATTTTGTTTTCTGAAGCAAAGAAAGTAAATCAGAGAGCTCTAAATGAAATGAAGGGAAATATGGTCCTTAATTTACACCAAAGTCTAATAATTATACTGCAGAAATGAGCATAGGAATTATTCTAATGTCAGCCAGTTCCCTTGCTTACTGGAAACTGTCATTCCCCTAGTATAATAGGATTATCCGGAGGCAGCAATGCTAGTCCTGAACACTAATTCAGTATGTTTATTGGGGCTTGTTATATCAGGACTAAATCTTGCTGACGCTTTTCCCTTTACGGGGTATATGTAATAGGTTGCGAGATCCGCAATCCGCTTTGATTTTGCCTTTTAAATGATAGGCGCTATAAATTTACAGCCTTCACCGCCGAGATTGCACCGGACCACTGACCTCATAACCTGTAATATATGCCCCCTATGTCTTCATCCAACTATGACCTAGCTGCTGATCTCAGGGTCCTGCTCTGTCATGTCTCCTCCCACTTCCACAGAGGCACCACCCCTTATAACTATGACCCAGCTCCTGATCTCAGGGTCCTTCTCGGTCATGTCTCCTCCCACTTTCACACAGGCTCCACCCCTTCTAACTGTGACCCAGCTGCTGATCTCAGGGTCCTTCTCTGTCATGTCTCCTCCCACTTCCACACAGGCTCCACCCCTTCTAACTGTGACCCAGCTCCTGATCTCAGGGTCCTGCTCTGTCATGTCTCCCCCCCCACTTCCACACAGGCCCCACCCCTTCTAACTGTGACCCAGCTGCTGATCTCAGGTGCCTGCTCTGCTTTTGTCTCCTCCCACTTCCACACAGGCTCCACCCCTTCTAACTGTGACCCAGCTGCTGATCTCAGGGTCCTGCTCTGTCATGTCTCCTCCCACTTCCACACAGGCTCCACCCCTTCTAACTGTGACCCAGCTGCTGATCTCAGGTGCCTGCTCTGCTATGTCTCCTCCCACTTCCACACAGGATCCACCCCTTCTAACTGTGACCCAGCTGCTGATCTCAGGTGCCTGCTCTGCTATGTCTCCTCCCACTTCCACACTGGCTCCACCCCTTCTAACTGAGACCCAGCTGCTGTTCTCAGGGTCCTGCTCTGTCATGTCTCCTCTCACTTCCACACTGGCTCCACCCCTTCTAACTGTGACCCAGCTGCTGATCTCAGGTGCCTGCTCTGCTATGTCTCCTCCCACTTCCACACAGGCTCCACCCCTTCTAACTGTGACCCAGCTGCTGATCTCAGGTGCCTGCTCTGCTATGTCTCCTCCCACTTCCACACTGGCTCCACCCCTTCTAACTGTGACCCAGCTGCTGATCTCAAGTGCCTGCTCTGCTATGTCTCCTCTCACTTCCACACTGGCTCCACCCCTTCTGTGACCCAGCTGCTGATCTCAGGGTCCTTCTCTGTCATGTCTCCTCCCACTTCCACACAGGCCGCACCCCTTCTAACTGTGACCCAGCTGCTGATCTCAGGTGCCTGCTCTGCTATGTCTCCTCCCACTTCCACACAGGCCCCATCCCTTCTAACTGTGACCCAGCTGCTGATCTCAGGGTCCTGCTCTGTCATGTCTCCCCCCCACTTCCACACAGGCTCCACCCCTTCTAACTGTGACCCAGCTGCTGATCTCAGGTGCCTGCTCTGCTATGTCTCCTCCCACTGCCACACTGGCTCCACCCCTTCTAACTGTGACCCAGCTGCTGTTCTCAGGGTCCTGCTCTGTCATGTCTCCTCTCACTTCTACACTGGCTCCACCCCTTCTAACTGTGACCCAGCTGCTGATCTCAGGGTCCTTCTCTGTCATGTCTCCTCCCACTTCCACACAGGCCCCACCCCTTCTAACTGTGACCCAGCTCCTGATCTCAGGGTCCTTCTCTGTCATGTCTCCTCCCACTTCCACACAGGCTCCACCCCTTATATCTGTGACCCAGCTGCTGATCTCAGGTGCCTGCTCTGCTATGTCTCCTCTCACTTCCACACTGGCTCCACCCCTTCTAACTGTGACCCAGCTGCTGATCTCAGGGTCCTTCTCTGTCATATCTCCTCCCACTTCCACACAGGCCGCACCCCTTCTAACTGTGACCCAGCTGCTGATCTCAGGTGCCTGCTCTGCTATGTCTCCTCCCACTTCCACACAGGCCCCACCCCTTCTAACTGTGACCCAGCTGCTGATCTCAGGGTCCTGCTCTGTCATGTCTCCCCCCCATTTCCACACAGGCTCCACCCCTTCTAACTGTGACCCAGCTGCTGATCTCATGTTCCTGCTCTGTCATGTCTCCTCCCACTTCCACACATGCCCCTCCCCTTCTAACTTCTAAACTACTCTGCGGTTTGCCCATGAACCACAGCGCTGCTGGTTAATCTTTAGATTTGCAATCTTTTATTACGACAGAGCAACTCGCTCGCATTCAGCAGTGTTCACCCTGAATCGCTGGTTCCTGACGTGCCTCCATAACATAAGATGTACACTGGGTGGCTTTAGCCAGCATGGAAGTTATTGTATGGGGAATAACAAACCACAGACCTAAGTGTAGCGTTACCCCTGTAAGTGTGGTCACCTCTGTCGTCTTTGTGATGTTATAAAGGGTTTAACGTGTAGTCCTGGCATGCTGGTGTAGCTCTGGTACAGTCACCACATATACTCCCAGGCACGCCGTCATTGCGTCTTGTATCATATACACAACTAAGTACTATCCTATCCTATAACAGCGCAGTACTATCCTATCCTATAACAGCGCAGTACTATCCTATCCTATAACAGTGCTGTACTATCCTATCCTATAACAGCGCAGAACTATCCTATAACAGCGCAGTACTATCCTATCCTATAACAGTGCAGTACTATCCTATCCTATAACAGCGCAGTACTATCCTATAACAGCGCAGTATTATCCTATCCTATAACAGCGCAGTACTATCCTATCCTATAACAGCGCAGTACTATCCTATAACAGCGCAGTACTATCCTATAACAGCGCAGTACTATCCTATCCTATAACAGCGCAGTACTATCCTATCCTATAACAGCGCAGTACTATCCTATAACAGCGCAGTACTATCCTATCCTATAACAGCGGAGTACTATCCTATCCTATAACAGCGCAGTACTATCTTATAACAGCGCAGTACTATCTTATAACAGCGGAGTAGTATCTTATCACAGCGTAGTACTATCCTATCCTATAACAGCGGAGTACTATCCTATCCTATAACAGCGCAGTACTATCTTATAACAGCGGAGTACTATCTTATAACAGCGCAGTACTATCCTATAACAGCGGAGTACTATCTTATAACAGCGCAGTACTATCCTATAACAGCGGAGTACTATCCTATCACAGCGTAGTACTATCCTATCCTATAACAGCGGAGTACTATCCTATCCTATAACAGCGCAGTACTATCTTATAACAGCGGAGTACTATCTTATAACAGCGCAGTACTATCCTATAACAGCGGAGTACTATCCTATCATAGCGTAGTACTATCCTATTACAGCGGAGTACTATCCTATCCTATAACAGCGCAGTACTATCCTATAACAGCGCAGTACTATCTTATAACAGCGCAGTACTATCCTATAACAGCGGAGTACTATCCTATCACAGCGTAGTACTATCCTATCCTATAACAGCGGAGTACTATCCTATCCTATAACAGCGCAGTACTATCCTATAACAGCGCAGTACTATCCTATACCAGCGCAGTACTATCCTATAACAGCGCAGTACTATCCTATAACAGCGCAGTACTATCCTATAACACCTTTGGAACTCTCTCCCGCTTCCCATCAGACTCTCCACCTCTCTACAATCCTTCACCCCTGTCTGTCTGTCCCTCCCCCTTAGAATGTAAGCTCCTATGAGCAGGGCCCTCTACCCTCTTGTGCATCTCCTTACTATACCTTCATCTACTTCTTACTCTCTACCAGGGCACCTAGCACTTGATTGCTTTGCATTGTTGCTTATCTGGGTGTTATGGTCGTGAATGTAGCAATGTATATTATCCATGTCCTGTAATGTACTGTACTGTACTGTAAGTCACTGTAAATCAACCTATTTATTTATGTACTTTGTAAGGCGCTGCGGAACACTTGTGGCACCATATAAATAAACGATAATAATAATAATAATAAAAGCCTGCAAAAATAGCTATTTACAGTAACATAAAATGACACATTCACTGACAGAAATTGTAATCAACTGAATCATACTGTACATGCTACTAAAAACATCATATTCTAAATTTTGAACTAACAATCCACTAATGACATTTATACAAATAGCTACTTGGAAATTTTTGAATGCAGGATTTTATTTTATTACTTACAAAGTTTCAAGTTAATCTTTAAGGAAACAAAAAATATTTTAGGCATTGCATAAAGAGGAAATAATTTGTCCACAAAAGCATCACAATAATTGTTGTGAAAAGCAGTTTTAATGCTATTATTCTTCAGGGCTCTTTGAGGTTTATACAAGTGTTTCATGTATACTTTTCATTAAATACTCTGACAAAAAGTCTGCATCAATAGACTCTCTGCCCCGTCCAATGGTCAGAAGGGAGCTCCTCAAGTCACACAGTAGATGAAGCTAGTATTCCTGCAATCAGTGACATAAGGTCATGCAGACATCCGGTAGGACGTGTGTCACAAGCATCTGCTGTAACTTAAGATCAAGTGGTATATATAAATAAGGTCAGGAAGCATCCTGTTTCTAGACTGGAAACTAAGAGCATACAGGATTGGCATTAACTTGAAAAGCATAATAAATTTGTTGATAGATAGATAGATAGATAGATAGATAGATAGATAGATAGATAGATAGATAGATAGATAGATAGATAGATTAAACAGAATGTTGTGTCTGCTTGTTTGTTCCAAGTTGGCGCAAAAACTACTGATCTGATTTTCATAAAAACTGCAACATTTTGTAGTGGAAACTCCTAGAAATAAACTGCACTTTGTTTCATCTCGATCCATAAAGTTAATGCTGAGCAATAATAAAATTTATTGACATCATCAATGTAAGAGATAGGTGTGGCACCATGTGCACGGCTGGTAAGGGGTGGGGGGAGAAGTGCTTTGGGCCCACAGTCACTTGAATAGGATAGGCTACATAGCAGTCTGTGCACAGGGCACACAATGACATTGTGGTGGGTGTAGGTGCTGCTGCCAACAGTCTGTATAGTGCTGCTGGTCATGTGGGCCACTCCTGCGACAAAGCAATACAACTAGAACAACTCAAATTAAAAAAATGTTGGCAGGTGCAGCCGGGCAGCAGCTAGTACATTACATATATACAGCGGTTAAAATAAGTATTGAACACATCAACATTTTTCTCAGTAAATATATTTATAATGGGGCTATTGTAATGACATTTTCACCAAATGTCAGCAACAACCCATGCAATCCACACATGCAAAGATATCAAACCATAGGTGTCCATAAATTAAGTTATGTGTAATAATGTGAAATGACACAGGGAAAAAGTATTGAACACATGAAGAAAAGGAGGTGCAAAAAGGCATGGAAAGCCAAGACACCAGCTGAAATCTATCAGTAATTAGAAAGCAATCCTGTCCCTTGTCAGTGCAAATTAATATAAGCTGGTTCAGTCCCAACTGATGGCCTATAAAAGGTGTCTCATTACCAAGGTGTCACACAAGAAACATCTCATGATGGATAAAAGCAAACAGCTCTCTCAAGACCTTTGCAACCTTATTGTTGCAAAACATACTGATGGCATTGGTTACAGAAGGATTTCTAAACGTTTGAATGTTCCAGTGAGCACTGTTGGGGCCATAATCTGGAAGTGGAAAGAACATAATTTCACCATAAACCGGCCACGACCAGATGCTCCTCGCAAGATTTCTGACAGAGGAGTGAAAATAATTATCAGAAGAGTTGTCCAAGAGCCAAGGACCACTTCAGAAAGACCAGGAATTAGCAGGTACAATTGTTTAAAAGAAAACAATAAGTAATGCACTCAACCGCCAAGGCCAGTATGCACCGTCACCACGCAAGACTCCATTACTGAGGAAAAAGCATGTTGAAGCTCGTTTAAAGTTTGCTGCACAACATTTGGACAAGCCTGTGAAATATTGGGAGAATATAGTCTGGTCAGATAAAACCAAAATTGGTGGGCGTGCCGTGTAGGGAGTGACGCGACTCTTTCAGCCACGCCATGATGATGTATTCATCCCCCACACCGGCAACGCATCCTGCAGCACATGGGTGAGTGTCTTGTTACCTATATATGTACCTTGTCTTTGTATGTATTTGGTCCCTGCAGAAAATCTTGTTTATAAAGATTGAAACATTGGATTAAACCTTGACTTAGTGTCCAGTGATTCAAAGTCCTGTGAGTGCCACCGCCATCTCGATTTTTATATACGGAGTGAGTCTTTACACCCGGGGAGGGCACCAAGGCAAGTGGTCTATTTTACTTTGTATGAGTTCTGGTCTGTTGGATATATATATATATATATATATATATATATATATATATATAATTAAATACACTTTACATCTATTAATTAAAATATGACTGGAATTTAGGCTTTAATTCAGGATCATATGGCCATGAGCATTTTGTAAAAAGCAGCTAAGCTACAGTACAAAAAAAAATGGGAAACTATTGCTGCTACTCAACAATAATTTTATACACACAGACACAATCAATAAGTGTTACCACTTAGGCTAAGCAATTATCGTTCCAACCAGTCAACTAGTTAGCTATTTGGAATGATAATCTGTAATGTGTGGGAGCAAACAATGATCATCTTGGTGCTGTAATAAGGTACAAAATGACTGAACCTGGTCATTTCATTATGTTAGTTAAATCAAACATAGGGAAAAATTGGAAGCTTTCTCCCCAAGTGAATGATTTTCAGCTCAGAAATATGTATAAAGAAAAAAAGAAAGAAAGAAAGAAAGAAAGAAAGAAAGAAAGAAAGAAAGAAAGAAAGAAAGAAAGAAAGAAAGAAAGAAAGAAAGAAAGAAACACAATGTGTGGTGGTCTCCCCACCAAACCTTTTACCCAGCTAATGTGCTTTCAGCCCAGAGCTGTTCAATCCAAAACCAGTAGAAAAAATGATGTGGGGTCCACTCTGACGGGGCTGGTAGAACCACAGAAGGGGCACCCACCATGTGTAACAATTTCTAGGTCATTTGGCACTAGGGCTGATTTCACCTGTCCTTGGTTTAACCAGGCCTGATGCTAATAGTGCCAGGCTCTTCTGCATACCAGATACCTGCTGGGTATGGAGGTAAAAGTAATAATAGTTTGGAGCGAGATAAAGTACCAACCAATTAGCTCCTGTCACTTTACAGGCTGTGTTTGAAAAATGACAGGAGCTGATTGGTTCTTCTTTATCTCTCTCCAAGCTTTGATAAATATCCCCCTTTGTCTTTGTTGAATTATAAGTTCAATCATGATCTGATAGCCAAACAGGACTGCACCAGGGCCAGCCAGGACCTGTAAGTCATCAAAGAAAAAAAAAAAAAAGAAGAAACATAGGGGTGCATTCAATTACACCCAATGTGTTTTCGGGGAATAAAATGTTATTTTAACGCTTGAAGCACTTTTAGTCAATTCAATTAGATCCCATCTTATTCGCCAAAAAATATATCTGTTTTCAGGCGTATATACATATAGAATCTGTGATAAGTTCATGAATCCTATGTGTTAATGCCGGCACCTGCCCGAAAACAGACAGTTTTCTAGCATTTTTTTGGAGCCTGCTGAGCTCCTCAAAGAAATGCCAATAAGCAGGGGCATCAAGAGGGAAGGAGTTACCCAGGCCTGGGCATGTTTTGTTGGAGGGGCCCGGGCCCGCCCCCCCCTAGCACCCTCCCCGCCGACCCCTTACCTGTCAGCAGCGCAGCACATGCTGCTGCATGCTGGGCTGCAGTGGGACCAGGGAGATTGCTGCCGCGGACCAGCAGCAGTCTCCTCTCCCTGTGCTGGGGTGTTGGGGATTGATCACCCTGATCGCACCCCCCTCCTCAGCCCACATGATGCTGATGGGCTTTTTTTCTAAGGGGGCATGGCCACAGCTTCCACTATTAGGCCACGCCCCGATAAGTGCGGTCTTCGAGGCTAATTGAATTAGCCCGGGGGAACAATTAGCCACCAGTAAAGTACGGTGGCTAATTGAATTTCCCCTTTAGACTAAGAAAAAAAAAGTTTTATTATAAAACATCTTTTATTAAATACTTACCTGGTCCAAAAGTCCTGAATTAGTTCAAAGTGTACCCATTACCCCCTCCCCCCCCCAAAAAAAAAATAAAGAAACAAACTAGACTGCTCAGAGAGCGTCTGGAACTACTTCCGGATGTGATATCATTGTGTTTATTCTTAATATGGTATTTTCTCATAGTTTGACTTCAAGTAACCATAAGAAGGCACACTATATTAAGAATAAGAAAATGTTAAAGTCTTTTGCGGCAGGAGATCCTCATTATCTCCGGGACTGTATGCGATCCATTTAAAAAAATATATATTTTAAGAGGAGAGGGGCTTGTATATTGGACTAATTCAGGACCTTTAGACTAGGTAAATACTTCATAAAAGATGTTTTACAAAACTGTGTTTGTGTTGTTATTTATTAAAGTCTTTGATTCTTAAACAGTGCTTGTTATTTTTTAAATTTTTGGGGGGTGAACTAGAGGGCCCAGCTGGCCACTCTCAGACCCGGAGACAATGAAAATCTCCTGCCACAAAAGCGTTAAACTTTAACATTGCCTCATACTTAATATACGGTATTCTTCTGCAAAAAAACAGTATGTAGAACCAGGGGCGCCCTAAGAGAGAAGGGGGCCCGTGTGCACTCCTCGTGCGGGGTCCCCTCCTCTCTTCCCGATGGCCAGCAGCCGACTGACGCGGCAGGCCAGCCACTAGAGCATTAGTAGACTCCGGGCACTAGAGTGTGCCTGGAGTCTACTGCTCATGCGCAGAACACCGGAAAAATGGCCACGGCAGCCATTTTCCAGTGTTCTGAGCAGTGCTGACACCCGTCGCGGGACCACGGACAGGTAAGTTTAAAATAATATGGGTGCAGGGTGTGTGGTGCGGACCCCCTGGACCCGGGGGCCCCGCACACACTGCGCTCTTTATAGATACGCCACTGTGTAGAATGGACAGTAATCTCTTTAAAAGCAAGAATAAACCAGCACATTAGGAACATATAAAAGGAAAGGAGGAACACATTCTATCTGCACACTTTAAACAGGATCACAATTGCAATCCAAGAGAACTTAACTTCATGGCAATAAAGGAGGTTAAGAAAAATAGGAGAGGTGGCAATAAAATCAAAACAATTAACAAAGAAGAGCTTAAGTGGATGGTAACACTGAAAACCCCAGTGCCCCGATAAAACAATGAGATCAAATCAATCCTCAGCACTATGTCTGTTATCAGTTACGAGGTCTCCAACACATGCCAATCCCTTGGCCAACACTAAAACGACATTCTTTCTCACATTACCACAACATAAGAACCTCTAGATTAATACCACCATCCTCCCTCTTCCATGCAAAACTTCCATTATAGTCTATAATCCCATATAAAAAGACTACAGGTATGTCATACAAATTAGAACACAACTTTAGGTATAAAGCCCATCTCAATCATCACCATGTTTACAACATATATACAATAGAGTCACCATGACTCTATAGATTGTAAGCTTGCGAGCAGGGCCCTCTTACCTTTATGTATATCTTTTACATGTGCCTTTTATGTATGTATGTCTGTCTTTTACAACCCAGTAAAATGTTAATGTTGATTCAAATTGTAAAGCGCAATGAAATTTGCTGCGCTATATAAGAAACTGTTAATAAATAAATAATGACAAATCAAGTCACTGCAGTCAATCCAGCTACAATAGATACAATTAGCACTAATCTACTGAATCAAGTAAAGCATCATGGCACACAAACCAGTAGAGAGTTAAACCCAAATAACAATAGTCAATGATATACTGTAGGAACACTCCAATTTACACCCAACCACAAGAGTAATCACACTACACATACAATATCAGTAAGGGAATGGGACTATAATCAGTACACATCATGTTACAAGAATGAATGCAGCTACACATCATTGTTTATTTGATGGACATGGAGAGACTATGATCTTATACCGTATCATTCACTTTCAGTTAGTTATATTTGTATAATCTGTATATGGTCAGTATTGATCTCTATGCCATTTACAGGACCAATAGTCAAGGCTACCAGAAAAGGAATACTGAAGGAGCACCATTTTATACACATGAACTGACAATTTCACATTAGAACATAGCATTCTACCTTCATGGGGAACCCAGGGCCGGATTGAGGGCTACATGGGCCTGGAGATGAAAATGATCAAGGGCCTATTATGAAAAGCAGAAAGGTGTGACCATTGCTGTGTGGGTGTGGCCAATGCCATGTGGGCATGTACACCCCTATTCTCTCAGCCCCAATGTCTCCCTAAATATGTAAAATAAAAAAAAGCTTCATTTTGTGTGGTAAATAGAAATACAATTTTACTACTTATGATTTATGGCAGATGGCCAGTCAACATGCTGTCATAACTATGGGCCTATTTTTTATGTGGAGGCCTGGAGCTGTAGCTCCATCCACCGTATTATTAATCTGGCCCTGGGGGAACCAACTATTAAACTCCCATTCGGGCTCATATCCTGCCCCTGAAGGAACTTTACATTCAAACAATAGGTAATCAGCATGACTATCTAATGGAGAACTCTCAAGAGCATCCAACCCACCATTTAAATGAGCCAAAGCCCAGAACTAACACTAACCCTAAAGAAAACTGAAATGCATCAGTGATTCACTCGCTTTCATTACTCACATTCTGTTATAATACACAATTGCATAAAACCTCCAGAACTACACTACATAGGTCTTCTGCCTATAACAACCGCCCTTTTCCCATAGAGAGTTTTTGACATTAACAGCAGGAGCTGTAACAACAGATAGCCTGATAATGGTAACTACAAAAAAATTACACTTTTCCAATATTAAGTAAAGCGATACTTAACAACAGGTGATACAGGGAGCAGGAGATCATGGATCAAACTGGATAGCACACAGAGATTCTGGATACCAGCAGTACATACAGAATATTCACCAGGAACTCAGATCATCATGCTTACACCAAAGGCATGAAGCTAAGCTATAACTGACAAAGAGGTGAAGGCATGGCTGCATTTTAACACATACATACATACACACACACACACACACATATATTATATATTTATAAATTGATATATATATATATATATATATATATATATATATATATATATATATTAGGGATGAGCGTGTTCGGTTCCCTGAGAACCGAACCCACCCGAACTTCGGGGATCCGGGGCGATCCGAGCCCAAGCTCGGATTTCCCTGTCTGCCCCGGATCCCTCTCCCGAGGCAAAACCTCGAGATCTGCTGTCGGATCTCGAGGTTTTGCCTTGAGCGGCCATTTAAAAAAAAATGCCTTTGCCTTTAATGGGCAAAGTGCTGATTGGCTGACAGAGCCGTCTGTCATGGCTCTCAGCCAATCAGCATTATGGTGCTCATTTGCATGTAGCACGGACTCGTGAGATCCGTGCTACATGCATCTGTGTGATTGACAGTGACACAGAGCACAGATGGGACAGTGAGACCCTTCTGTGCTGCTGTGTATTTCAATGACACAGATGCACGCACGGACCAGGAGATCCGTGCTACTTGCATCTGTGTCATTGACACAGAGCACTGACGGGTCCGTGAGACCCGTCTGTGCTGCTGTGGTAAAAGAAAAAAAAAAACCTGTGTAAAAAAAGAAAAAATGGCGTGCCCCCCCCAAAAGAGAGCAACCAGCCCCGGGCATTAGTGACCCAGTGCTGGGTGTGCTTAAATACAGGGGACAAACGACGTAGGGGTCCCCTGTACTTAAGCACAACCAGCACCGGGCTAGTCAGAACCAGCGCTGGTTGCCAAAATATGGGGGACAAACGACGTAGGGGTCCCCCGTATTCTGCGCAACCAGCTCTGGGCTCTGATCCGGTCCTGGTTCTGGAAATACAGGGGAAAAAAATTTGTAGGGTTCCCCTGTATGTTCCAGAACCAGCACTGGGCTTTTTCTAGCGGGGGGCTGATGCCACAGCCAGGGGAGCCCTTTCACCGGGCCCCCCAGCCACAGCATCAGCCCTGACCGCTAGTCAGCCCAGGCCGGGGATCCCTGGAGAGCTGGGGACCCCCCCAATAAAGGGGTCACCCTCTCCAGGGCACCCCAGGCCCAGGCTGATAGCCCGGGGCTATCTCCGCCACCCCTGGTGGCGGTGGGTGGCGGGTTGATTGTGTGGTGTGGTGTAAATAAAGAATATCAAACATTGTCTTTACAAGTAGAACTGCAAGTCCCAGCAAGCCTGCCCCCCATGCTGGTACTTGGAGAACCACAAGTACCAGCATGCAGGGCATTAAGGGCCCACTAGTACCTGTAGTTCACCTGTAAAAAAATGTTTAAAAAAAACACAGGACACACACACCGTGACAGTATAAGTTTATTAAACATACATACACACACACATGTACACATACTCACCTATGTAACCCAGTAGCATCGGTCCACTTGTCCGGTAAACTATCCATAGGGGACCTGTGAAAAAAAACATACTCACCATCTCCTATGCGAGGTTCTGTCCTCTTCGTTCCAAAGTAGGCATCCCCGAACTTGGCATAAAAAAAAAACGAAAACGCAATCCACGAACTTAGTACCGTTCTATAGAACGGTACTTCCCGAATGAGAGCTTAGCGGCGGGGTATCACCATGGAAACCCCGCTGCTAAGCGTTCATTGGCTGAGAGAGGCCATCTCCCGTCTCTCTCAGCCAATGAACGGCTCCCTCCATTGTAGTCAATGGTGGGAGCCGCAAGGTTATTAAAGTTTACCCTGCGGTTCCCACCATTGACTACAATGGAGGGAGCCGTTCATTGGCTGAGAGACGGGAGATGACCTCTCTCAGCCAATGAACGCTTAGCAGCGGGGTTTCCATGGTGATACCCCGCCGCTAAGCTCTCATTCGGGAAGTACCGCTCTATAGAACGGTACTAAGTTCGTGGATCGTGTTTTCGTTTTTTTTTTTTGCCAAGTCCGGGGATGCCTACTTTGGAACGAAGAGGACAGAACCTCGCATAGGAGATGGTGAGTATGTTTTTTTTCACAGGTCCCCTATGGATACTTTACCGGACAAGTGGACCGATGTTACAGGGTTACATAGGTGTGTGTGTGTGTGTGTGTGTGTGTGTGTGTGTGTGTGTGTGTGTGTGTGTATGTATGTTTAATAAACTTATACTGTCACGGTGTGTGTGTCCTGTGTTTTTTTAAACATTTTTTTTACAGGTGAACTACAGGTACTAGTGGGCCCTTAATGCCCTGCATGCTGGTACTTGTGGTTCTCCAAGTACCAGCATGGGGGGCAGGCTAGCTGGGACTTGCAGTTCTACTTGTAAAGACAATGTTTGATATTCTTTATTTACACCACACCACACAATCAACCCGCCACCCACCGCCACCAGGGGTGGCGGGGATAGCCCCGGGCTATCAGCCTGGGCCTGGGGTGCCCTGGAAAGGGTGACCCCTTTATTGGGGGGTCCCCAGCTCTCCAGGGATCCCCGGCCTGGGCTGACTAGTGGTCAGGGCTGATGCTGTGGCTGGGAGGCTCGGTGAAAGGGCTCCCCTGGCTGTGGCATCAGCCCCCCGCTAGAAAAAGCCCAGTGCTGGTTCTGGAACATACAGGGGAACCCTACAAATTTTTTTCCCCTGTATTTCCAGAACCAGGACCGGATCAGAGCCCAGAGCTGGTTGCGCAGAATACGGGGGACCCCTACATCGTTTGTCCCCCATATTTTGGCAACCAGTGCTGGTTCTGACTAGCCCAGTGCTGGTTGTGCTTAAGTACAGGGGACCCCTACGTCATTTGTCCCCTGTAATTAAGCACACCCAGCACTGGGTTACTAATGCCCGGGGCTGGTTGCTCTTTTTTGGGGGGGTGCACGCCATTTTTTTTCTTTTTTTACACAGGTTTTTTTTTTTTTACCACAGCAGCACAGACGGGTCTCACGGACCTGTCATTGCTCTGTGCCAATCACACAGATGCATGTAGCACGGATCTCCCGGGTTCGTGCTACATGCAAATGGGCACCATAACGCTGATTGGCTTCCTGTCTGCCACTGCAGTGCCACTCCTAGATGGGCCACGTGTTTGTGCCGCCCACTTGTGTCGCTTAGCATAGTCATCCAGCTACCTCAGTGCAACCTTTTGGCCTAAAAACAAAATTATGAGGTGTGAGGTGTTCAGAATAGAGTGGAAATGAGTGGAAATTAATGTTATTGGGGTTATTAATAGCGTAGGAACAAAAAAAGGCCCATTTTATGTGATTTTAGCGGTTTTTTTTTATTTTTTAAGAAAAAATACAGATCCAAAACACAAAACCCAGAACCCAAAACACGGAAGGGTGGTTTTGGCAAAACCAATCCAGATCCAAAACACGAAGAAAGATCCAGATCCAAAACACAAAACACGAAAAGTGGCCGGTGCACACCCCTAATATATATATATATCAATGACAAATCATCAATTAAGACAAGCTCCCTGCAAGTGAAATGAGTTACAGGTTTGCTGCTACACATAGGAGAGTAACTAATGAGAATCCCAGCATTAAAACATCAGTTGCAGACATTCCTGTGCAGCCTCTGATCATATACTGTATCTTAGTAATGATTGGAACCAGCATGCGCAGCAGTTACTGACGCTGGAGTTCAGACCTCCTAGCAACCAGCGGGACCTGAGGTGGTTGTGAAATGCTGCACTGTCCACAGAGACTCCTAACAGTACCCCTCCTAAAGGAGGGGTTAAAGAACCTCTAGATCTAGGTTTACACGGAAACAATCTAAAGAAGTCCTTCTTTAAATTTGTGCATGTAAATTCATATCAGGAACCCAAGGCCTTTCTTCTTGCCCATAACCTTTCCAATGAACTAAAAATGTATCTGACCTTGAACTCTTTTGGAATCCAAAATTTTCTCTACTCCGTATCCCTGGTGACCTTGGGCCAGTACTGGAGATGGTTTTCTAGGATGAACAAACTCTAAATTCCTATAACAAACCACAGGCTTAAGCAATAAACAGTGGAAGGTATTTTAAATTTTCAAAGTCTGAGACGGAATGCCACAGGATTTTACTTGTTTAATGATCTGAAATGGTCCAATGTACCTTGGACCAAATTTCCTCGACGGTTGACGAAGTTGAATATTATGATTGGATAACCATACTTTATCGCCCACTGTAAACGAATAAGGTCTACGAATTGAGAGCAAAATTTACTTTTCTCTAAATAGCCTTTAAGCAAGAAGCAGTATTGTGAGTCAGAGGAAAGTTACTGGGCATTAAAGAATAAAACACATTTGCTCTAGGACCATATCCATAAACATAAAACAATGAAGATACATTGGAGGAGGAATGACATGCATTATTATAAACAAATTCTGTAATCGGTAAGTATTCCACACAATTATTATGCAGTTTAGAAATAAAACAACGGAGACACTATTCTAATGATTTACTAACTCATTCTGTTGTTCTGTTAGACTGTGAATGAAATCCAGAAGACAAACTGAAGTTAATATACAAAGAAGTAAGATTTACAGAAAGATTTCCAAAACTGGGCAATAAATTGCGAGCCTGTATTAGATACGGTACAAAGGGGTAGACCATGCGCAATCTGAAGATGTCTTTAATAAACAATGATGCCAAATCGTGACAAGAGGAATGAAATTAGCTGATTTGCTGAAGTGGTCTACCACCACCTAGATGGTATTACATCCTGAAGCAACTGGCAAGTCCACAATAAAATCCATTGAAATATGAGACCATGTTTTTTTAGGAATATTATGAGCCATCAGTTGTCCAGATGGAGAAATATGAGGTGTATTATTTTTTGCACATACCTTAGTATCTTTAGTGAGTGTATGCCACCAAACTGAACGTGATAGCAATTTTAAAGTCTTGGAGATACCTGGGTGACTGAAAACTTTACTGGAATTGATAACTCAGACAACACAGTACACCAAAGATTTTCAGGAATGAACAAAAGACCGGAAGGAGTTTATGGCGGAGGATTGAAGGATTGACCTGTGAAGAGAGATCTTGTGCCAAGAATGGAATCTGCTGGAACAATAGGTAGTTTAGTGGCCATTACATTATGTTTTTGAAGAAAACTGCAAGATAAAGCATTAGCCTTATATTTCTGGAACCAGGTCTGTATGTAATGATGAAATTGAACCGGGTGAAAAATAGTGTCCAATGTGCCTGTCTAGAATCGAGGCTTTAAGTGGATTCAATGAAAAGTAAATATTTATGGTCTGTGATCACCGTGATCATGTGCTTAGCTCCCTCCAGCCAATGTCTCCAAACTACAAAGGCCCATTTGATCGCAAGTAATTCACAATTTCCGACATCATAATTGGATTCTGCAGCAGAAAATTTCAAAGACAAATAGGCACATGGGTGTAGCTTATTATCCAACTGATCTCTCTGCGACAAGATGGCTCTGACCGCTACCTCAGTGGTATCTACTTCAACAACAAAGGGCAATTCCAAATTAGGGTAATGAAGAACTGGAGCAGAGATAAAGCTTGTTTTATTGCATGAAATGCTTGTACAGCTTGTGGTGACCAGTTAGCAGTAACTGCTCCCTTTTTGGTTAAAGCAGTAATAGGAGCTGCCTTGACAGTGAAATTGTGAATAAAGCGCCTAGAATAATTTGCAAAGCCTAGAAATCTCTGTATTGCTTACTTTTTAATGAGTTGGACCCAATTGAGAATGCTTGTAGTTACCTGGATCCATGGCAAAATCTTTGGAGATGATAATATATCCCAAGAAAGACAAACTCACACTTCTCAAGTTTGGCAAACAAATGATTCTCGAAGTGTTTGTAAAACTTACTTTGCATGAAGACGATGCACCTCAATAAACTGAGAAAAGAACAAGATATCATCTAAATAGACAACAACAAATTTTCCAAGATACTCCGTAACACTTCATTGATCAAATCCCGAAAAACAGCAGGTGCACTGGAAAGACCAAAAGGCATTACCAGGGATTCGTAGTGTTAAATGCCATTTTCCATATATCCTCTTCCTTGATACGGATCAAGTAATAAGCACTTTGCAAACCAAATTTTGAAAATAAAAGTGGCTACCTTGAGGTGAACAAACAAAATAGATATGAGAGGTAACGGATAGGTATTCTTCACTGTGATTTTATTCAAGCCTCTAAAATCAACATAAGGCCAAAGACCTCCATCTTTCTTGAAACAAAGAAACATCCTGCCCCTACAAGAGATTTAGAAGAAAAAAACCTTTCCCAATACTCTCTTGAATATATTCCTCAATGGATTAGAGCATAGAGTCTTCCTTTAGGCAGTTTAGCTCCAAGAATTAATTCAATAGCACAATCATACTCTCTATGGAAAGGTAGTGTATCCGCTCTGCTTTTAGAAAATACATCCAAAAACTCATGATATTGGAGAGGGAGTCCTTCTGGAACTTGTTGCACAATTTACACTGGCCATGACAAACATTTATCAACACAGTTAGAACCCCAACAAATTTTTTCTCCATTATTCCAATCAATCATGGGATAATGATGTTTAAGCCATGGATGTTCCAAATGAGTTGAACCATAGGACAATGGGTCAAAAATGGCACAATATTTTCAGAGTGCAAAGAACCCACTGTTAAATGGACTGGTCCATCCAGACCGTAAACCATAACCGCTTGAATAATATCAACACTAGGATTACCAAGAGATTTGGCAAAGTCAATATCTAAAAAGTTGCCAGCACCTCCACTGTGTAATACAGAAGAAACATTGGTGACTTGTCAATTAAACAAGATAGATCTGAGTTGGAATCAAAAGAGAATTTTTGGAGGAGATTAATTGTACACCTAAATGGATCTCTTCCTCATCCATTAGGCTTTTGCCTTTTCCCGACTCAATAGGACAATTGTGAGCCAGATATCTTGCCTCCACAATAAAGACATGGGACCTGATTCAGCAAGGATAGCTATTGCAGTCTCACCATGAAGACATGCAATGATTGCAATCGCAATGCCATATGCAACCTAAAATAAGAACGCCCAATTTACCTTACACACATCCGTAATACTTAGCAAGACTGCAAAACTATTGGTAACATCGAGTACCATCGGAGCCTCACGCACACTTGCACAAGGTCTCACTTTACTCAGGAGTTGTTAACTTCATCGCACGCAGTGCAAGCCCAAGCTGTTTATGGCATAGCAGTGGCTCATTTATGCACGCCCCTTCAACAACTTCAAATGCACTGGCACGCCTGCGTTTCACTGACCGCCCCCCTGTCACCACCCCCAAATAATACTTCCTGCCATTCACTCTGCTATGGGTTTGTGAAGTCACTGATCGCAGTGGGGTGTTCACGCATGAGCAGAACGCAACAATCGACTGATTGCTTGCGGAATCGCAGTAGCGTTCCTTGCTGAATTAGGCCCATAATCCCAAGGACCAGCTCCTGGATTACTCATCTGAGTACAATCTGTATACCTCTAGTTGCATAGGTTTAGCAACATCCTCCATAATGCCGGCCATACACGGTGTGATATTGAAACGTCACGATGTGTTGTACGATTTCCCTTGAGATTCTTCCCTTGAAATTCACCATACGATGTGTTCAAATGGTGTACAATTGATTGTTACGATCATACGATACGGATGCTAATGTGTAATGTTTTGCCGTAAGATCTACATTCCAGCTATACGACAGCGGGGATGCGCATCGGCATCGTAAACACACAGCATCAACACACCATGTGCACGATTGATCGTTACGATTGATCGAAATCGTCCACATTGTGCAAAAAATAGCACCGTGTATGGGCCGCTTAATACTGTAGATGCAATAGGGTTACGAGGAATATTCAGGGGTGATTTTTTTTTCTCCAATTTTCTTTCCTTGATACGCCTGTCAATTCTAATAACTAAATGTATGAGGTTTTTCCAAAGTATACAGTCCAGGGTATTGAGCTAAAGAATCCTTAATTAGTTCAGACAAGCCTATCTGAAAAGCCGGGTCATTCCAACCACTGTCAACAGACCAACGTCTGAATTCTGTATAGTGGGCCTGATTCAGACCCGGTCGCAAGTGTTGAGCGCTCGCAACCGGGTCGATGGTGGCCCAGAGCGCATGCGCACAACGGAGCCGGCTCCATCATGCACATGCGCGAGACCCGGATAGCGACGGGCAATCCGTTAATCCGTCTCTCGCACCAAAGGGGGCGTGCTGTCGATGTTGAGTGACAGAACGCCCACTTTGGTGGGTGGGCCGGGGGGGTGGCTGCCCAGACAGAGGCGTGCCCATGAGAACGCCTACCGTTTGGGGGCGGCCCCACTGACATCAGAAGTGATGTCAGTGGGAGAGCTTTCGGCTCTGTTTGAGCCGAAAGCTCTCTGGGGCTTGCGGCCACGAGACCCTACCACAAGGGTCTCGTCGCAAGCCCGATGATCGCGATGGTCTTGACTATCGTGACCATCATCCTGGCCACTCGTATTAGCTGTGGGTGGCAACCCACAGCAATGCGAGCGGCCAGAAGGCCGCTCCAAAAAAAAAGACGCCTTGATTCAGAGCGAGCGCTCTGTCAGAGCGTCCGGCTCTGAATCAGGGCCAGTGTTCTTTAGCAGAGCTGCGGCCTGGCTTAAGGTTACGTAAGTGGGATTCTGCAATCCGTCGCTCCGGGTCTCGCATCAAAGGGGGCGTGCTGTCGATGTTGAGTGACAGCACACCCCCTTTGGTGGGCAGGCCGGGGGGTGGCTGCCCAGACGGAGGCATTCCCATGAGAATGCCTACTGTCTGGGGGCGGCCCCACTGACATCACAAGTGATGTCAGTGGGAGTGCTTTCAGCTCTGTTTGAGCCGAAAGCTCTCTGGAGCTTGCGGACACGAGACCCTACCACAAGGGTCTCGTCGCAAGCCCGATGATCGCGATGGTCTTGACTATTGTGACCATCATCCTGGTCGCTCGCATTAGCTGTGGGTGGCAACCCACAGCAATGCGAGCGGCCAGGAGACTGCCCCATAAAAAAAAAGACGCCCTGATTCAGAGCGAGTGCTGTGTCAGAGCGTCCGGCTCTGAATCAGGGCCAGTGTTCTTTAGCAGAGCTGCGGCCTGGTTTAAGGTTACGTAAGTGGGATTCTGCAGAAACAGTCTGGTCTGGATCATCCTAAAAGAAGTACCTGTGCTTTAAAGAAGGAATCCACAGACGGCAGAGCTATATGATCCAGACTAAAACCAAAGGCCCAAGTTTGTGAGACCCTTTGTAGCAAAGAGATTATGATTCCCACTCTCAATGTCTGACCCAGATTACTTAATTCTCAAACTAAAATACAATTTGCAGCTATCCTTAAAGTTTTGAAAAAACATCCGGGCTCCAGAGAAATGGTCTGGAAGATGCATTTTAGGTAAATTTATAGTTTGCTGGGTAAACATAACAGATTTAAATATATACTCCTGTGTATTTACCTGCAGAGATAAGTCTTGAACTACCTGTGACAGTGTCTGAATTTGATTTGCCAAAACTTGAGCAGGGAGTTCTACCTCCAGTAATTTGTGGTCAGTTATAATGTTATGATACACCTGAACAATTGCATAAAACATCTAGAACCACACTACAGAGGTATTCTGCCTATAACAACTGCCCTTTTCCCATAGAGAGAGATGCTCTCACCGGTACTGAGATGCCACCAGGTCTTAAACTCAGGATAGTAGAGATTTATACAATTATCAAGTGATCTCAAGGCTAATGCTTGATTGGTAGAGCAATAAATGTGAGTACAATGAGACTATATAATAAACTCGTGGTTTTTGACAACAGTATGGTAACTGCAAACAAATGACACTTTTCCAATATTAAGTAAAGTGATACTTAACAACAGGTGACGCAGGAAGCAAGAGACCATGGATTAAACTGGATAGCACACAGAGATTCAGGATACCAGCTGTACAGAGTATTCACCATGAACTCAGATCAGCATTCTTACACCAAGGCATTAAGCTATAACTGACAAAGAGGTGGTGGCCTGGCTGCCTTTTAACACACAAACAGACCAATAACAAACCATCAATTAAGACCAATCTCCTGCACGTTAAATGAACTTCTGCAGAAAGAGAATGAGTCACAGGCACTAGGAGGATTGGGATTTTGGGTCAGGACCCATAAGGCTTGTTATGGCAACTGGAACATAGATGAATCAGAGTGCCCAGATAGTTCAGGACTTTATAATGGCTGATGAAATTTCCCAGAAGGAGATGAAGCAGGTGGCTGCAGAGTGGGCTGCCGTAGTAGTGGTGGATATAGCAGACTGCCTGAGTGTGCAGGAGTAGCAAGAAGCTGCATAGGTGATAGCAACATGTTCTGCAATTATGGTATTAAAAATTAAATGGAATGCACTGGAATCTTGAAATCACAGTGAGCAGGTAATAATACTGTAGACTTGGAAATCACTGCGAGCTAAAATTACACTGGACACCTGGAAATCACAGTGAGCTGGGACAGAAACTGGGTAGGTGATAGCAGCATGTTCTGCTGTGCTCTAGAGCAGTGTTTCCCATACCCATTCCTCAGGTAACACTTGGTGCACAGGTATATTCAATACTGGCTGATACATTTTAAAATATTAACAGGTGGAGATAATTATTTCACTTGTGGTTCTGTGAGGAGACCTGGAAAACATGCACTGTCATTGCTCCCTGAGGAATGAGTTTGGGAAACACTGCTCTAGAACATAGGTTCTCAAACTTGTTTTCCAGGTCTCACAAAATCACAAGTGAAATAATTATCTCCACCTATGGATCTTTTAAAATGTGTCAGTGAGTAATGATTACACCTGTACACCTGCTGGGCCTGGAAAATGTGAACTGTTTGGGGTCCAGAGGACCAAGTTTGAGAACCACTGTTCTAGAGCAATTTGTAGCAGTGTGATAGGCACTGAGTAATTACAGAACAAATCATAACCAAAGCATATTCTGGGGTGTAAGTACTAATAATTGCTGAATAGCTGCGATTATTATCTATCCATATCGTAGGGGATATTTAAATTTTTAATGAAAATATCTCCGCTATGTACAAAGGGTTGCAGTAACCACTGTTACTGCGAGTTATATCCCTGGCATTTAGTAGAAGTCTTTCATGTTTGTGAAAGACTTCTGCGGTGGAAGCTGACCCTGTGCATGTGCACAGCGTCAGCTTCCGGGGAGCTGCAAGAGAGAGATTGAAAAGATCTCTCTCCTGCTCCTAAGCCTCCATAGGCTTAAAGCAGTTTACACCATCTGAAGATGGTGTAAACTACCGGGGCCAAACCCTGAAAAGCTTTGCTTTTTGGAGTTTAGTACATAGGGGTCAGATCATAGTCCCCATTCATAATAATAGGGATTGAGATCTGAAGTGCTAATTAGCACTTTGCCAGAGATTTCTGTGAAATCTCCTGCATTGTGCTTTTAGTACAAAGGTAATACACATACAATTATGCAGAAATTGCAGTTTGATTGATACATAGACCCCTAAAACACTTATCAGAAACCCAGGAAGTAACTACCTTTACTAGTACTACCAGTACTAGAGTGGTTATCATAGCAATTATCATTGCAATGCAGAATGGACTATAATTTCCAAGGGAAGTGAGACGAATTGTGGCAGCATTCAGTAAACAATTAAATTATTTTAGTAGAGTGCTTTTCTACACCCAAAGAAAGGCACTCAGGGCAAATTCACACTCACATGTCATATAACTAGGCTTACCATACTATCCCTTTAAATCGGGACACTCATGAATTACACAGGTTCTGTGGCTGGCTGACTTGAAGCCTGAATTTCACATTGTTTTAATGAGCCATAGACCCTGTGTAATCCATGAGTGTCCTGAGTTAAAGGGATTATATGGTAAGCCTACATATATATACATATATTTCTCTATTTAGATCCACTTTAAACCAACATCCAAATAAGGATTGCTATTTTCCTTCTTGTTGCCAATGTTTGAGAGTAATCATTAACATTGATCTGCACACACACAGTCGGCACTTCATTCAGCATAACAATGTGATAATCCTAATAAGTTAATCATCTTAGAGAGGTGCTATTCTCTGTTAAACTAATATTACTTTCAAATCTTAACTTTGGGTTTGTACTTCACTTGTAAGTGGGTTTTTTACAAGATTAGAGATTTATCAGTATGAAAAAGTAACAAAGCCTGTGCTGGACAAAGGTGTTTTTAGCAGAAGTAATATACAATGAAGATGAAACAAGTTTAATGTAACAAACATTAGCAAAGCAGTGGTGTACCAAGGATCAGCCTTTCATTAGAGATCCCACCTCAGGAGTTGTCTTTGCAGCACTTGTTCCAGTAATAATTGCTTTAAGACTTATTAAGCAGATTGGTTTCTAAAAAAGATACATTTTCCTCTTTGCTTCGGATGCAAGGGAAAATGGAAGTAAGGTCTGAAAACGAAAAATAGATAATGGTGTGGCACCTGAGGGCAAAACTATTAGCATTTCCAATACTATACAATGTCTTAGAAGAGAAAGGAAAATAATATAGCAACATATGGTCTTTCATTTATCTGAAAGAAAAAGTTGGTAGAAATAATTTTCAGCTTGTAAGAGGAAAAATCTGACCTTTCAGGTAGCCTGATTATTACTAAAGAAGAAACAACGGTAACCCCTACCAAATATCAGGAATATGATTTATGATCTTCTCTCTATGGTATAATAACCACAGCTCTCTCTCAAGATAACTTATCAAAGCAACATTTAACTGTAAGCATTTAGGAAGGGAGGGAACTCAGACTGACTAAAGTGAGATAAATTAGCCTATGCATAATTATTCCTTCCAAATCAGTTATCATCTATCTAGGGTTCACTGCATACATTTAAACCACTCACTTATGTTTTTAATAAAGTCTATATACAGCAATGCAGCTAATCACCACCCAGTCAATCAATTCGGTTTACGATGTGGCAACTGCTGTTAGCTGCAAAGAGAGAGGAAGAGAAGATAATCCCATATTTTAAATAAAGAACAGATTTGCATCTACATTATGGAATACAAAATCAACTACTGCATTTTATAGTTTGGAGCAATCAGAGGACAAAGGAAAGAATTTATCCTTCCTGGACAATTTCCATAATATTCTGTGCATTGGTGATACCAGCACGTCTATCTAGCTAGCACCCCACACACTAAAAATGAATCATTTTTGTTATATAGAAGAAAGCAAGTCCTTCTAAGTGTTTATATAGGGTTGTAAAGACATCAGCATGTACAGATCCAGCAGTTTTAAAAAGTTCCAGTGACCTTGTCACTAATTGTACAGCCGTCATGTACCTAGTGACCAGTCAATTAGTTTAGTATTGATCACCGCGCCTCCAATAAACAACTGTATTTATCCTCCTCCCCAAGCACTAATTAATAAGGGGGAGAGGCCGACTATCCGGTGGCCCCGCTTTTACCTTGCGCTACGCAATAACTTAGACCAAGCATTTGTTTTGGGCAAACGGTCACAGTTTTTATTAAATCACAGCACACTTAAAACTAGGGGTGTGCACCGGCCACTTTTCGTGTTTTGTGTTTTGGTTTTTGATCTGGATCTTTCTTCGTGTTTTGGATCTGGATTGGTTTTGCCAAAACCACCCTTCCGTGTTTTGGGTTCTGGGTTTTGTGTTTTGGATCTGTATTTTTTTTAAAAAAAGCATAAAAACAGCTAAAATCACAGAATTTGTAGGTTTTTCTGCTCCTATGATATTATTAACCTCAATAACCTTAATTTCCACTCATTTCCAGTCTATTCTGAACACCTCACACCTCACAATAGTGTTTTATGTCCAAAAGGTTGCACCGAGGTAGCTGGATGACTATGCTAAGCGACACGAGTGGGCGGCACAAACACGTGACCCATCTAGGCGTGATACTGCAGTGGCAGACAGGATGGCAGTTTGAAAAACTAGGCCCCAAACTGTACATAATGCAAAGAGAAAAAAGAGGTGCAAGATGGAATTGTCCTTGGGCCCTCCCACCCACCCTTATGTTGTATAAACAGGACATGCACACTTTAACAAACCAATCATTTCAGCGCCAGGGTCTGCCACACAACTGTGGCTGAAATGATTGGTTCGTTTGGGCCCCCACAAAACAAGCTGGCAATTAATCTGTCCCTGCACGAACTGGCTCTACGGAGGCAAGATGTCATCCTCATCCTCCTCATCCACCGATTCCTCACCCTCTTCAGTGTGTACATCCTCATCCTCACAAAGTATTAACTCGTCCCCACTTGAATCCACCACCACAGGTCCCTCTGTACGTTCTGGAGGCTGGTCTCCCTGGAAGAGCTGATAATTCATTTTGATGAACATCATCTTCTCCACATTCTGTGGAAGCAACCTCCTACGCCTTTCGCTGACAAGGTTCCCGGCTGCACTAAACACTCTTTCGGAGTACACACTGGAGGGGGGGCAACTCAGGTAAAATAGAGCCAGTTTGTACAGGGGCCTCCAAATTGCCTCTTTTTCCTGCCAGTACAGGTATGGACTGTCTGACATGCCTACTTGGATGCTGTCACCGATGTAATCCTCCACCATTCTGTCAATGGTGACAATATCATATCCAGTGACAGTAGACATGTCAGAAATTGTTGCCAGGTCCTTCAGTCCGGACCAGATGTCCAAACTTGGTCCTGCCTGCCCTGCATCACCGCCAGCGGGTTGCTTAGGATACCTAAGTTTTTTCCTGGCAGCCCCAGTTGCGGGAGAAAATGAAGAAGGAGCTGTTGACGTGTCACGTTCCGCTTCAGCTGACAGTGTGTTCACCAGCAGGTCTTTGCACCTCTGCAGGCTTGTGTCAGCCGGAAAGAGAGACACCACATAGGCTTTAAACCTAGGATCGAGCACGGTGGCCAAAATGTAGTGGTCTGATTTCAACAGATTGACCACCCTGGAATCCTGGCAAAGCGAATGAAGGGCTTCATCCACAAGTCCCACATGCCGAGCGGAATTGCTCCGTCTTAGCTCCTCCTTCACTTTCTCCAGCTGCTTCTGCAAAAGCCTGATGAGGGGAATGACCTGACTCAAGCTGGCAGTGTCTGAACTGACTTCACGTGTGGCAAGTTCGAAGGCCTGGAGAACCTTGCACAACACGGAAATCATTCTCCACTGCGCTTGAGTCAGGTGCATACCCCCTCCTTTGCCTATGTCATAGGTGGATGTATAGGCTTGAATGGCCTTTTGCTGCTCCTCCATCCTCTGAAGCATATAGAGGGTTGAGTTCCACCTTGTCACAACCTCTTGCTTCAGGTGATGGCGGGGCAGGTTCAAGAGTGTTTGCTGGCGCTCCAGTCTTCGGCATGCAGTCGCTGAATGGCGAAAGTGGCCTGAAATTTTTCGGGCCACCCAAAGCGTCTCCTGCACGCCCCTGTCGCTTTTCCGAAAATTCTGCACCACCAAGTTTATTGTGTGAGCAAAACATGGGACGTGCTGGAATTTGCCCAGATGTAATGCCCGCACAATATTGGTGGCGTTGTCAGATATCACAAATCCCCAGGAGAGTCTAAGTGGGGTAAGCCACTGGGCGATGATTTCCCTCAGTTTCTCTAAGAGGTTGTCGGCGGTGTGCCTCTTACTGAAACCGGTGATACACAGCGTAGCCTGCCTTGGAACGAGCTGGCGTTTCTGAGATGCTGCGACTGGTGATGCTGCTGCTGTTGCTGCGTAAGGTGATACATCTACCCAGTGGGCTGTCACAGTCATATAGTCCTTAGTCTGCCCTGTTTCACTTGTCCACATGTCCGTGGTTAAGTGGACATTGGGTACAACGGCATTTTTCAGGACACTGAGGACACTTTTTCTGACGTTTCTGTACAGTCTCGGTATCGTTAGCCTAGTGAAGTGGAATCTAGACGGGATTTGGAACCGGGGACACACTACCTCCAGCAATTGTCTAAATCCCACTGCACTAATGGCGGATACCGGACGCACGTCTAACACCAACATAGCAGTCAAGGCCTCAGTTATACGTTTTGCTTCAGGATGACTGCTGTCGTACTTCATCCTCCTCGCTAAGGACTGTTGGAGGGTCAATTGTTTAGTAAAAGTAGTGGTGTTCCTACTTCCTCTCTGGGATGATGAACGACTCCCAGCAGCAGCAACAGCAGCAGCAGCAGCAGGAGGCGTAGCAATGCAGGATCCTCCGGAGGAATCCGGGATAGGAGAGTCAGTCATGCCAGTGACATGGCCTGCAGGACTACTTCCGATCCTGACTAAGGAGGAAATTGACGAGGAGGGAGTTGACGGTGTGGTTTGCAGGCGCTTGGATACAACAGGACAACGGGATTTAGGTGTCCCTGGACTGCTTACGGTCTTAGCCAAAGTTTCTGAACTTGACAGTAACTTATTATGAACGCGCTGCAGGTGCCGTATAAGGGAGGATGTTCCTAGGTGGTTAACGTCCCTACCCCTACTTATTCCACCTTTACATAAGGTACATATGGCAAGACAGTTGTTGTCCGGATTTGGATAGAAATATTGCCAGACCAAAGAGGTGGAATGTTTGGTCTTCTGCCCAGGCATGACCGTTATGGGCTTTTTCATCCCACGGACAACAACTGTCTCCCCCGGAGCCTGATTTAAACAAACCACATCACCATCAGAATCCTCCTCGCCAACTTCCTCCTCAGCGCCAGCTACACCAGTATCCTCATCCTGTTGTACTTCAATTTGCATATCAGCAAGTGGACTGTGGGTGCTCCTTTCAGCACTTGCAGGGGGCGTGCAAATGGTGGAAAGAGCCACCTCTTCCCGTCCAGTGCTGGGAAGGTCAGGCATCGCAACCACCACCACACTTGGACTCTCCTTGGGGATTTGTGATATCTTCTTAGAAAGCACAGTTCTTCGCTGTGCTTTTGCCAGCTTAACTCTTTTGATTTTTTTAGTGGGAGGCGGGCTTCCATCGTCATGTGAAGCTGAACCACTAGTCATGAACATACTAGGGATCGACCTTAGCCGTTCCTTGCCACTCCGTGTCGTAAATGGCATATTGGCAAGTTTACGTTTCTCTTCAGCTGATTTAAATGTTTTTTTCAAGGTCATTTTCCTGAACTTTGTCATTTGGGATTGTATGTGCCCTCTATTATGACATTGGGCATCGGCCTTGGCAAACGACGTTGATGGCATGTTATCGTCTATGTCATGACTAGTGGCAGCAGCTTCAGCACTAGGAGGAAGTGGTTCTTGATCTTTCTCTATTTTATTTTTATCGGAGAAAGTTTGGTCCTCCATTTATGTTATATCGATTTGATATATACGTGCGGCTAAACACAGAAAATATTTTTTTGTTTTTGCTGGAGAGTAGTGCACTTTGTGGGTTACACCAGCCATTAAGAAATGAGCAAGCCGGCTCTTTACTTATGGGACACAGGCGCACGCTTGGCGCTGCTCCTTTGTTGATGCACGTGGGGCTACTGCGCACACAATTCACAAACACAGAAAATATTTTTTTTTTTGGTTTGGACTGGAGTGTACTTTGGGGGTTACAGCACCCTTTAACGGTCAAGCCAGCTGGCCCTTTACTTATGACACAGGCGCACGCTTGGCACTACTTTGTTGATGCACGTGCGGCTACTGCTCACACAAATCACAAACACAGAAAATATATATTTTTTGGTTTGGAGTGTACTTTGGGGGTCACAGCACCCTTTAACGGTCAAGCCAGCCGGCCCTTTACTTATGACACAGGCGCACGCTTGGCACTACTTTGTTGATGCACGTGCGGCTACTGCGCACACAATTCACAAACACAGAAAATATATATTTTTTGGTTTGGAGTGTACTTTGGGGGTTACAGCACCCTTTAACGGTCAAGCCAGCCGGCCCTTTACTTATGACACAGGTGCACGCTTGGCACTACTTTGTTGATGCACGTGCGGCTACTGCGCACACAATTCACAAACACAGAAAATAAATTTTTTTTTGGTTTGGACTGGAGTGTACTTTGGGGGTTACAGCACCCTTTAACGGTCAAGCCAGCCGGCCCTTTACTTATGACACAGGCGCACGCTTGGCACTACTTTGTTGATGCACGTGCGGCTACTGCGCACACAATTCACAAAAACAGAAAATATTATTTTTTTTGGTTTGGACTGGAGTGTACTTTGGGGGTTACAGCACCCTTTAACGGTCAAGCCAGCCGGCCCTTTACTTATGACACAGGCGCACGCTTGGCACTACTTTGTTGATGCACGTGCGGCTACTGCGCACACAATTCACAAACACAGAAAATATTTTTTTTTTGGTTTGGACTGGAGTGTACTTTGGGGGTTACAGCACCCTTTAACAGTCAAGCCAGCCGGCCCTTTACTTATGACACAGGCGCACGCTTGGCACTACTTTGTTGATGCACGTGCAGCTACTGCGCACACAATTCACAAACACAGAAAATATATATTTTTTGGTTTGGAGTGTACTTTGGGGGTTACAGCACCCTTTAACAGTCAAGCCAGCCGGCCCTTTACTTATGACACAGGTGCACGCTTGGCACTACTTTGTTGATGCACGTGCGGCTACTGCGCACACAATTCACAAACACAGAAAATTATTTTTTTTTTGGTTTGGACTGGAGTGTACTTTGGGGGTTACAGCACCCTTTAACGGTCAAGCCAGCCGGCCCTTTACTTATGACACAGGCGCACGCTTGGCACTACTTTGTTGATGCACGTGCGGCTACTGCTCACACAATTCACAAACACAGAAAATATTTTTTTTTTGGTTTGGACTGGAGTGTACTTTGGGGGTTACAGCACCCTTTAACAGTCAAGCCAGCCGGCCCTTTACTTATGACACAGGTGCACGCTTGGCACTACTTTGTTGATGCACGTGCGGCTACAGCGCACACAATTCACAAACACAGAAAATATTATTTTTTTTGGTTTGGACTGGAGTGTACTTTGGGGGTTACAGCACCCTTTAACGGTCAAGCCAGCCGGCCCTTTACTTATGACACAGGCGCACGCTTGGCACTACTTTGTTGATGCACGTGCGGCTACTGCTCACACAATTCACAAACACAGAAAATATATTTTTTTTTGGTTTGGACTGGAGTGTACTTTGGGGGCTACAGCACCCTTTAACGGTCAAGCCAGCCGGCCCTTTACTTATGACACAGGCGCACGCTTGGCACTACTTTGTTGATGCACGTGCGGCTACTGCGCACACAATTCACAAACACAGAAAATATTTATTTTTTTGGTTTGGACTGGAGTGTACTTTGGGGGTTACAGCACCCTTTAACGGTCAAGCCAGCCGGCCCTTTACTTATGACACAGGCGCACGCTTGGCACTACTTTGTTGATGCACGTGCGGCTACTGCTCACACAAATCACAAACACAGAAAATATATATTTTTTGGTTTGGAGTGTACTTTGGGGGTTACAGCACCCCTTACCGTTCAAGCCAACCGGCCCTTTACTTATGACACAGGCGCACGCTTGGCACTACTTTGTTGATGCACGTGCGGCTACTGCGCACACAATTCACAAACACAGAAAATATGTTTTTTTTTGGTTTGGACTGGAGTGTACTTTGGGGGTTACAGCACCCTTTAACGGTCAAGCCAGCCAGCCCTCTACTTATGACACAGGCGCACGCTTGGCACTACTTTGTTGATGCTTGTGCGGCTACTGCGCACACAATTCACAAACACAGAAAATATATTATTTTTTTAGCACTTGGGGGGAGCACCCCTGATGGACAGAGCACCCCCTGGACAACACTACAGCACCCCTTTAGGACTGGGACACTGCACAGGACTTTGGAGTGGACACAGCCCCTATGGAGAACTGACTGCACAACACTGTCCAGCCAGCCCCTATGGACTTTGAAGTAGTGGACACAGCCCCTATTAACAACAGCAGCACAGCACAACACAGCCAGCCCCTATGGACTTTGAAGTAGTGGACAACAGCAGCACTACACTACACAGCCCAGCCAGCCCTAACTCCCACCCTCCCTCTTCACTGTCCACAGCCGAGTGAGAAAATGGCGCCGACGCGGGTACCTTATATAGGATCCAAAACCCGCGAGACTCGGAAGGCGGGATGATGACGTTTTGCCTCGATTTCAGATCCGAGTCAGGCGGGAAAGTCGAGCCTGACTCGGATCGGACTCGGATCGGGGGGGCTCGGGGGGGTTCGGATTTCAGAAATCCGAACCCGCTCACCCCTACTTAAAACACACAACAGAGATCACTGGACATGGAGAGTTGATGAGCAAGGCCTAAAAATTGCACGTCCATACGTGCACGGGGTGCGTGTCTGGCCCAACCTTTTATGCCGTAACAAACCGCACCCCCTTCTCACGGGGGCGTGCTTGGCCCCACCTTGGAGGCTGCAGCAAGCCGCACCCCCTTTCTCAACCTGGGGACCAGCTACCATGCGCATACCCCCTTTTGCTTGGCACGCCTCCCGTATGGCCCAGCCATCTCAAGCTGGCGCCAGGTGTGCGGCCTATTTACTGGCGAGCATGCCTGGCCCTCTGAAATCCCCCTACATACCTTGCTCACCATCTCCTTTCACCATACAACCTTACATTGACTGTGACAATGGCTGAACTGGCTATCCCGCCGCCTCAGCCTTAAAGCTATTTCTTTCCTTGGCCACACATTGACCTTTCCTTATTTATTTATATGTTGTTGTTTTTTTTTCGTTTTCTTTCTGTATTTATGAATCATTTATTTATATATATATTTTTTTTTATTTTTTCATATATTTATTTTATTTGTTTCTTTCAGTTTCACACTAACAACCATATACTTTCACCTACGCAAAAGAAACGGTACACAACATCTCGAAATTACAATGTTGCCTGCCTGCGTAAACCTTGCAACTCACCTTCGGGCGGGGTGTGTGGGTAACTTCTTCCCACATGTACACTGCCCCCTCCCCTTGTAACTGCCTTTATATCGTTTCCTGTTGTCTCCCCACCCCCTAACTTGACCACGCTGCCCCTACTGGTCAGTATGCCTTCCTATGTGTTAAACTATGGACGGGCCCCTTAGCCCGTCCCCACCGTTTTCGCACCGCTGGCCCGTGGGCCACCTCGCGCCCCTCCCCCTTACAGGGCTGCGGCGCTATTATGGCATCCTCCGCTTTTATTATCCACAGCAAAAATACAATTATACCCTTGTCTCATGTAGAGGAAAATGTAAGTGTTTAACCCAGCCTCCATGAAAGCTTATCAGCCTTTTTACAGTATTACACATACTTGCTGACTTTCTGGTTGCCCACTCTGGGAGGGGGCAGCCATGTAGGCACAGCAGGGAGTGTTGCGGTGGCAATGGTGGGCGGCACCATGGTATTGTAGTGCAAACCCGTCATTGCGGCCCATCCCCCACTACACAATGCCGAAATTACCGAAAAATGGAAATCAGTGGACTCAGCTACAATGACGCGATTCAACATTACTTGGTAAGTGGGTGGCTGTTGAGGGGGGCGAGGGTGAGATTTTGTTCAGGTGGCGTCGGGAACGCCACACGATTTTTGGGAGCCTCCCAGCCTTTCCCATAGAGTAGACAAGTATGGTATTACATGATCAATATATTATGAATAAAGAGCGCTTGTTCATCAGTTATAATATGTGAAAACGCAATACCTGTGGAAACAAATTGGTTAGCATATAATGTTTATATTTTTTTGATATTTAAGGAAGTCCGTAGATGACACAAGGGTTCCAATATATTGCCATGTGGTGTGGTGTAATGGTAGAGTCAGAACAGAATATCTAGCTCTCTCCCTATTGCTGTGTACACCGGACGTACAGTGACGTCATAGCACTGCACCGCCACAGTATTGCACCGTTTACACGGACGAAGAGGACGAACACGTTTGCATGGAACCAGCCGGATGGAGCTGGAGCCCCCAAAGGTAGGCAGCAATAGGAAGAGAACTAAAGTGAACTAAAAGCAAATGTATATTATTTATTCATACAACAAAGAAATAAGTTGTAGCTTTGGTATTAATCCGCTTTTCCAAAACAACAAGATTCAGAGTTCTTTACAGAGGTTTTCATAATAAAATCTGTGCCTAAAAATGAAAATTTATTTTTTGTGTGTTTTTTGCAATGTGTAGGAGTAATATGGTAGCCAATTCGCCATGCTAACTACAAAACCTACTACTTTAAGTTGCATATTTATTAACACCTGTTTATGGGGGCTATCTGCAAATATTAAGCATCATCTGGATGTATTTACAGGGACAACACAGATATTGGAGCACCTAAAGTAGTATTTCCCTTCCCTGTTCTTCCTGTTTAGGTTTTGGTGTTTAAGGTGACTCCATTTGGGTGATCCTGTCCAGGCAGAATAGGGTGCAGTAATTGGTAAACTTATTTAACTAAGGATAATTCAGAGTTTTCTAAAGAAATACATAGAAATAATACACAAACACAGGGGTTGTGCAGTAAACAAGTCCAGATTGCTGGGCTGAGCTCCCTTAAATCGGTTGGACCCTAAGAAGAACTGACAGGAGGTGTGCATGCAGACATTGAATCTCCTTTGGGAATGAGCGGAAATTCCATGGCAACAGGGGATCGCGATGGCAGTGAAGTGCCACGGCTTATAACAGCGACCCAGCCGCCCTAATTAGGCAGACGACAGGGAGTTAAAACAGCTGCTTTGGATGCCTTCAGAGACACTAATGCCCAACCTCTTCCTCCAGTGGACAACCTTATCAGTTGAGTACCACTTGTGACACACAGAGTCTGTGCTAGAAGAATACTAGAGGCCCAAATGGGCCTGTGAGAAGGATGACAGAGTTACAGACTGTCAAAAATCGGGGTTCCAGACCCCATTACTTAACCCACCGATGGCATGGCAATTAGTGCTCCTACTGGTTGCCAGAGAAAATGGCAGCAGATTAATAGTAAGACTAGAAGCCCACTGTACATAGACTAGAGGCCTCTAGGTCAGTGCAAAAGCCGCACATGCTCAGTATGGCTGAACCAGAATGCATTATGACTCTGGGGGACGGCCAACTGCGCATGTGGGAACCACGATACCCGGAAGTGCTGGGATCACAGATTTAAAAACAGGCTTATTATATAAACCCCTAACAACGAGCAAGATGGTAAGAACCCTTGAAAAAGTCCCGCCAAAGGGACGAAATGCATTAGGTACACATTTATAAAAATACCCTTCAGGTCTGTTTTTTCGTATTTTAGATCTGGGTATTCTTTGTAATTATTGTAATAATTTAGATGTAAAGCAAACTTTTTTTTTTTAATAAACAAAAATCTTTTAAAACACATATACAGTGTATAGTGGTAATTTGTATACACAACATTTACTCACACTGCAGCTTATGGACAGAAGGGGAAACCAGCATAGAGGAAAGCAGTAAACACGGTTTTGATCGGTCACTTTGCAAAATAGTGTCTTTTGTAGCCTGATATTGAGCAAATCCATTTTGTATGGTACTGTGGCAATGGTATGAGAAGTGAATACATGAAGGAAAAGTGGTACTGGCGGACACCATTTGTGCAACACAAACAGTATAGCCCTTTGAGGAACTTAATAGAGGATCTTGGAACAGCAATAAAAGTTTTGGGACTTTTATTTTTGCAAACTACAAGACAGGTATTTGTGGCAGGGCCATAGGGAGGTCGGTGTGACCGGTGCCGTCACACAGGGTGGACAGTCATGTGGATGGTATCATCACAGCCCCTATATCAGCCTAGCAGGGTGTCTGGAATGGCCCCCTGCAGCCAGTATTGGTGCTGCAGTGCCGGCAGAAGCATCCTTCAGACGCTACGGCCATTACCATCCAGCCTGTACAGCTGGTCAGGACGTCCTGAGGACTAGTGATGCAGTGCCCTGGTCATGGCGCTCCCTCCTGCCCATTACCTGGGGTGCAGCCTTATGATGGTATGCGTTCAGGGGGATGGGGAGGGGGGCGGCAGCACACAGGGCACTCTAAAACCCTGCTACGGGGCTGATTTAAGAAATACATCAAAAAGGTTTTTGGACTGTGCTTTGAAGAAGTGGTCCTATATGGACATTGTGTGTTTCTGAAAGAGTATAGAGTATGGCAAGATTATCACCTTTATATAAAATAAAACATGATGGTATTACAGTATGTCATTTTTTGCCTACATTTAACTAATATTGATCTAATCATTGGAAACAACATTTGTTAATATGTGTTGACACAACATCTTAAGTAGACGCCGCATACATTGAATATTGTATTTGCTATTGAAGGTGGGACTCCTTTGTGTGCTGGCTGATACTGAAAATTAGTTGCATTAAGCTGAGCGCTAGTCAACTAGGAATTATATCAGATGCGTACTATACTTGCTAAGACTTTCCAACCTGCCTGCTGTTGTTCCAGTGTCTGCTGCATTTATTAGCCTTCTCCAGTCCGTGATGTCTGCTTCATGTTTCTCTCAGTCCTCCACTAATAGACTGTTCCAGTTGTTTCAGTTATCTAGGCCACAAGGCGACTCACCAGCCTGCTCTGCATTCTGCCTCTCATCCACACTACTACCAACCGGCATGAGGAGGAGCTTCATCAAACCACCTAGCTTCAGTTATTCTCCTAATACAGAAGCCAGCCCTAAGGTTCCTTACCCAGGTCAACAAAACCCCAGTGATCTGACACAGACTTTTATGGCAGAGTTAGGTGAAACTATGCAAAGGACAAGAGTAGGACAAACCATTCAAAAACTTGCAATTCATTGGAAAACAGCAAATAAAAACATGAAATCTCACATAGAGAAAACACATGGCAGATCCTCATATCCAGTGGAGGAAGAGGCTATGTACTGATGAGACCAAGAATGACATATTTTGTATGAGCCAGCCACTGCACATAATCACAAGAACACTATCCCTACCAGACAGGAAACATTGTCAAGATAGAGATAAACATGAATGGAGCCATGTTTAGACAAATGTTGTAGGAATATCTGCTACAGTCTGCAAGAGATCTAGAACTTGGGAAAATATTTATATTGCAGTAGGACAATGAACAGAAGCATAAAGCAAAATCCTCATTGGAGCGGATTAAATAAAAACATAAATAAAAAAGTCCAGGCATCAAACTAATCAAGAAATGATGGAGACTAAAATGTGAATATGTATAACCCATTGGCTCAGTGGAAGACGTACCCAATTTATTTATATAACTGCAGTTAAAATCAGCATTCTCCAAAAGGTTTTCTACTTCTGTGAAACATTGGCAGAAGTCTGTATATGCAATGTATTTGTATTCATAAGAGGTACAGAATAGTCTGGAGAACTATAGTTGCAAAGAAGTTCCATGTGAGTCTATTGGGTCTGATCAACCTTAATACTTAAATACTGCACATCTTCATCAGATCCCTGGCTGGACCATACTTTGGTCATATAATAATTATTGATATAAAATAAAATGACTGTCTCTTATACATCCATCTTTCTTTGTTTGTGGAGACTCAGGAGCTGATTCTGAATTGGGTGGATCTCTTTGAAGTGATGTAAACAGTGAGTGTACTTGTACAGTGCTTGCACCAATGAATAATATACGCATTTTTGCCTATGTGTCCTATTCTGAGTCGGACAGATCAGTTGCGGCTGTGGATGGAAATACAGTGGTCGGAGAGGCTAGAAAACACACAGATCCTCACTGTTAGAGTCTGTGGGCCTGATTCAGAGCCGGACGCTATTTGCGAACGGTTGTACAGAAAAAGGGGCCGGCTATTTAAATTGAGCGCTCGCTCTTTGCGGTCTGTTGACGCCTCTATGTCTGAGCGAGCGAACGGAACATGTGCTCGCTAATTTGGAAAGACGCCCCCTGGCCGTTCGCATCATACGTCATCTCCGCTATTTATTAGATTAATCGAGTACATCGAAAGGCGTCTGAAATGATCGCAGTGCTTGTGGTAGGTTTTACTTCCCGCAATCACTGCGAGCAGTTCAGGCTAAGAGACAACCTAGTGACATGGTCGATGACGCTGCTTTGTTAATTATGCACTCCCATTAAACACCCGTTTTGACCGTTTGGAACGCCTGCGTTCGGATCTCCACTCCCCGTTTTCAAGCACCTTCCCCTGTTACCACCCACAGACGCCTCATTCTGTCACTCAAATTAGCAGGCCCTCGCTGTTTTGCGAGCGCACGATTTCCAACCGCAATGAATGGTTGGCGCATGCGCAATACGACCCACACGCATGCGCAGATGTGCGAACATCGCTCGGAGCGAGCGAGCAGCCGCTTACGAGCGGCTCTGAATCAGGCCCTGTGTTTGCTGTAGACCCGAGGTGATAACAGCAGAAAACATCGGAACAGGTTTAAACTGAAAGGTGGGTTGTTTATTTTGAATGTTGGTAGACATGAACAACAATATAAACTAAAGTCCGGTAATAAACAAGCTAATATATGTGGCAGGAGGGAACTGTAGTGAGTGGGAATAAACAAATGTCCAGATCAGTGATAGAGATGAATGAGGTGAATCCACATAGACTGTCAGAGCGAAGTATAAATCCTGGTATGCAGAATAGTGGCTGAGAGGGATATCTGGTAATACTGTGATGATGGCTGAAAGGGAAATCCGCTAATGCTGTGATGATGGCTGAAAGGACAATCCTGTAATGCTGTGATGATGGCTCAGCAGGAATGGGTTAACTGAGGAGACAGGTTCAGGCAGGAGTGGGTCTGGTGGAAGGTGCAGCACTGATCACCAGCGGAGTGCAAGGCAAGGCAGAGCGGTGCAGGCTATGCAGGGAGCCGGAGGCTGACAAGGAGCTAGGGCAAGCACCAGAGCACAAGTCTAAGGTACAGGATCGCAGAGAACTCTCTCTCACAGCTGACACTGTGAACACTTTGCACTGGCAACTATAGGGCACTCCGAACACCCTTAAGTACCCAGTAACAGAATGTGATAGGTGAGAGAGAGCAGGTGACCCACAGACGATGGACTGCTATGTCACATGGCCAAAGACAACATGGTGGTGCCCAGACAGCCGTGACACGGAGACGCAATAGACTTACCCTTGCCAGGATGGCCCAATGCTGGCAGACTCTGCGTACACGTAATGCCAGTGTCCACACACCAGCTCCCCCCGCCAGAAGGACCGCGCCACAGCTTCCTCACCAGTAAGGACTGCACACCTCCAGGCCACGAAACCCGGGTCATGACTCACATTAGCCCTATGGAAACTTGCATTGATAAACAGAATTCTGCAACATCACACAACAACAGCCAAAATCAGCCCCTCATTATCCACAAACAAATGGAAGTATTTGTAGATTATCCTAGAATACTTAAGATTTGCCATCTGTTCCATCCCCTACAACTTCCTTTTTCTTTCACCAAAAGGTTTTTGGGCAACATGTGGCAGAACCATTGAGATCAATTTCACTATAAATATAAATAATTACCAAGATCTGCAAACTAAATATAAATAATATTTTAGTTAATTTCATGTTGAGTTTTCTTTCTCCACTGTATGTTGCTCTTCTACAAATTGCTCATCCAGCTCACTGTAACCTATGTAGTGCACCCCAGATGGCTGACTTTCATGGACAGGATTAAAAACATATTAATGCAGTGGGTATCATGTTAATCACTTTCTATTTCACCCTTGTATGTCTTACTTCTATGTATTGATTATCTCACATATTGTAACCTATATAGTGTTCCTAAGATCTCTGCCTCACCTGGTACTCTCATGGGAAAGTACCAGGATGAACATTGAATGGATCCAATGATTTTGTAAGGATCCTGCATCTCACATTAATAATCTGTAGCGCCCCCATTATGGGCCTGTTTCTGAGTTTCACACAATGTCAATGTCAGAAGCAGTTGAGCGATTATTTTGTACAGCGGATGCTAAGTTGCACTATGCATGTGCTCTGTATCTGAACCAGTGACTTTATGCAACCAAGTCGGAACTTGTAATACTGTTCTGGCAAAATGAAAGTCTTATTCTGGGAAGCTATATATATTTTCGTAGTCTTCTGCATGCCTTGTACCTTTGCCTCATGGGACAGAAGATCACTTTGTATTGGTAAACTCCATATTACAAACTTTAGGTAGAGCTTTATCATCAGAAACTGTAACCCTCTTGGATAATTGCACACCTTTAGATATAACGGGGGTCTGAAGGTCACTGAAAGGCATTTCAATTCCTGTAACATATTCTTTTGGGGAATTTTTAAGCTTTGACTTTTAATAGTATATGGATCAATCATATGAACATGGCCAGAATCAATTACAGAGTGTAGTCCAATTTATTTTCCTTTTCTGCTTTTCCCACTTCCAAGTGACACTTTTACTCACTTGCAGATAGCCATTCTTCCAGCTTGGTAATTGTTCCCATTGCATTTTCCAACTTGTTCTGAGTCTGCAGAAGATTGCTCTCCATATCTTCAAGTTTAACAAGTCCCAACTTTTGTTCAGCTATTTCAGATTCTGCAATTTTTTATTTTACACTCAAGCTATTAATCTCTGGCACTCATTTCTACCTGGAGATTATGCAACTCTATCTGTGTACTTCGTCATATTCTCTCCTTGGAATTTCTCAGTCACAGCAAGTACATGATCAAGTTATTGCTACAAAATTTTAATTTATTCTGCTGTTTCCTCTAGATATGTATAAATTTCTTTTAGCAAAACACTCTGGAGTAGGGATGGCCATCGACCATCGATGATTCAAAATCATCAATGGTTTATAGCCGATGTTCAATAGTTTTAACATCGATGATAGAGAGCCAATGGTTCTTTGCCATCGATGTACGAGTAGCAGCCGATACTTTTTTTTCTGGATGGGATGGAGCTTAGCCCCACCCCTGGTGGCCACTAAGCACCGCCCCCTTTTTTGATTGGCTTGCAGGCCCATTCCCAACAGCAGCAGTGGCCATCGAGGGGTGCAAACCATAGATGGTTTGTGTACCATCGATGGTAACCACCGATGGACCCATCAATGGCAATCATCAATCGACACCCCTCTGATGGCCATCCCTACTCTGGAGTTGCTCTGGAAGTAGCCATATTGGAGTGGAATGTCTGTATTAGCTTTTCAAAACTGGTTTGAATACAATCTCCATGTATTTTGTATACCTGTCTATTTCCCACTGAGTGTGAGATATTTCTCTTTTCCCCAGAGCATACATGAAGCTTCTCAGTTAGACAATCTCTTGCTAATTCACACTCTGCAAGTTATGCTTATGTGGTTAAATTAAAGAGTCTTTTTCTTTCAATACCATAGCTAAATTTGCCACTTTTTCATGTAAGTGCACTACGTCACTCTCATATATAGACATTCTTTTAATGCTTCCATTTCCTGCTGAAGTACCACACACTTTTGGTGCAATTCAACAATGTTTTATTATCTTCTTCATGTTCTTTTTTTCAGCAGAAACCCTTTGAACACATCAGCCTCCTCAAGGCCCAGACATACAGTATCTGCCAATTTGAGGTTTGTCTATTTAAGAGCTTTAATTTACAACTCTCTTTTTTCTTCCTCTTGTCTAAATGATATTTTTAAAGGGGATAATTCACTCTGTAACTTTTCAACAATTTGCTCATGCAACAGTTTCTTTTTAGCAGATGTTTTATTTAAGTCACTTATCTGCTCCACAAGATACAAAAGTCTTTAATGCAAAACTTTATTGATATGGTCAAATTCTTCCATACTGACTTATGGTGCGTACACACTAGGCGATCAGGAAAGACAGTACGATTACGACATCGTAATTGTACCGTCGTTCTGATCCCCTGTAGTGTCTGCACTGAACGATCAGTCATTCAGTGCAGGCACTGTCCATCATTCCTGAACATGCCAATCTGTCGTTATCGTCAGATTGTGCTGCATTTTCAGGCGATGGACAATGTCGGAAATGACCAGCGGGAGTGCACATCGCTGGTCGTTTCCGACATAAAAGTGCACGATTTGTGCACGATTACTGAGCGATTGCACGATTATGATGTCGTAATCGTGCAGTCGCTCAGTAATATCGCCCAGTGTGTACCCACCATTAGGCTGGCCATACACCAGACCAACTCTCCTCCAACCATCCAAATAGTTGGTTGGTTAGAATGAAAATCTGGTAATGTATGGGAGCAGATGACAATCAGCAATTTGCTCCCAAACACCAGAAAACAGGAAAAAGGTCGTTCAGGCAAGTTGGTTACATCTGTTTGATTTAAAAAACTTGTCTGAACAACAGCTTTTGTCCGGGGTGTTTGTGAGCAAATGGCTGATTGTCATTTGCTCTCACGCATTACCGGAATTTCATTCCAACCAACCAAGTACAGTAGTTGGATGGTTGGAGGAAAGTTGGTCTGGTGTATGCCAGCTTTCGTCCTCTCCTTATAGACCCGGCATCATACACATTGTTTGTTTTACTCTACATTTTAGATGTCTCTATGTCTCTGGAACATCACTTTGCAACACAGCAGCTTGAAAATAGTTATCCTCAATCATATCACAGAAGAGTTCAAACAACTTTAAATTACCTCCTTGCAACATATTTTTTTATTTCCAGACTGTAGGCTCCAGTGCTGGATTTCACAAGAAAAAGATAGGCTGAGCCCAGCACACGATTAAGCATAAGGCAATATAATCAGAATAATCTTATTCACTGACTGAAAAAATAGGTGCACCCAGAAGTAAAGTGTAGCACAACAACAAACCAAGAGAAAGTGCTTTGATGTGGGGCACACTAATATGAATCTCTATTAAAATACTTTAAAATTTTATATTGGACTAACTTTTGACATAACATACAGAGAACACATAAATGTATGGAATTAGTGGGAAATGTTGGCATCAATAATTGTTGCTAATTATAACTAGCAAATCCGTTTCCCAGCACCCATACAAAGTAATTGGATGGTTAAAAAACATAAAATACTGATGAAAAAGGAGGGCGAAATAAGTGGTGGGTGTGTAGGAGAATATAGAAGTAGAAATACATATGATCCTTTAAAAATCACATCTACGCCAATAAGGGAATAATTGACGTAATATAACATTAGTACATAATGGGCCCATTTTACTTTGTATGGGTACTGGGATTACGGATTTGCTACTTATAATTAGCAGCAATTATTGATGCTGACATTTCCCACTACTTCCATACATTCATGTGTTCTGTGTATGTTATGTCAAAAGTGAGTTCAATATAAAGATTTTAAAGTATTTTAATACAGATTGCTATTAGTGTGCCCCACATAGAAGTACTTTCTCTCGATGCTGAATACCTGCTGCAGGCAACCTACCTTTTTTAGTAACATGCTTTTTCTTATTTCCCATTTTTATTCGGTCTGACCTGGGATTTGGAACACATTTCCAACCCGGAACAGACCTGTGACAGAAACCTTTTACACTGCGGAGCCAACCTGGGCTACACCGGAGCCGGGTCAGCACTGATGCGGCTCTCTGGTGCAGGTGAGCAGCGCTTCTTCTCCCTCCCACTCCGTGACCCTCTTACCTTACTCTGCAGTGGCCCGAAGGCAGGGAGGGCGGGTAGGGTGCGCTGCTCAATGCTGCTTGGCCGCCATTGGTTGCAGTGGACGCTTGGATATGTAATCTCCAAGCCCTGCTGAAGCCTGCCAATCCCCTAGCATGCGGTGCAACACGGGTCATCGTGACCCGGTCGTGCCGTTTAAACTGCAGGTTGCCACGGGAATGACCCGGACTCGGGTTGATCCGTTTACACTAACAAAAATCCTGGGTTGATGCGCGTTCACGTGCATCAACCCGGGATTTTTAAGTCAGTGTAAAAGGGGTATTAATTTATGATTGCCATCACCTGTGTTAAACTAGTTAATTGATAAGAAAGGGGTTTCACCACAGGTGATGGCAACTTGTACTAAGAACCTCACATACTCCATTTTAATTGTAGAGTATATCAGGATTATTTTGACTATCATTGTTCTTAAGACCTCATTCAGAGCCCTTCGCTGCTGGGGGCGCTCGCTCCGAATGTGGGCGTTTTTTTTTTTTTTTTTCTCCGGCTGCTCGCAAATCTGTGGGAGACCACCCACAGCTTGTGCAAGCGGCCAGGAGAGCGTCGCGATAATCGCGACCATCGGGCTTGCGATGAGACCCTGGGGTAGGGTCTAGCTGCCACAAGCCCGAGTGGACTTCCTGCTCTAATAGAGCAGGAACTTCACTACTGACATCACTAGTGATGTCAGTAACCACTCCCAACAAATGCCAGGCGTTCCTAAGGGAACGCCTGCGTTTGACCAGCAACCACCCCCCTACCCGCCCACAAAATGTGGCGAGCTGTCAATCAACATCGACAGCCGCCCTGTCTTGTTGCGAGCCCCGTAGCGACTGAACTTCAGTCGCTCAGCTAGGCTTGCGCATGCGCACGCCGGATGCGGCGCATGCACAGGGCATTAACATCGAGCTGCTTGTGAGCGGCTCTGAATCGGGCCCTTAGTACTTAGTATGCACCAGTGTTTTTGTCCCTGCATTGTACTACAAGTCTCAGCATGGTAGCGCCTCTTATGTTAAAAATTAGGGTGTGCAGTCCAAGGCCCCTCCCCCTTTCCACTGCATTTGTGTATTTTGTACACTTGAAGGCTGAGACTCCTTCTGCTTGGTATTTGCACCACACCAATCTGCCCTTAGGTGCGTTTAATCATCTGCACAGGTTCCTAAATTACTGTCTACATATTAGAATGGGCTCTGCATATTAAGACACACCATCGGTTGCACCATGCCAGATTGCACACGCCCTATGTAGGTGCAGATACTGATCATGGCCCCTATGACAATACAACTGCATCTTTAGACGCAGTCATAGACTGTGACACACCCATGTTACCTCCCAAGAATGTCCACCAAAACACCCAGCTCTTACATCCAAATACGTTATACAGCTCTCAGCAGTAATTATTGGGACGCATGAGCAGTGCTACCTAGGCACACGTGCAGACTGAAGCATTGGCCACTCTCATACATTTTGTCACTGCGTCCACCTGTAAATCAGGCCCATAATGTGACACTTTTACTTTTAGTTGGGCAATAACCCTAAAACAATTGCATAAATATACAAACTATAGTAGACTTAACATCTCTACAAAGCTGTGCATGTCAAATATTAACCTTAGTTACTAATACTTACACTCCACCTATGGAGCACACTACTGCACTGGGAAGCATGGTCATGGCATCCAGGGGCATAGTTAAGCTGCTGACACATGGTCAGGTAATCTGTATCCCCTCCCTCTTGACACCTTAGCTTACTGTATATACTCCTACAATAAACTAACAAGCATGAATCTTAATTTCTCTATAACTACTATACCGATCTCATTTTCTCTTAAACAGAGGGAATACACTTTTGTCCAGGTTTTTCTGCAGGCAGATGTTTGCACTATGAGGGTTAAGTCCTGGATACATTGATATAATGTGTTAGTATTAGGGATGTTAGGGACCCATCTAATGGGGTTCACCTTGATGTGGTGGATGGGCAAACAGTTTTGGCCAAACATGTACTAAGAACCTCACTTATACTCCATTTTAATTGTAGAGTTTATCAGGATTATTTTGACTATCATTGTTCTTAGTACTCAGAGTACTAACCTGTGTTCTTTGTACCTGCAGATGTTGGCTGCTGGTCTGGGTCCCCATTATATCCTTTCTCAGTTGTTTGTCTTTCTCTGTGCTATTCTAACACATTGGGGGACAATGTATTTTGTAAAATCTGCATTTTCTAGAACTGTAGCTCTTTGGCCAGTGATACTAAATAAAGAATAAAAAAAAGTAGTGACTCCACCTCCCACAGCCCTTCTACACAGGACCGTTAAGAGGCGGCCCAGGCCCCATTACTACTGAGGGGGTGTGGCCTAATGGCGGGAGGTGTGACCACACCCCCTTAGGGAAAAAACCTATGTGTGCACTGGGGAGGGGGGCGCTTTGAGCCCCTCAGCCCTAGTGCAAATCCAGGGGGGTGCAATCAGTATGATCGCTCCCTTCCAAGGCAGAGGAGAGGAGACTGCTGCTGCTCAGCACTGTACACTGTACCCCAACTGTAACAGTTGCTGTTAATGCTGTCAGTAGCTGCAAACGTGACATTTATAACGTGAAAAAGCGTTTCAACTAGGGTGTACACCGGCCAGTTTTCGTGTTTTGTATTTTGGTTTTGGATCTGGATCTTTCTTCGTGTTTTGGATCTGGATTGGTTTTGCCAAAACCACCCTTCCATGTTTTGGGTTCTGGGTTTTGGGTTTTGGATCTGTATTTTTTTTTAAAAAAGCATAAAAACAGCTAAAATCACAGAATTTGTGGGTTTTTCTGCTCCTATGCTATTATTAACCTCAATAACCTTAATTTCCATTCATTTCCAGTCTATTCTGAACACCACACACCTCACAATAGTGTTTTTATGTCCAAAAGGTTGCACCGAGGTAGCTGGATGACTATGCTAAGAGATACGAGTGGGCGGCACAAACACGTGGCCCATCTAGGAGTGACACTGCAGTGGCAGACAGGATGGCAGTTTGAAAAACTAGGCCCCAAACAGTACATAATGCAAAGAAAAAAAAGAGGTGCAAGATGGAATTGTCCTTGGGCCCTCCCACCCACCCTTATGTTGTATAAAAAGGACATGCACACTTTAACAAAGCAATCATTTCAGCGCCAGGGTCTGCCACATGACTGTGGCTGAAATGATTGGTTCGTTTGGGCCCCCACAAAATAAGCTGGTAATTAATCTGTCCCTGCACAAACTGGCTCTACGGAGGCAAGATGTCGTCCTCATCCTCCTCATCCACCGATTCCTCACCCTCTTCAGTGTTGTGTACATCCTCACAGAGTATTAACTTGTCCCCGCTGGAATCCACCACCACAGGTCCCTCTGTACGTTCTGGAGGCTGGTCTCCCTGGAAGAGTTGATAATTAATTTTTATGAACATCAAATTCTCCACATTTTGTGGAAGCAACCTCCTACGCCTTTCGCTGACAAGGTTCCCGGCTGCACTAAACACTCTTTCGGAGTACACACTGGAGGGGGGGACAACTCAGATAAAATAGAGCCAGTTTGTACAGGGGCCTCCAAATTGCCTCTTTTTCCTGCCAGTACAGGTACGGACTGTCTGACATGCCTACTTGGATGCTGTCACCGATGTAATCCTCCACCATTCTGTCAATGGTGACAGTATCATCTGCAGTGACAGTAGACATGTCAGAAATTGTTGCCAGGTCCTTCAGTCCAGACCAGATGTCCAAACTTGGTCCTGCCTGCCCTGCATCACCGCCAGCGGGTTGCATAGGATACCTAAGTTTTTTCCTGGCAGCCCCAGTTGCGGGAGAAAATGAAGAAGGAACTGTTGACGTGTCACGTTCCACTTCCGCTGACAGTGTTTTCACCAGCAGGTCTTTGCACCTCTGCAGGCTTGTGTCAGCTGGAAAGAGAGACACCACATAGGCTTTAAACCTAGGATCGAGCACGGTGGCCAAAATGTAGTGGTCTGATTTCAACAGATTGACCACCCTGGAATCCTGGCAAAGCGAATGAAGGGCTTCATCCACAAGTCCCACGTGCCGAGCGGAATCGCTCCGTCTTAGCTCCTCCTTCACTTTCTCCAGCTGCTTCTGCAAAAGCCTGATGAGGGGAATGACCTGACTCAAGCTGGCAGTGTCTGAACTGACTTCACGTGTGGCAAGATCGAGGGGCTGGAGAACCTTGCAAAACACGGAAATCATTCTCCACTGCGCTTGAGTCAGGTGCATACCCCCTCCTTTGCCTTTGTCATAGTTGGATGTATAGGTTTGAATGGCCTTTTGCTGCTCCTCCATCCTCTGAAGCATATAGAGGGTTGAGTTCCACTGCGTCACAACCTCTTGCTTCAGGTGATGGCGGAGCAGGTTCAAGAGTGTTTGCTGGCGCTCCAGTCTTCGGCACGCAGTCACTGAATGGCGAAAGTGGCCAGAAATTTTTCGGGCCACACAAAGCGTCTCCTGCACGCCCCTGTTGCTTTTCAGAAAATTCTGCACCACCAAGTTTATTGTGTGAGCAAAACATGGGATGTGGTGGAATTTGCCCAGATGTAATGCCCGCACAATATTGGTGGCGTTGTCAGATATCACAAATCCCCAGGAGAGTCTAAGTAGGGTAAGCCACTGGGCGATTATTTCCCTCAGTTTCTCTAAGAGGTTTTCGGCGGTGTGCCTCTTACTGAAACTGGTGATACACAGCGTAGCCTGCCTTGGAACGAGCTAGCGTTTCTGAGATGCTGCTACTGGTGACACTGCTGTTGTTGCTGCGTAAGGTGATACATCTACCCAGTGGGCTGTCACAGTCATATAGTCCTTAGTCTGCCCTGTTCCACTTGTCCACATGTCCGTGGTTAAGTGGACATTGGGTACAACGGCATTTTTCAGGACACTGAGGACACTTTTTCTGACGTTTCTGTACAGTCTTGGTATCGCCTGCCTAGAGAAGTGGAATCTAGATGGGATTTGGAATCAGGGACACACTACCTCCATCAATTGTCTAAATCCCACTGCACTAATGGCGGATACCGGATGCACATCTAACACCAACATAGCAGTCAAGGCCTCAGTTATAAGTTTTGCTTCAGGATGACTGCTGTCGTTCTTCATCCTCCTCGCTAAGGACTGTTGGAGGGTCAATTGTTTAGTAAAAGTAGTGGTGTTCCTACTTCCTCTCTAGGATGATGAACGACTCCCAGCAGCAACAGCAGCAGCGGCAGCAGTAGGCGTAGCAATGCAGGATCCTCCGGAGGAATCCCGGATAGGAGAGTCAGTCATGCCAGTGACATGGCCTGCAGGACTACTTCTGATCCTGGCTAAGGAGGAAATTGACGAGGAGGGAGTTGACGGTGTGGTTTGCAGGTGCTTGGATACAACAGGGAAAAGGGATTTAGGTGTCCCTGGACTGCTTACGGTCTTAGCCAAAGTTTCTGAACTTGACAGTAACTTTTTATGACCGCGCTGCAGGTGATGTATAAGGGAGGATGTTCCTTGGTGGTTAACGACCCTACCCTACTTATATCACCTTTACATATGGTACATATGGCAAGACAGTTGTTGTCCGGATTTGGATAGAAATATTGCCAGACCAAAGAGGTGGAATGTTTGGTCTTTTGCCCAGGCATGACCGTGATGGGCTTTTTCATTCCACGGACAACAACTGTCTCCCCTGGAGCCTGATTTAAACAAACCACATCACCATCAGAATCCTCCTCGCCAACTTCCTTCTTAGCTCCAGCTACACCAGTATCCTCATCCTGTTGTACTTCAACAGTGACATCTTCAATTTGCATATCAGCAAGTGGACTGTGGGTGCTCCTTTCAGCACTTGCAGAGGGCGTGCAAATGGTGGAAAGAGCCACCTCTTCCCATCCAGTGCTGGGAAGGTCAGGCATCGCAACCGCCACCACACTTGGACTCTCCTTGGGGATTTGTGATATCTTCTTAGAACGCACAGTTCTTTGCTGTGCTTTTGCCAACTTAACTCGTTTGATTTTTTTTAGTGGGATGAGGGCTTCCATCGTCATGTGAAGCTGAACCACTAGTCATGAACATAGGGATAGACTTTAGCCGTTCCTTGCCACTCCGTGTTGTAAATGGCATATTGGCAAGTTTACGTTTCTCCTCAGATGATTGAAATGTTTTTTTTTTAAGGTCATTTTCCTGAACTTTGTCATTTGGGATTGTATGTGCCCTCTACTATGACATTGGGCATCGGCCTTGGCAGACGATGTTGATGGCATGTTATCGTCTATGTCATGACTAGTGGCAGCAGCTTCAGCACTAGGAGGAAGTGGTTCTTGATCTTTCCCTATTTTATTTTTATCGGAGAAAGTTTGGTCCTCCATTTATGTTATATTGATATATATGTGCGGCTAAGGCGCACACAAACACAGAAAATATTTTTTTATTTTTGTTGGAGACTAGTGCACTTTGGGGGTTACAGCACCCTTTAACAGACAAGCCATCCGGCCCTTTACTTATGGGACACAGGCGCACGCTTGGCACTGCTCCTTTGTTGATGCACGTGCAGCCACAGTGCACACAATTCACAAACACAGAAAATATTTTTTTAATTTGTTTGGAGTGCCCTTTGGGGGTTACAGCAGCCTTTAATGGACAAGCCAGCTGGCCCTTTACTTATGGGACACAGGCGCACGCTTGGCGCTGCTCCTTTGTTGATGCATGTGCAGCCACAGTGCACACAATTCACAAACACAGAAAATATTTTTTTATTTTGTTTGGAGTGCCCTTTGGGGGTTTCAGCAGCCTTTAACAGACAAGCCAGCCGGCCCTTTACTTATGGGACACAGGCTCACGCTTGGCACTACTCCTTTGTTGATGCACGAGCAGCCACAGTGCACACAATTCACAAACACAGAAAATATATTTTTTTATTTTGTTTGAAGTGCACTTTGGGGGTTACAGCACCCTTTAATGGTCAAGCCAGCTGGCCCTTTACCTATGACACAGGCGCACGCTTGGCGCTACTTTGTTGATGCACGTGCGGCTACTGCGCACACAATTCACAAACACAAAAAAATATATATTTTTTGGAGTGCACTTTGGGGGTTACAGCACCCTTTAACGGACAAGCCAGCTGGCCCTTTACTTATGGGACACAGGCGCACGCTTGGCGCTGCTCCTTTGTTGATGCACATGCAGCCACAGTGCACACAATTCACAAACACAGAAAATATTTTTTTATTTGGTTTGGAGTGCACTTTGGGGGTTACAGCAGCCTTTAACGGTCAAGCCAGCCAGCCCTTTACTTATGACACAGGCGCACGCTTGGCACTACTTTGTTGATGCACATGCGGCTACTGCGCACACAATTCACAAACACAGAAAAAATATTTATTTTTTTTGCACTTGGGGGGAGCACCCCTGATGGACAGAGCACTCCCTGGACAACACTACAGCACCCCTTTAGGACTGGGACACTGCACAGGACTTTGGAGTGGACACAGCCCCTATGGACAACTGACTGCACAACACAGTCCAGCCAGCCCCTATGGACTTTGGAGGAGTGGACACAGCCCCTATGGACAACAACAGCACAACACAGCCAGCCCCTATGGACTTTGGAGGAGTGGACACAGCCCCTATGGACAACAGCAGCACAGCACAACACAGCAAGCCCCTGTGGACTTTGGAGGAGTGGACACAGCCCCTATGGACAATAACAGCACAGCGCAGCACAGCACAGCACAACACTACACTGCACTACATAAACAGCCCAGCCAGCCCTAACTCCCACCCTCCCTCTTCACTGTCCACAGCCGAGTGAGAAAATGGTGCCGACGCGGGTACCTTATATAGAATCCAAAACCCACGAGACCCGGAAGGCAGGATGATGACGTTTTGCCTCGATTTCAGATCCGAGTCAGGCGGGAAAAGTCGAGCCTGACTCGGATCGGCCTCGGATCGGGGGGGCTCGGGGTGGTTCGGATTTCAGAAATCCGAACCCGCTCACCCCTAGTTTCAACTATATAAAATATGTGTTAAAAAGCAAAATGGCAGATGAACTGAAGCAGTCCCACAAAACCGGTGGTGGGTGTCACATCCCCATACACTACACATCTTATGAACAAGAGCTCAAACAAATCATTCCCCCAGAGTTCCTACCTGGGGCTCATATTGAGGATACAGACAGACCTCCAAACCCGGCCCCTATTGGTGAGTAACATAACAATACTCATATTACATACTTGTACATGCTTATTTTTCTTTCCTGTTTTAATGCTCTATTCCTGTACAATCATCTGCTGCTGTAGAACAGCACATACCAGTATGCTGTGACATAGATTGCACTGAGTACAATTGTTGGAGTGTTTGGCCATGCTGGGATGTGTTGTACAGCACTTTTTTAAAACATAAAAATATAATAATATTATTTATATTTTAAACAATAATGTTGGGAAGTGTAAATAGTTTTTATGTTTATGAGCTTAGGGCCTGATTCAGACCCACTCGCGAGCGGCTGCCCGCTCGCAAGTGGGTCGATGGTATGCACTGCGCATGCGCACGACGGAGGGAGCTCCGTCGTGCACATGCGCGAGACGCGACGAGCGAAGGACTTTCCTTCGCTCGTTGTGTCTGATCAAAGGGGGCGTGCTGTCGATGTTGATCGATGTAGGTAACGCCTACCGTCAGAAGCCGGCCCCACTGACATCACTAGTGATGTCAGTGGGAGTGATTTTGGCTCTGATAGAGCCAAAATCACTCCTGGCCTTGTGGTTGAGAAACTCAACCGCAGGCTTCTGCTCGCAGTGGTGATGGTCGCGATGGTCAAGACCATCGCGACCATCACCCTGCACGCTCGTATATGCTGTGGGTGGTGACCCACAGCTATACGAGCGTCCAGGAGGACGCTCCATATTTATGGAGGTGGGCCCTCATTCAGAGCCGTTCGTTAACAGCAGTACGCTCGTTGCGTTCCGATGTTGAGTAACCGCGCATGCATCGGTGTAACACTGCACATGTGCGCACGGCAGATTGCGAGCTTTTTTTGTCTCGTTCGTCAAATAGCGTACAGGAAGTGACATGTCAAATGTGATTGACAGAACAGGGCGTTTTGGGGCGTTGACGGGGGTGGAGATGGAAAAACGCCGGCGTGGCGAGGCGTTTTTGGGGCGTACATACATTATCAGATGCGATCGTCAAATGTGTTCGTACCAACTCATACGTCACTGGATGATCCTCTTTCCCTTCAAAATGCTCGCACAGCTTAGGGTCTGGATTACTCGACCACATTGGCGAAGGCCTTCTCCTCCGTCCCGGCACTCCACGATGTTGCATCGATTAATCATGGCTTGTCAGAAAATCAATTAGTGTTGTATTGAAAACCGGCTTGGTATGTGTTTTGAAATCAGTTTTTTGGGTTAGCACAAAACCGTACGCAGGTGGAAATCATAGCTGCTAATGTCAGGATTACACAATCAATTTGCGTACATTTGTGGGGCTTTATTTTTGGGTTAATATTTGGTTTTTGGCCTATTGTAACAATAATGACATCATGTTTGTGTTTTTTTGGCCATTTTGCTTTTGCCTGGTGAATTTGCATCCTTATGTAAATTTTAAAACGTTCCTTAAAGAGCCCTTTTTTTTTCTCATGTAAAATGTTGGTGGTGCGCGTTTTTGCCTTGTGGACCAGGATTAAATGTAAACCATTTTTACAATAATGTCAGAATACAAAGTCGTACATTTTTGGCAAATTTATTGCTATAAAAAATCAATTTCATGCACATTTTTTACACAAACATTTTTTGCAGTGTTAATTCCAAAAATTTTAATAATTGTGCAAACATAAAAGTTATGGAAACGTAAAGCTAAAAATTAAAAACAATTCACAAGAAAGGAGAGGGAAGTTTTGGCAAGAAAGGAATATGGGGCAAGCACAGAAGGAGTGTGGGAAAAGTAGCCAGTGCTGTCAACGTTGTTTCCCCCGTTTGGCTGGGGGAGGGTGGGTGCCAGACCGGGTCTGGGATGTCATCAGGCTGGCCCGTCCAGAGGCAGATGTTGTGGCCTCTGGACTAGGCACAGGGCTAGGCACATTTGGAGGATTGGCTGATGTTGTGCCAGAGGTGGAGGATCCTGATGTTCCGGCAGGAAGGGAGGTCGGCTCCACCATGTGCTGGCGAACGAGCTGCTCCAGGGCATTGGCGATGCGGATGTTGGCCCTGGTATTTTCCGCCAGGGCCTGACCAATGGTCACGTTGGCCGCAGCATTTTGCTCCAGGGCCTCAGCCACCCATACCAGACTGGCGTCCATCCTCTGCAGAATCTCCGTATGGAAATCTGATTTAAAATTGAGTTCTGTGAGGAGGGACACTGCCTGCGAGGGGGATTGCCCTAGACTGGCTTCTGCAGGGTCCTCAGCCGGATGTACTGGTTCCTCCCCTGCAGAGCCTGCAGAAATTCTGCGGCCAAGGCTCCCCTCTGGAGCAGACTCATCCGCCTGTGTCTTTGTTGGTAAAATGAGAAAAGAGTCACATTAGAATCTACATATTGGCACATTAACATTTCAGAGTTGGTGACATCACAATATTTACCTTGGACAACATGAGGAGCCGCAAAGTCTGGCATGTCCGTATCCATGTTGGACACGCCAAACACCTCCACAGACTGCACACACCCCTGTGCCAGCTCTTCTAAATCATTCAACTCCAGTGACACAGGGGTTGGACCCCCACCTGTCCCCCTTGCATGCCTAGCCCTGTCAGCCATTTTTTTTCAGGCGATATTGGAAGTCTTGCCATCTGTTGGTGAAAAAGTAGCCATTATTCATTCATTCTTTCCCCCAGTTTTTTTGGGTGGTCAAGTTTTTACTTACCGCCGTTTGACATCCCAGGCTAGACGTACAAAATCACCCACCCTATTGACCGCAACGGCTACCTCCTCCCACATTCTCCACTTCTGGCTTGCACTCATATTCCTGTCTGCCTGTGGCAGGATGTCCACACACTTCTGAACCAAAACCTCCATCTCCTTTCTTGTGAATTGTGGCTGCCTTTTCTTTTAGCCAGCTTTGGTCGGAATACTGGGCCCAGCAGCCTCTTCCATGTCATCCTCCTCACCTATTTGTTTAAATGTTGAGAATTGTAAACTTCACAACTTGCACTATATTATGTTTCAAATTAATCATTGTTTACAAATGCCTGAAATAGTTACCGCCAGACTGTTGCCCATTGTTTCCCTGGTCTGTAGCCATGTCTTAGCTCAAAACAAGAAATACACCAGAACTTTTTGTTTGGCTCGTGACGTATTTATACATGCGTCCTTATTTTTCGGCCGCATCATTGATTGTGCGTTCCTATGATCCCTCCTTAATTTGTGCGGGAAACTAAACACTATTTATGGCTTGGGGCATCTCGAGTCGAGGTGGCGTTTGTTGATTGTTGGAGGTTACGTTGGTCGGAGTTGATTGTTGGCGGGTTTTGGAGTTGGCGTTGGTGGGAGTTGTTTTTGTTTGCTAAATTTGTTTAATTTTTTCCCGTTCGCATTTTTTCTGGTGGTTTTGTTTTTGGCGTTTCTTTATTTGGTAAGTTTTTGGCAGTCTAACTTTTGTTCAATTTGTGTCTCCTTCTTTTCCTGAATTTTTGAACGTTAATTTTTCGTAATTTCATCTTTGTTAGGGTTTTTTTTGGCTCTGCCCCAACGACCTTTTGATTCGGAAACTTATATATTATCTATTGGTAAGTTTATTTTTTCACTTGGTTATTAAATGTTCATATTTGTATTTACGCAACTTTGTTTGACCTTACACTTGTAACCTTTGTTTTTATTAGTCAGAAATGTTTCTAAAATTTCGTGTTTTTCTATCTGTGTATTTTTGTACTTGTATTTGCGAACTAATTAGCGCATTTTTAACTGTTTCAATTGTGACGTATTTGCGAACTAATTAGCGCATTTTTAACTGTTTCTATTGTGACTGGTATTTGCGAACTAATTAGCGCATTTTTAACTGTTTCTATTGTGACTGGTATTTGCGAACTAATTAGCGCATTTTTAACTGCTTATTTAGACCCGTTAAATTGGTTGTGTTTTCCCTTTAGCATTTGTTGATTACATTTGGCCCCAATTTGAGGTAGTCTGTGCAATGTCGTTTTGCTCTTTGGGCAAATGTGTGTTTCTCCCCTTTTATGTTTTGTCTTGCAGCCAATTTTGAAACAGAAATGCCCAGCATAAATTGTTGTATTTTTATATTGTGATTATTTACAGTTTGCACGTATCATGACAATACCCCGGCATGTAAGCATCAATGGATGGTTTCATCAAGCTAAGTAAAAATCTATTTATTTGGGGTGTTTAAAAGCCTTACATTCAAATCTTGCCATTTCAGGTTGATCTGGGTCAGATTGTTCTGGCCATGCTCCCGGAAGCCGACCAACCTCAATCTCGTCCCAGGCGTAGGCATCATAGGCATGCAAGGCCCCAGATATTTCGAACACGTGTCACCCTTTTTGGAATGCCCGATGATGAGGTTTTAAGACGCTACCGTCTTCCTCCCAAAATCATCATAGACACTCTCTCATTAATAGAGAGTGATCTTGAGCGGCAAATTGACAGTCCTACAGCAATACCACCACTTACGCAATTTATGGCGGTGTTACATTTCTGTGCCTCAGGATCGTTTCAAACAACGGTGGGAATAGTGGCGGGCATCTCACAATCCTCCTTTTCCCGGATCCTGAGGGCAGTGATGGAGGCACTTTTCAAGCACCTCCATCATTTTATTCAAATGCCTTTGGATATGGGTGCCCTTAGTGTGGCCAAGGCCAATTTTTACCAAATAGCTGGCTTCCCACACATCATAGGGGTTGTGGATGGTACTCACGTACCACTTCAGCCTCCAGCACGGCTGGAGGGCATATTTCGCAACCGGAAACACTATCACTCCCTGAATGTAATGGTGGTATGTGATGCCTCCCTCCAGATCCTGTCCCTGAATGCAAAATTACCAGGAAATGCACATGACTCATTCATCATCCGGCAATCAGAGATATGGCACAAATTAAACAACCTACAAGCTGGTGATGCGTGGCTTCTGGGTAAGTGGAGACCTTTAGTACATAACAATGTTAAGCTTGATACACAGTGATCCTGATGTTGTCACTTCTTTTTCACTGGAGACAGTGGCTACCCTTGCATGCCCTGGCTGCTCACTCCTTATTTGGCTCCCACACCAGGGCCACAAAGTAATTTTAATGCCGCACTTACAGCCACCAGGCAAGTGGTGGAGCACTGTATCGGCCTTTTAAAAGGCCGATTCAGATGCCTCCACCGCTCTGGTGGCGAGCTCATGTATTTGCCGGATATGGTTTCTAAAATTGTGGTCCTGTGTGGGATATTTCACAACATCACCATAAGGAGTGGTGTCCCAATGCAGCCAGAGGATGCCTTACCTGAGGATTGCCCCCCCCCGAGGTTGGTCGGAGGTCAGTGTGGAGGGGCCATACGCGATGATGTGGTGGCCAGATATTTTAGGTAATTATTGGCAAAACAACAGTGTTTAGACACAATGTGGTACGGATTGTTTGAGAACATCTAATTATTATTTTTTTTTCTCCATCTTCTGTTTGTTTTCATAATCTTTGGGACTCCAACGTTGACTACTTCCTGCTACCCTAAAAAAACCTTCATGTGGAAACTTTGGGAATATATTATGGAACCCATATTGCAACGCCACATTTGTGGAATCATGTTGGCATGGTCCTTCGTCAACCAGTTCTTGATTTTGTGTGTGATTTTTTAAAGTTTTTTGTATGTGTTGTATTTATGATTATCACTGTGTGTTTTGTTTGTGAGTGAACACTTTGTTATTTTAGTTATGTTGTGAATAAATGTCTTGAGAGTGTAATTTTGTACCTTTTTTTGCCCATTACAAGCAAGTGTAACCAGGTTCACACGCGTTACATTTGCCTAAGGGGTAAGCCTGTAATGACGCAAGTTGAGCTAAAATGTAAGATGTTTTCTGGGTCCAAACCAACACCCAAAGGAATCCTGTACAATCAGTTGGCTTCGTAATATCGGCCTAAGCAGCTTGCCTCCCAAATAGGAACATGTAAAATGTAGTAATATATAATTTGTACAACACCAAAAAAGGCCAATCAGATTGTTACTGTTAGGTGTTTCTTGTGCCTGTTTTCCTAAAAAATACAACACACAATCTTAGTGACAATAATTGCAAATCCTTGCTGGAAGAGTCTACTTATGTCAGTGTAAACAATCTCTGATTTGGAAACAAGGAATGAGACAGAACGTTAAGTTTAAAATATTAATTTATTTATCTTTTGTCAAAAAAAAAACTAAAACTGGTTCCTAAGGAGGACCGACATATGGTCAAGGACCACCAGCAGCACGATGACGTGTTCCCGCATACGCCCCACACATCCGGCTAATTCAGCCATACGCCTCTGTGGTTTAGAAAAGTGTGGGGATTAATAAATCAATAATGAAACCACATTAAAAAACAAACCAAACCAAGCTACCCAAAAATGTAAATATTGTGGCCCAAAGCAGAATTACACCGAAAAAACCAAGCCCCCCAAAATGGTCTACCCCAAAATTACAAGTCCAAAAATCAGATTCAGACAGGTGTGATATGTGTATGGTGAAATCAGCAGTAACAGGTAAAGACAACCCGAAAACTCCCAAAAATTCGGCATAAAAACACAAAAAAAGGGAACGACACATGATTACATCCAAACAGTTTTTGCCAAAAAAACAAACAAAAAAAAAAAAACCATACCGTTCAAAATAACGGCCGCTCCTGAAGCCACTCCCTCGTCCTCCTCGGAAGTCCTCCATTCCCCAAAGAGTTTGGCGGGGTGATTTGGGATTCAGGGGAGGGGGTAGTTAGAAGAGGGGTGGTTGGAGGAGAGGGGGAATTGGGATGGAGGGGAAGGAGCCCCGAAATATCCTCCACAGGGTCTGGGCAGGCTGGTGAGGAGGGGGAAATAGGGAAATTTGGGGGTTTGGAGGGTTGGCTTGGGGTTGGGGAGAGTGGGCGAGAGTGCAGTCTTGGATGGCGATGACGCCGTAGTCTTCGCTGTGCCCCTAAAAGATGTGAAACAAATTGTGGTTAGTTTCAACCAAAACCGAGTAAATCACTAATTTATGACAACACAAATCTGAAAACATGGCCATGCAGATATGAGTACAATGAATAAATAGGACATACATGAAAACATGGCCATGCAGATATGAGTACAATGAATAAATAGGACATACATGAAAACATGGCCATGCAGATATGAGTACAATGAATAAATAGGACATACATGAAAACATGGCCATGCAGATATGAGTACAATGAATAAATAGGACATACCTGAAAACATGGCCATGCAGATATGAGTACAATGAATAAATAGGACATACCTGAAAACATGGCCATGCAGATATGAATACAATGAATAAATGGGACATACATGAAAACATGGCCATGCAGATATGAGTACAATGAATAAATAGGACATACATGAAAACATGCACACGCAGTTAGGGCCACAAAGATAAACATGAAAACCACAGTCCCAAAAACTTACTTTCCGCGATCTGCATGCGAAAGCATGCCAGCAAGCGGGGCATCCGCCGTTGCAGGTCCGACCACCTGCGCTCCAGCTGGCCGATCTGGCGGCGTGAGCCGAAGGAACGCAGGCGGCCACGTACCTCCGCATATGCGGAATGCTTCTCGCGATTTGTGATGGGTGGAGGCTGGCTGGTGATCCGCCTATCCATCACCTCGGTTAACACCAGCAGCTCGCGCCTGGTGAATGCCGAGGCTCTCATGATGGCAATGGTGTATAAGCAGCTTGCCTCCCAAATAGGAACATGTAAAATGTAGTAATATATAATTTGTACAACACCAAAAAAGGCCAATCAGATTGTTACTGTTAGGTGTTTCTTGTGCCTGTTTTCCTAAAAAATACAACACACAATCTTAGTGACAATAATTGCAAATCCTTGCTGGAAGAGTCTACTTATGTCAGTGTAAACAATCTCTGATTTGGAAACAAGGAATGAGACAGAACGTTAAGTTTAAAATATTAATTTATTTATCTTTTGTCAAAAAAAAAACTAAAACTGGTTCCTAAGGAGGACCGACATATGGTCAAGGACCACCAGCAGCACGATGACGTGTTCCCGCATACGGACAACACTACAGCACCCCTTTAGGACTGGGACACTGCACAGGACTTTGGAGTGGACACAGCCCCTATGGACAACTGACTGCACAACACAGTCCAGCCAGCCCCTATGGACTTTGGAGGAGTGGACACAGCCCCTATGGACAACAACAGCACAACACAGCCAGCCCCTATGGACTTTGGAGGAGTGGATACAGCCCCTATGGACAACAGCAGCACAGCACAACACAGCCAGCCCCTATGGACTTTGGAGGAGTGGACACAGCCCCTATGGACAACAGCAGCACAGCACAACACAGCAAGCCCCTGTGGACTTTGGAGGAGTGGACACAGCCCCTATGGACAATAACAGCACAGCGCAGCACAGCACAACACTACACTGCACTACATAAACAGCCCAGCCAGCCCTAACTCCCACCCTCCCTCTTCACTGTCCACAGCCGAGTGAGAAAATGGTGCCGACGCGGGTACCTTATATAGAATCCAAAACCCACGAGACCCGGAAGGCAGGATGATGACGTTTTGCCTCAATTTCAGATCCGAGTCAGGCGGGAAAAGTCGAGCCTGACTCGGATCAGCCTCGGATCGGGGGGGCTCGGGGTGGTTCGGATTTCAGAAATCCGAACCCGCTCACCCCTAGTTTCAACTATATAAAATATGTGTTAAAAAGCAAAATGGCAGATGAACTGAAGCAGTCCCACAAAACCGGTGGTGGGTGTCACATCCCCATACACTACACATCTTATGAACAAGAGCTCAAACAAATCATTCCCCCAGAGTTCCTACCTGGGGCTCATATTGAGGATACAGACAGACCTCCAAACCCGGCCCCTATTGGTGAGTAACATAACAATACTCATATTACATGCTTATTTTTCTTTCCTGTTTTAATGCTCTATTCCTGTACAATCATCTGCTGCTGTAGAACAGCACATACCAGTATGCTGTGACATAGATTGCACTGAGTACAATTGTTGGAGTGTTTGGCCATGCTGGGATGTGTTGTACAGCACTTTTTTAAAACATAAAAATATAATAATATTATTTATATTTTAAACAATAATGTTGGGAAGTGTAAATAGTTTTTATGTTTATGAGCTTAGGGCCTGATTCAGACCCACTCGCGAGCGGCTGCCCGCTCGCAAGTGGGTCGATGGTATGCACTGCGCATGCGCACGACGGAGGGAGCTCCGTCGTGCACATGCGCGAGACGCGACGAGCGAAGGACTTTCCTTCGCTCGTTGTGTCTGATCAAAGGGGGCGTGCTGTCGATGTTGATTGACAGCACGCCCCCTTTGGTGGGCGTGCCGGGGGCGTGCCTCCCAGACGGAGGCATTCCCAAGGTAACGCCTACCGTCAGAAGCCGGCCCCACTGACATCACTAGTGATGTCAGTGGGAGTGATTTTGGCTCTGATAGAGCCAAAATCACTCCTGGCCTTGCGGTTGAGAAACTCAACCGCAGGCTTCTGCTCGCAGTGGTGATGGTCGCGATGGTCAAGACCATCGCGACCATCACCCTGCACGCTCGTATATGCTGTGGGTGGTGACCCACAGCTATACGAGCGTCCAGGAGGACGCTCCATATTTATGGAGGTGGGCCCTCATTCAGAGCCGTTCGTTAACAGCAGTACGCTCGTTGCGTTCCGATGTTGAGTAACCGCGCATGCATCGGTGTAACACTGCGCATGTGCGCACGGCAGATTGCGAGCTTTTTTTGTCTCGTTCGTCAAATAGCGTACAGGAAGTGACATGTCAAATGTGATTGACAGAACAGGGCGTTTTGGGGCGTTGACGGGGGTGGAGATGGAAAAACGCCGGCGTGGCGAGGCGTTTTTGGGGCGTACATACATTATCAGATGCGAACGTCAAATGTGTTCGTACCAACTCATACGTCACTGGATGATCCTCTTTCCCTTCAAAATGCTCGCACAGCTTAGGGTCTGGATTACTCGACCACATTGGCGAAGGCCTTCTCCTCCGTCCCGGCACTCCACGATGTTGCATCGATTAATCATGGCTTGTCAGAAAATCAATTAGTGTTGTATTGAAAACCGGCTTGGTATGTGTTTTGAAATCAGTTTTTTGGGTTAGCACACAACCGTACGCAGGTGGAAATCATAGCTGCTAATGTCAGGATTACACAATCAATTTGCGTACATTTGTGGGGCTTTATTTTTGGGTTAATATTTGGTTTTTGGCCTATTGTAACAATAATGACATCATGTTTGTGTTTTTTTGGCCATTTTGCTTTTGCCTGGTGAATTTGCATCCTTATGTAAATTTTAAAACGTTCCTTAAAGAGCCCTTTTTTTTCTCATGTAAAATGTTGGTGGTGCGCGTTTTTGCCTTGTGGACCAGGATTAAATGTAAACCATTTTTACAATAATGTCAGAATACAAAGTCGTACATTTTTGGCAAATTTATTGCTATAAAAAATCAATTTCATGCACATTTTTTACACAAACATTTTTTGCAGTGTTAATTCCAAAAATTTTAATAATTGTGCAAACATAAAAGTTATGGAAACGTAAAGCTAAAAATTAAAAACAATTCACAAGAAAGGAGAGGGAAGTTTTGGCAAGAAAGGAATATGGGGCAAGCACAGAAGGAGTGTGGGAAAAGTAGCCAGTGCTGTCAACGTTTTTTTCCCCCGTTTGGCTGGGGGAGGGTGGGCGCCAGACCGGGTCTGGGATGTCATCAGGCTGGCCCGTCCAGAGGCAGATGTTGTGGCCTCTGGACTAGGCACAGGGCTAGGCACATTTGGAGGATTGGCTGATGTTGTGCCAGAGGTGGAGGATCCTGATGTTCCGGCAGGAAGGGAGGTCGGCTCCACCATGTGCTGGCGAACGAGCTGCTCCAGGGCATTGGCGATGCGGATGTTGGCCCTGGTATTTTCCGCCAGGGCCTGACCAATGGTCACGTTGGCCGCAGCATTTTGCTCCAGGGCCTCAGCCACCCATACCAGACTGGCGTCCATCCTCTGCAGAATCTCCGTATGGAAATCTGATTTAAAATTGAGTTCTGTGAGGAGGGACACTGCCTGCGAGGGGGATTGCCCAAGACTGGCTTCTGCAGGGTCCTCAGCCGGATGTACTGGTTCCTCCCCTGCAGAGCCTGCAGAAATTCTGCGGCCAAGGCTCCCCTCTGGAGCAGACTCATCCGCCTGTGTCTCTGTTGGTAAAATGAGAAAAGAGTCACATTAGAATCTACATATTGGCACATTAACATTTCAGAGTTGGTGACATCACAATATTTACCTTGGACAACATGAGGAGCCGCAAAGTCTGGCATGTCCGTATCCATGTTGGACACGCCAAACACCTCCACAGACTGCACACACCCCTGTGCCAGCTCTTCTAAATCATTCAACTCCAGTGACACAGGGGTTGGACCCCCACCTGTCCCCCTTGCATGCCTAGCCCTGTCAGCCATTTTTTTTCAGGCGATATTGGAAGTCTTGCCATCTGTTGGTGAAAAAGTAGCCATTATTCATTCATTCTTTCCCCCAGTTTTTTTGGGTGGTCAAGTTTTTACTTACCGCCGTTTGACATCCCAGGCTAGACGTACAAAATCACCCACCCTATTGACCGCAACGGCTACCTCCTCCCACATTCTCCACTTCTGGCTTGCACTCATATTCCTGTCTGCCTGTGGCAGGATGTCCACACACTTCTGAACCAAAACCTCCATCTCCTTTCTTGTGAATTGTGGCTGCCTTTTCTTTTAGCCAGCTTTGGTCGGAATACTGGGCCCAGCAGCCTCTTCCATGTCATCCTCCTCACCTATTTGTTTAAATGTTGAGAATTGTAAACTTCACAACTTGCACTATATTATGTTTCAAATTAATCATTGTTTACAAATGCCTGAAATAGTTACCGCCAGACTGTTGCCCATTGTTTCCCTGGTCTGTAGCCATGTCTTAGCTCAAAACAAGAAATACACCAGAACTTTTTGTTTGGCTCGTGACGTATTTATACATGCGTCCTTATTTTTCGGCCGCATCATTGATTGTGCGTTCCTATGATCCCTCCTTAATTTGTGCGGGAAACTAAACACTATTTATGGCTTGGGGCATCTCGAGTCGAGGTGGCGTTTGTTGATTGTTGGAGGTTACGTTGGTCGGAGTTGATTGTTGGCGGGTTTTGGAGTTGGCGTTGGTGGGAGTTGTTTTTGTTTGCTAAATTTGTTTAATTTTTTCCCGTTCGCATTTTTTCTGGTGGTTTTGTTTTTGGCGTTTCTTTATTTGGTAAGTTTTTGGCAGTCTAACTTTTGTTCAATTTGTGTCTCCTTCTTTTCCTGAATTTTTGAACGTTAATTTTTCGTAATTTCATCTTTGTTAGGGTTTTTTTTGGCTCTGCCCCAACGACCTTTTGATCCGGAAACTTATATATTATCTATTGGTAAGTTTATTTTTTCACTTGGTTATTAAATGTTCATATTTGTATTTACGCAACTTTGTTTGACCTTACACTTGTAACCTTTGTTTTTATTAGTCAGAAATGTTTCTAAAATTTCGTGTTTTTCTATCTGTGTATTTTTGTACTTGTATTTGCGAACTAATTAGCGCATTTTTAACTGTTTCAATTGTGACGTATTTGCGAACTAATTAGCGCATTTTTAACTGTTTCTATTGTGACTGGTATTTGCGAACTAATTAGCGCATTTTTAACTGTTTCTATTGTGACTGGTATTTGCGAACTAATTAGCGCATTTTTAACTGCTTATTTAGACCCGTTAAATTGGTTGTGTTTTCCCTTTAGCATTTGTTGATTACATTTGGCGCCAATTTGAGGTAGTCTGCGCAATGTCGTTTTGCTCTTTGGGCAAATGTGTGTTTCTCCCCTTTTATGTTTTGTCTTGCAGCCAATTTTGAAACAGAAATGCCCAGCATAAATTGTTGTATTTTTATATTGTGATTATTTACAGTTTGCACGTATCATGACAATACCCCGGCATGTAAGCATCAATGGATGGTTTCATCAAGCTAAGTAAAAATCTATTTATTTGGGGTGTTTAAAAGCCTTACATTCAAATCTTGCCATTTCAGGTTGATCTGGGTCAGATTGTTCTGGCCATGCTCCCGGAAGCCGACCAACCTCAATCTCGTCCCAGGCGTAGGCATCATAGGCATGCAAGGCCCCAGATATTTCGAACACGTGTCACCCTTTTTGGAATGCCCGATGATGAGGTTTTAAGACGCTACCGTCTTCCTCCCAAAATCATCATAGACACTCTCTCATTAATAGAGAGTGATCTTGAGCGGCAAATTGACAGTCCTACAGCAATACCACCACTTACGCAATTTATGGCGGTGTTACATTTCTGTGCCTCAGGATCGTTTCAAACAACGGTGGGAATAGTGGCGGGCATCTCACAATCCTCCTTTTCCCGGATCCTGAGGGCAGTGATGGAGGCACTTTTCAAGCACCTCCATCATTTTATTCAAATGCCTTTGGATATGGGTGCCCTTAGTGTGGCCAAGGCCAATTTTTACCAAATAGCTGGCTTCCCACACATCATAGGGGTTGTGGATGGTACTCACGTACCACTTCAGCCTCCAGCACGGCTGGAGGGCATATTTCGCAACCGGAAACACTATCACTCCCTGAATGTAATGGTGGTATGTGATGCCTCCCTCCAGATCCTGTCCCTGAATGCAAAATTACCAGGAAGTGCACATGACTCATTCATCATCCGGCAATCAGAGATATGGCACAAATTAAACAACCTACAAGCTGGTGATGTGTGGCTTCTGGGTAAGTGGAGACCTTTAGTACATTACAATGTTAAGCTTGATACACAGTGATCCTGATGTTGTCACTTCTTTTTCACTGGAGACAGTGGCTACCCTTGCATGCCCTGGCTGCTCACTCCTTATTTGGCTCCCACACCAGGGCCACAAAGTAATTTTAATGCCGCACTTACAGCCACCAGGCAAGTGGTGGAGCGCTGTATCGGCCTTTTAAAAGGCCGATTCAGATGCCTCCACCGCTCTGGTGGCGAGCTCATGTATTTGCTGGATATGGATTCTAAAATTGTGGTCCTGTGTGGGATATTTCACAACATCACCATAAGGAGTGGTGTCCCAATGCAGCCAGAGGATGCCTTACCTGAGGATTGCCCCCCCCGAGGTTGGTCGGAGGTCAGTATGTGGAGGGGCCATACGCGATGATGTGGTGGCCAGATATTTTAGGTAATTATTGGCAAAACAACAGTGTTTAGACACAATGTGGTACGGATTGTTTGAGAACATCTAATTATTTTTTTCTCCATCTTCTGTTTGTTTTCATAATCTTTGGGACTCCAACGTTGACTACTTCCTGCTACCCTAAAAAAACCTTCATGTGGAAACTTTGGGAATATATTATGGAACCCATATTGCAACGCCACATTTGTGGAATCATGTTGGCATGGTCCTTCGTCAACCAGTTCTTGATTTTGTGTGTGATTTTTTAAAGTTTTTTGTATGTGTTGTATTTATGATTATCACTGTGTGTTTTGTTTGTGAGTGAACACTTTGTTATTTTAGTTATGTTGTGAATAAATGTCTTGAGAGTGTAATTTTGTACCTTTTTTTGCCCATTACAAGCAAGTGTAACCAGGTTCACACGCGTTACATTTGCCTAAGGGGTAAGCCTGTAATGACGCAAGTTGAGCTAAAATGTAAGATGTTTTCTGGGTCCAAACCAACACCCAAAGGAATCCTGTACAATCAGTTGGCTTCGTAATATCGGCCTAAGCAGCTTGCCTCCCAAATAGGAACATGTAAAATGTAGTAATATATAATTTGTACAACACCAAAAAAGGCCAATCATATTGTTACTGTTAGGTGTTTCTTGTGCCTGTTTTCCTAAAAAATACAACACACAATCGTAGTGACAATAATTGCAAATCCTTGCTGGAAGAGTCTACTTATGTCAGTGTAAACAATCTCTGATTTGGAAACAAGGAATGAGACAGAACGTTAAGTTTAAAATATTAATTTATTTATCTTTTGTCAAAAAAAAAACTAAAACTGGTTCCTAAGGAGGACCGACATATGGTCAAGGACCACCAGCAGCACGATGACGTGTTCCCGCATACGCCCCACACATCCGGCTAATTCAGCCATACGCCTCTGTGGTTTAGAAAAGTGTGGGGATTAATAAATCAATAATGAAACCACATTAAAAAACAAACCAAACCAAGCTACCCAAAAATGTAAATATTGTGGCCCAAAGCAGAATTACACCGAAAAAACCAAGCCCCCCAAAATGGTCTACCCCAAAATTACAAGTCCAAAAATCAGATTCAGACAGGTGTGATATGTGTATGGTGAAATCAGCAGTAACAGGTAAAGACAACCCGAAAACTCCCAAAAATTCGGCATAAACACACAAAAAAAGGGAACGACACATGATTACATCCAAACAGTTTTTGCCAAAAAAACAAACAAAAAAAAAAAAACCATACCGTTCAAAATAACGGCCGCTCCTGAAGCCACTCCCTCGTCCTCCTCGGAAGTGCCTCCATTCCCCAAAGAGCTTGGCGGGGTGATTTGGGATTCAGGGGAGGGGGTAGTTAGAAGAGGGGTGGTTGGAGGAGAGGGGGAATTGGGATGGAGGGGAAGGAGCCCCGAAATATCCTCCACAGGGTCTGGGCAGGCTGGTGAGGAGGGGGATATAGGGAAATTTGGGGGTTTGGAGGGTTGGCTTGGGGTTGGGGAGAGTGGGCGAGAGTGCAGTCTTGGATGGCAATGACGCCGTAGTCTTCGCTGTGCCCCTAAAAGATGTGAAACAAATTGTGGTTAGTTTCAACCAAAACCGAGTAAATCACTAATTTATGACAACACAAATCTGAAAACATGGCCATGCAGATATGAGTACAATGAATAAATAGGACATACATGAAAACATGGCCATGCAGATATGAGTACAATGAATAAATAGGACATACCTGAAAACATGGCCATGCAGATATGAGTACAATGAATAAATAGGACATACCTGAAAACATGGCCATGCAGATATGAGTACAATGAATAAATGGGACATACATGAAAACATGGCCATGCAGATATGAGTACAATGAATAAATAGGACATACATGAAAACATGCACACGCAGTTAGGGCCACAAAGATAAACATGAAAACCACAGTCCCAAAAACTTACTTTCCGCGATCTGCATGCGAAAGCATGCCAGCAAGCGGGGCATCCGCCGTTGCAGGTCCGACCACCTGCTCTCCAGCTGGCCGATCTGGCGGCGTGAGCCGAAGGAACGCAGGCGGCCACGTACCTCCGCATATGCGGAATGCTTCTCGCGATTTGTGATGGGTGGAGGCTGGCTGGTGATCCGCCTATCCATCACCTCGGTTAACACCAGCAGCTCGCGCCTGGTGAATGCCGAGGCTCTCATGATGGCAATGGTGTATTTGTTAAAAATCATTTTTAATAAAGACCCGAAAATAAATTTGATTGGCTAATTAACAGGACCAATTCTATTGGTTAGTGTATGAGTCATGTGTTCGACAGGGCCAGAAATCTCTTGAGAGTTATGATACAGTGACATGCGGAAGCAAATTTATATAAAGAAATGAACCCAGGAAAATATGCGTGGTTAAAAACAAATAAAACAATTGTTTAATTGGCTCTAACATGTATTTTGACAAATAAAAGCGAATGTTTAAGCCGTACGTATTCTGCGGGTAAACACAAACACGGACAAGATTAAAGTTTACTGCATTGTCAAAAAAAAACAAAAAACCCAATTAAGCTAATTGATATATTGATTGGCATGATACGATTGAGGGAGGTAGGCAGAAAAAAGGAGCACGTAATCGGAATCTGACAGTCCCACTTCCGGTTTGTACTTGTGCGTGCGTTCCCTTCAAGCCACTTCGGGGATGTACGCTCGCTATTTGGCAAGCTCGTTAGTTAGAGGAGGGGTCAGTAGAGTTTGGGAAGTGTAAAATTCGTAAATAAACCTTTTAATATATTCCTTCCTATAAACCTCTAAGATTCACCTGCCTAGAACCTCTAAGACAAAACCCTGCCTATACCTTCTAAAACCACAAGATGTCGCTATTTTGATTATACCATTAATGAAATACCGAGACAGTTGAATAGCGGTCCGAAGCGCTAAAGATTATTATTCAGGTAAAAGTACAGATGTTACAACGCTATGATCTAATAATGAGCGCAAATAAATTGTATAAACATTAGGTCATAAGGTACAGTTAAAATACATGAAACGGTTATTAAAGATCAAAATACAATGAGACACAGAGAGAGACACAGAGAGAGAGAGAGACATTAAAATACAATGAGAGATATATCAATGTCTGCTGAGAGCACATGTTCAAGATGGCTGGTGATGGTGTGCGTGTTTGTGCGTGAGGGGGGTTGGGAATGCTTCCTGCCCTACTGTCCAAACCGCATGGTCTCTGAACCTACAACAGACCTCATCCAGTAGTCACTAGACCGTGGGGAGGGGGAAGGGCCGAAGCACATGTTTTTCCTTTGTTTGCAAGCCTCATGATCCCTAGGCAAACTCCATCCTGTACCAAGCTGCAGCTCCGCAAATCATCCATCAATGACCACAACCACAACAAAGACAATATACCTATCTGACCCACACCACCACAACTGGGCAGAATCACAATTTCCCTTGTTCACCCCACATGGAGGCAAGCCATCTCCAACAAACCGCAGACAACATACCCATCTGACTCACACAACACCACACGGCAACCACCCACGACCATTCAAAGCTGCCATCAATTCAACCTCCACGATACAACACGTGACACCACCCTATGATCACATTCATGAGTATACAGCACACACAAAGCCCATCTCTCCCAAGCAGAGATACCGTTCAAGCACACGGCAGGGCCCAAACACAGAACACATGGCAGGGCCCAAACACAGAACACATGGCAGGGCCCAAACACAGAACACATGGCAGGGCCCAAACGCAGAACACATGGCAGGGCCCAAACGCAGAACACATGGCAGGGCCCAAACGCAGAACACATGGCAGGGCCCAAACGCAGAACACATGGCAGGGCCCAAACGCAGAACACATGGCAGGGCCCAAACACAGAACACATGGCAGGGCCCAAACACAGAACACATGGCAGGATCTCAATCAATCAGCATCAATCATTCACAAATATCACAACAATTCCACAATCAATCCCTTTCCTGCATGCTGACAACAGACCACTGTACCCTACAGTGCAGATGAAAAGCACAGACCAGACAACACATCATCCACTGCATGCCAACACAGACCCATGAATATCCTTAGAAAACTGCAAACCACACACCATGCTAAGCTAATAACAGAACACCAAAAAGCCATAGACACCCAAATAGGCTAAATATTGCACAATTTATACTTAGCTACAACAACCCAGGGGAACTGAGATCCATATTCTTCCGTTGTCTGGTCAGGGAGTGTACCTCTCTCTTCCTCTAAAATTTGCAAGTCTGTCCCAGTCTGTTTCTCCAAGTGTGTGCATGCTATGTTCCCGCCCCCTTTTACCTGTGAGGTCATCAGAAAGGGAGTATCCTTTTGGTTACCTGAATTAGATTCTACTCCCAGCTAGCTAGCTCTATTGTTTAGACTGGAGTAACCAGTCCTTTGGAGAAATCTGTTACAGGGCATTTATTGGACAATTCCAAATGGATACAAAAGGTCTCCAACCTCCTCTTGTATCCCCCAACATGCAAATCTAAGCTGCTATGGAAAACAACATTTCAAATAGATATTCTCTCTAACATTCATATTTCATAGCCGCATGTTCTGATCTTCATATTGATGTCACCGGAATGCTGTGGAAATAAGGTAGATCAGAACGGTTCCAAACACAGTTCAATTGTCATTTACTAAGCCATAGTTACAGAAAACATTCATTTCTTTATATACTAACATTGCGTTTAAATTATCCTTTTTGCGTTACGGGACCATTGCTTTTAAATGTATGTATGCGGGGAAAACACCACTGAATTGCGTTGTGCGTCTGAGGGTCGGTGGGGCACTCAGCGAGCAGCACTAAGCTGGAAGGGCATCTATGTGTGTGTGTGGCCATGCCAGTATGATTTTGGGAAGGATCACTAAAAAACTGACTGTATTCTGTTTAACATTGTGTGTATGAGTTGCAGGGAATTTTGCTACTTTTCAAATATAAGTCTGTGTGATATTATAAAGTCCACGCATGACGGGCCACATATACACACACATATATAATATATATATATATATATATATATATACACATATACAAGCACACATGTATTTTTCTGATGTTTTTAAACTGCAATTGCAAAATGTGTTTATACAGTGAATTTAATTCTCATACAGGGAGGAGGCTTCCAGCTGTGCTGTCGGAGCCTCCCTGTCTAGTCTGCCTGTGTTTGAGGAAGGCTGACTATGTACCTTTTGTTTACAAAATAGTGCTGTGAGATTTTATTTCTATGATGGAGTCTTGGCCCTTTACAAGACAGCATTGCGCAGATTCCAATTGCAAACAGATTCTGTCTTCGCCAATTATCCGGTTTTGACAGGAGGATGTTTGGCTGCGTTCGAAAATACGAGCGAGTGCTTGAATTTACATATTTTTTTACGTACGCCGAACGTACGAACGGCCACTTGCGTCCAGGTCTGAATGAGGGCCTTAGTTAGCTCAGAAGGGCCATTGCACTGTTCCATTCCAAACCAGAGTCTTTTTACTGGAGCATTTATATTTTAATGTCATTCCCTTTTTTTGGGTTCACTGTTGTACAAATTTAAGATGAACATGTATATATCCAAAGAATAATGGACCTCATTCAGAGCCGGACGCTATTTGCGCTCGCTCGTTCAGAAAAAAGGGGTGGCTATTCAAATGAACCGTTCGCTCTTTGCGGTCTGTTCACTCCTCTAGGTCTGAACAAGCGAACAAAACTTGCGGTCGTTTTTTGGAAAACTACGCCCCCTGGCCGCTCACATCCTACGTCATGTCCGCTATTTATTAGATTAATCGAGTACATTGACCAGCGTATGAACTGCTCGCTATTCTTGTGGTTGGTTTTTCCTACCGCAATCTTGCGAGCAGTTCTGACTATAAAATAACCCAGTGACGTGGTCAATGACGCTGCTGTATTAATTATGCACACCCATAAAATGCCCGTTTTGACCTTTAAGCGCGCCCACGTTCGGATCTCCACTCTCCGTTTTCAAGCACCTTCCCCTGTTACCACCCACATACGCCTCCTCCTGTCACACAAAATAGCAGGCATTCGCTATTTAGCGAACAAACGATTTTCAGCTGCACTGACTGGTTCGCGCATGCGTATTACGATCCGTACGCATGCGCAGTTGTGCAAACATAACTCGGAACGAACGAGCGCCCGCTTACGAGCGGCTCTGAATCAGGCCCAATGTGTTGAATTGTTCCGCAGCTGCTCCAGGGAGAAAGCATTCTTATTCAAAAAGGCCTCGTCCACGGGTGGAAGAACATGCTACAGGTATGTGCTGAAATACAAATACAGGAAACCCAACACATTAATATGTACATTAGCATGTATTGAGGAATTAGCCCCAAAGCAAACATGCTTTCAATAGGCGACTAGTAGGGGTAGAACTATGGGAGACAATGGAGGCACCCAGTTGCGGGCTGGGCCGGGGGGCAGGGTGCCATGTGCCCCCCGGGCCGCAGCGTCATGTGGGCCGCGGGCAGTCTGTGTCACTGTGACACAGACTGCACCACGTGTGTAGCGCTGACCGGACGGAGTTCGGTCAGCGCTACACAGCACAAACACACAGCCGCCGGAGCCGGAGCTGTGTGTTTGATTTAGCAGCTGATGAGAGTCAGACAGACTCTCATCGGCTGCTGCTCCCACTGCCAGAGCCGGAAATCTTCCGGCTCCCGCAGTGGGTAATGGGAGTGATGCATCACTCCCATGACGCGTCACTCCCATAATGCAAAGCGGCGGACGGAGGAGCAGGAGCGGGTGTCTGGTAAGTTTTTGTTTTTTTATTATGTCTTTACTGCGGGGGGGGGGGCTACTGGGGGCACTACAGGGGGGGGAATACTGAGAGCACTACAAGGGGGGGACTCCTGGGAGCACTACAGGGGGGGAATACTGGGAGCACTACAGGGGGGGAATACTGGGAGCACTACAGGGGGGGGAATACTGGGAGCACTACAGGGGGGGAATACTGGGAGCACTACAAGGGGGGGACTCCTGGGAGCACTACAGGGGGGACTCCTGGGAGCACTACAAGGGGGGGACTCCTGGGAGCACTACAGGGGGGGAATACTGGGAGTACTACAGGGGGGGAATACTACTGGGGGCACTACAAGGGGGGGACTCCTGGGTGCACTACAAGGAGGGGACTCCTGGGAATACTACAGGGGAGGAATACTACTGGGGGCACTACAAGGGGGGAATACTACTGGGGGCACTACAAGCAGGGCCGGATTAACAATGGGGCGGATGGAGCTTCAGCTCCAGGCCTCCAATGAAAATAGGCCCACTGTCCACAGAATCAGCTGGAGAAAGGAAAATATTTTTCCTTACTCAGCCTCTAAGCGGCCGTCTAAGGCACCGCGCGTTTAATCCCCACCGGGCAACAACATTCCCCCCCACCATCCCCCATCCTTTCTTGCCTGTCTGCCAGGGTCTCTGAGAATGTCGGGCATGATAGAAATGGCGGCGCAGTTGAAGACTTCACAAGCCCAACCTGTGCCGCTCTTCCGCGCCATGTGACGTCGCGCTGCGCGACATCACCTATGTGCCGCGGCCGCCCCACTGTGTCTCAAAACTCTCAATGGACAGGCATGCTGTTGGTGAGTAGCTCAGCCCCGCCGGCTCCTCAGCATAGACCATTACCTGTCCAACTGCTGAGATCCAGCAGGGCATCAGGAACCAAGGTAGGTCTGCCGCAAACTGTCTAATGCTCCTGCTTTGTACTTCGTGACAGTCACTCTGAAACCAAGTGCACCCCCTAACCTGACTTGTAAACTACACACTTACTGTAAATTGTTTTTCTTCACATAGAGTAGACCCTTATTCAGGGTATGAATTCAATATTATCGTCCACATATTGTAATGTAATAAAATTAAGTGTGTATGTGTACTGTACTATATATATATATATATATATATATATATATAAATGTGTGTGTGTGTATATATATATATAAAAAAATGTGTGTGTGTGTATATATATATATATATATATATATATATATATATATAATAGGGATGTGCAGGCTCGGTTCTACTCGGTATAATATAGGTGTTTATCTTACAGCACCAAAGTCTATTTGAGGAGGTTTGATGAACAAAAGTATTATTTAGCATATGGTGCAGGTGGGGAGCTCTGTTATTATTAACATTGTATATCAATCTATATTTAGGAGTAGATGTATTGTGCAATTAAAAATCATATAATCTAAATGTAGTTGTCACTTATCGGTGCGCTAAAACATTTTGGGCCTCATTCAGAGATCAGGTTTATGTACATCTCCGATAATTGTGGGTCTGCGCATGAACAGGACCGGTTTTGCGCATGTGCAGAATGGGTCATGCGTGATCATACGCAGTGCCCCCTGATTGACAGGCTGTGGCCTTTTAGGGGCTGTAGAGCACTATGCCCTTGTATTCAGGAAGTGCCGGGGTCCCAGGGTATGCGTCTTCTCAGTCTGCCCCCCATCCCATCTCCCGTTCCACCCCATCCCTTCCCCGCTCTGACTGTGTCTCTGTCCCGTTCCACCCCTCTCTCCACTGCTGTCTGCTTCTCCCACCACCATTCTGTCCCATCCTGCACCCCATCTCTGTTCTCCCCTACCCACTCCGTCCAGCCCCTTTACTTAAGCCATTCCCAACACCCGGCGGGTCCTCCTCTCTGCCTATGTCAATCTCATCTCCCTAGCAGTGGGAGCCATTGGAGGGGGCGGCATGCTTCCCGGCTTCCACTACCCATGCATGCTGGAGACAGGACAGACCTACAGTATATGTGTGTGTCACTGTGTGTGTATCCTCTCAGTATAGGTATTAGTAATGTAAGGTCCTTCTTCTTTTATATACAGAGATTTTACAGTTTACATTTACAAGTGGCATTTTTTTTGTTGCCATATTAGGCTTACGTTACCAAGGAATGTTTCCCTTTGTTCATTTGTAGACTCTCACATTACATTACAGATAAAAACAGAGGAGGGAGACTGAAGTTTTTGAAGGTAAGTACTGGTCACGCCCCCTGCGACTGCACACAATAGGCCCTTTATAAATTTCAGCTCCAGGCCCATGTGGACCTTAATCTGGCACTGACTACAAGGGGGGGAATACTACTACTGGGGGCACTACAAGGGGGGGACTCCTGGTAGCACTACAGGGGGGGACTCCTGGGAGCACTACAGGGGGGAATACTACTGGGGGCACTACAAGGGGGGGGATAGTACTGGGGGCACTACAATGGGGGGGATACTACTACTGGGGGCACTACAAGGGGGGACTACTACTACTGGGGGCACTACAAGGGGGGGACTACTGCTACTGCGGGCACTACAAGGGGGGACTACTACTACTGGGGGCACTACAAGGGCAGGACTACTACTACTGGGTGCACTACAAGGGGGGACTACTACTGGGGGCACTACAAGGGGGGTACTACTACTGGGGGGGACTACTACTAGGGGCACTACAAGGGGACTACTACTAGGGGCATTGCATAGGGGGGAGGGTACTACTACTAGGGGCACTACATAGGGGGGAGGGGACTACCACTGGGGGCACTGCATCGAGGGACCACTGCTGGGGGCTCTATATAAAGGGCAACAGTGGGGGTACTGCATAGGGGGAAGACTACAACTGGGGCCACTATTTAAGGGGCACTGCATAAGGGTTACCACTACTGGGGGCACTATATAAGGGGCTTACTACTGGGGTCACAAAGGGCACTGCATAGGGGGATCACTACTGGGGGCACTACTCGAGGCCTGCATAAGGGTGTCCTCCTGTGGCACAGGGCGGCACTCCATATGGGCACTACGACAGGGGGCTGCCCCATATCTTTATTTTTACCTTACATTAATCCCATATGGACCCGCCTCCTCCCTAGAACACTTGAGGGTGGGGGGGGGCGCCGTAGCACGCACGTTCTTTCGGGCACCCTGGCTACACGCTACTCCTCTGCCAGGGCCGCCTGCATGCATTTGCCCCCCAGGCTAAAAGTTGCCAGCCAGCCCCTGGAGGCACCTGCTGCCAGGCTCCAGCTCTGAAGGGCACCTCCTCCATTGTCCACATCATATTCACCCAACTTATGGCTGTAACTATGTACACGGAGTGTACCATCATGGCCGCCCAATACATGACACCCCTTCCCAGCACCTCAGAAGCCACCATACACTAGTGGCGAGCATCATGTCAGACCATCAGCTGCTGCCTTTGTCTATCTATAGCCTGTCTGCATGCAAATTGCTACACTACAGTGTCAGCAGCTGCGACGGGGGGGCGGGGCACCAAATTATAACTTGCCTCCGGGTGTCTGGGATGAACTTATGCCACTGGCGACTAGAATAAGATGTAAATCATCTAATCTTAACACACATATCTCATGTCGCCACAATCAGGACTTAATTCTGGTGCAAAAAAGCTGTGTAGCCGCCCTTCCAACATTTCAAACAGTGAAAATAATTATCCTTACCTCTTTTTTTAGGTCCATCACATCCACATCCACCAACTCCTCAACAACATTGTCTGGAAGAAGATAATGCTCACAAAATTGTATTAGTCACAGTCAGGGCCGGTGCAAGGTTTATGGGCGCCCTAGACAACATTTCACCAACCGCCCCTGCTCCCTCCAATTCATAATATGCCACGCATCAGTCTCTCCAGTTAAATAACATGCCACACAGCAGTGTCTCAAATTCATGATATACTGTATGTACACACAGCAGAGCACCAAAATCATAACATACCTTATAATACTGCCGAAAATTCATAATATGCCACTCAGCAATGAATTATGGCATTCATTTATTTTTTAGTGGACTCAGTGGCGCCCTCCAGTGGACCGACCATGGTCATAGTAGATCCTGTCATGGTTGTGGATGAATATACAGAAGTGGTTAATGACAACAACCAGCAAATGATCCGTACAACAACAGAGCCTACACCTACGCCTCCAAAAAACCCCTTCTGTTGATGAGATAGTTTTTCCCCTTGACAGTTTTAGAACAAAGCAGAACTTTATGGAGAGATAAACAGAACAAATGGAAACCATTAAATATGTCCTTAAAAACATTTCTACTGCTAACAGAGTGGCAGAGGGCACACGCATTAGAATTGCTAACAATATAGATTTAAGGCTGCGTGACCTTACTCAGGCTATTCAGTCACAGACTGAGGCACTTATAGACCTTCAGACAGAATTAGAAGCCCAGAGAGCACTAATGAAGCCTACATCAGGTTCCACTATTAGTAGTGTGTGTATGACTTCACTAAGGCCCTGATTCAGAGCCGGACGCTCTGACAGAGCGCTCGCTCTGAATCAGGGCATCTTTTTTTTTTTTCATGGAGCGGCCTCCTGGCCGCTCGCATGGCTATAGGTGACCACCCACAGCTATTGCGAGCGGCCAGGATGATGGTCGCAATGGTCAAAACCATCGCGACCATCGGTCTTGCGACGAGATCCTTGTGGTAGGGTCTCATGGCCGCAAGCCCCAGAGAGCTTTCGGCTCAAACAGAGCCGAAAGCCCTCCCACTGACATCACTTGTGATGCCAGTGTGGCCGCCCCCAAACGGTAGGCGTTCTCATGGGAACACCTCCATCTGGGCAGCCACCCCCCTGGCCTGCCCACCAAAGGGGGCATGCTGTCACTCAACATCGACAGCATGCCCCCTTTGGTGCGAGACCCGGAGCGACGGAATGCCCATCGCTATCCTGGTCTTGTGCATGTGCACGACGGAGCCGGCTCCATCGTGTGCATGCACACTGGCCTACCATCGACCCAGTTGCGAGCGCACAGCGCTTGCAACCGGGTCTGAATCAGGCCCAGAGGCCCTGATTCAGAGCCGGATGCTCTGACAGAGCGCTCGCTCTGAATCAGGGCCGGCCTTCTTGCTTTTTGGAGCGGCCTCCTGGCCGCTCGCATAGCTGTGGGTTACCACCCACAGCTATTGCGAGCGGCCAGGGGCGTGCTGTCGTACTGGGCCACCATCGACCCGGTTGCGAGCGCATAGCGCTCACAAGCGGGTCTGATTCAGGCCCAGAGTTTAACCATATTATTACAATGTTGCAATATTGTTGTTTTTGCAAATAAAAACATGTAACAGTGCATTAACTGTGACAAAGGCTACATTTTTGGATTCCCTAATCATTTAATCCTAAACCAGGGGTCAGGAAACTTTTTTACCTTTTACCCCAAAATATATTTAGATACGCCAACGTTATCCCCTTGCTTTGAAAGGAAGGAAATCATACAGTAGTGCCCACATATAATGCCCCTATAGTAGTGCCCCCATAGTTATGCCCCTGTAGTAGTGCTCACAGTTATGCCCCTGTAGCAGTGCCCCCATATAGTGCCCCTGTAGTAGTGCCCCCATATAATGCCCCTGTAGTAGTGCCCCCATAGTTATACCCCTGTAGTAGTGCCCCCATATAGTGCCCCTGTAGTAGTGTCCCCATATAGTGCCCCTGTTGTAGTGCCGCTTGTACAAAAAAAACAACTTACCTTAATCCCCGCTCCTGCATCCGCCGCCGTCCTGTCCGCCCGGCTGCTCCTTGGAACTATGGGAGAGACGTCATGATGTCTCTCCCATAGTGCACATGGAGAGAGCTGGAAGCTGGAGTTCAGAAGAGAACTCCAGCCTCCGATTAACGCGGCGCTGCAGGGAAGGAGCCGGGCGCCCACTGGTAATAACATCTCAGCGGGCATCCGGCTTAGAGCCTCCCTGCGGCACAGCCGGGCATTCATATGAATCATTCTATATTATAGAATGATTCATATGCATGCACGGCTGTCCGTCCATTATCCCCAGGAATTTAATTTTTACCCCATGTGGGGTAATTTACCCGTTCCCTGACCACTGTCCTAAGCAAATGAATACAATATTAATTGTAATGGTGTTTGTAATTTAAAAACAAAAACACTTACCAGACACTCATGGGCAAAAAAAAAATGTCATGCAGCTTTTCCACCAGTTCCAGCACAGACCACTGTGTCATATACATATATTTGAATGAATGTGTTTGTAGTAGGGATGTGCAGGCTCGGATAGGTTCGAGTTTGCACGTTGAGTTCGGATTTTTCCCTCCAAAAAAACGGAACTCAGAAAGAGGCTAAACGTCATCTTACATGGACGAACATCATCATTCCTGGACAAAAGTCCAGGAATGATGATGTTCGTCCATGTAAGATGACGTTTAGCCTCTTTCTGACTTCCGTTTTTTTGGAGGGAAAAATCCGAACTCAACGTGCAAACTCGAACCTATCCGAGCCTGCACATCCCTAGTTTGTAGGTATACAACTTTTACACATCTATATACATAAATATTCTCTTACATTGTGTCCTGAAAAACTTACGTGATAAATGCTGCTGTATGAACCTCATTCCCGCCCTCTGTATTGACAATGCCCTCTGATGGGACTGAACTGAGGTCATGGGTTTGATTCCCACTACGGCCCTAATTGTGTGGAGTTTGTATATTGTCCCTGTGCTTGTGTGGGTTTCCTCCGTGTACCCCAGTTTCCTCCCACACTCCAAAATAATATACTGGTAGGTTAATTGGCTCCCAACACAAATTACCCCTAATGTGTATGTGTGTGTGTGAGCATGTGGTAGGGAATATAGATTGTAAGCTCCACTGGGGCAGGGACTGATGTGAATGGACAAATATTCTCTCTCTGTAAAGCACTGCGGAATATGTGTGCGCTATATAAATAACTGGTAATAAATAAATAAATAATGGGAAAGGGTCCAGCTCCTCCACAACTGCTGCAATGTCCCCTGCACATTGAGGGAGTGGTAGCCATGTCTAGTGACATAGACATAACCCTCAAGTGCGGTGATCTGATCCAAATGTTGGTGCAGTCTACAGTGGCGTAACTATAAATTTTGCTCCCCCTCCTGCCAAAAATGTTTCTGTCGCCCCCCCATGGCATTTTGGTAAAATAATTACCGGGCCATTTATACGCAATTTGGCTCCCAGTGCAAAAGTTAAAAATGTGCTCCCACCCCCCTTGACAGTTTACAGTATTTTTCCTCCTTGTAGTAATGCCCCTTACACATTATGCCACACACTATAGTGCCCATTACACATTATGCCACACACTGTAATGCCTATTACCAAAGTGCCACTTACATATTTGCCCCTGACACCATTTTATGCCCCACAGTAAGGCTTCTAATTACTTTTAAATTACCTGCTCATCAGGGGTTTCATGCTCATTGTCAGGGGTTCATGCTCATTACCAGGGGTTTAATGCTTGTTGCCAGGGGTTTCATGCTTGTTGTCAGGTGTTCCATACCCATTGCTAGGGGCTCCATGCTCATTGCCAGGGGTTTTACGCTCATTGCCAGGGGGATTATATATATATATATATATATATATATATATATAAATAAATAAATTTGGGAGTGTATGTAAATGGGGGCATCAGTGCTACTTTGAATTCACAGAGCATCCCTGCTAGTCACAGGGCATCCCTTCTAGTCACAATTTATCCCCCTCATACAGTGTCCCCAGTAATGCCCCTTATACAGTTCCCCCAGTAGTGGTCCCCCTATGCAGTACCCCTTATATAATGCCCCCAGTAGTAGTCCCCCTTATCTAGTGACTGCAGTACTAGCCCCCCAGCAGTGCCCCAGTAGTAGTCCTCCCCAGCAGTGCCTCCAGTTGTAGTCCTCTCAGCAGTGCCCCCAGTAGTAGTCCCTCTCCAGCAATGCCCCCAGTAGTAGTCCCCCCAGCAATGCCCCCAGTAGTAGTCCCCCTATGCAGTGCCCCTTGTATAGTGCCCCCAGTAGTAGTCCCCCTTATATAGTGACCCCAGTACTAACCCCCAGCAGTTCCCCCATTAGTAGTCCTCCCCCAGCAATGCCCCCAGTAGTAGTCCCCCAGCAATGTCGCCAGTAGTAGTCCTCCCCCAGCAATGCCCCCAGTAGTAGTCCCCCACCTATGCAGTGCCCCCAGCAGTAATCCCCACCTATGCAGTGCCCCCAGCAGTAAATCCCCACCTATGCAGTGCCCTCAGTAGTGGTCCCACCAGTGAAGTGCCCTCAGTAGTAGTCCCACCAGTGCAGTGCCCCCAGTAGTGGTCCCTCCAGCAGGGTCTCCCGTAGTACTCCCCAAAACAGTGCCCCCCAATATTAGTCCCCCCAGCAATGCCCCCAGTAGTAGCCCCTCGAAGCAATGCCCCCAGTAGTTGCCCCCCCAGCAATGCCCCTAGTAGTAGACCTCCCAGCAGTGCCCCCAGTGGTAGTCCCCCCGCAGGAAAGTGCCCCCAGTAGTATTCCCTCCCAGCAGTGCCCCCAGTAGTAGTCCCTCTCCAGCAATGCCCCCAGTAGTAGTCCCCCCAGCAATGCCCCCAGTAGTAGTCCCCCTATGCAGTGCCCCTTGTATAGTGCCCCCAGTAGTAGTCCCCCTTATATAGTGACCCCAGTACTAACCCCCAGCAGTTCCCCCATTAGTAGTCCTCCCCCAGCAATGCCCCCAGTAGTAGTCCCCCAGCAATGTCGCCAGTAGTAGTCCTCCCCCAGCAATGCCCCCAGTAGTAGTCCCCCACCTATGCAGTGCCCCCAGCAGTAATCCCCACCTATGCAGTGCCCCCAGCAGTAAATCCCCACCTATGCAGTGCCCTCAGTAGTGGTCCCACCAGTGAAGTGCCCTCAGTAGTAGTCCCACCAGTGCAGTGCCCCCAGTAGTGGTCCCTCCAGCAGGGTCTCCCGTAGTACTCCCCAAAACAGTGCCCCCCAATAGTAGTCCCCCCAGCAATGCCCCCAGTAGTAGCCCCTCCCAGCAATGCCCCCAGTAGTTGCCCCCCCAGCAATGCCCCTAGTAGTAGACCTCCCAGCAGTGCCCCCAGTGGTAGTCCCCCCGCAGGAAAGTGCCCCCAGTAGTATTCCCTCCCAGCAGTGCCCCCAGTAGTAGTCCCTCCCCAGCAATGCCCCCAGTAGTAGTCCCCCCAGCAATGCCCCCAGTAGTAGTCCCCCTATGCAGTGCCCCTTGTATAGTGCCCCCAGTAGTAGTCCCCCTTATATAGTGACCCCTGAACTACTTCCCCAGTAGTGCCCCCACTAGTAGTCCTCCCCCAGCAACGCCCCCAGTAGTAGCCCCCCCAGCAATGCCCCCAGTAGTAGTCCCCCCAGCAATGTCCCCAGTAGTAGTCCTCCCCCAGCAATGCCCCCAGTAGTAGTCCCCCACCTATGCAGTGGCCCCAGCAGTAATCCCCACCTATGCAGTGCTCCCAGCAGTAAATCTCCACCTATGCAGTGCCCTCAGTAGTGGTCCCACCAGTGAAGTGTCCTCAGTAGTAGTCCCACCAGGGCAGTGCCCCCAGTAGAGGTCCCTCCAGCAGCGTCCCCTGTAGTCATCCCCAAAACAGTGCCCCCTATTAGTAGTCCCCCCCAGCAATGCCCCCAGTAGTAGCCCCTCCCAGCAATGCCCCCAGTAGTAGCCACTCCCAGCAATGCCCCTAGTAATAGTCCCCCTAGCAGTGCCCCCAGTGGTAGTCCCCCTCCAGCAGTGCCCCCAGTAGTATTCCCTCCCAGCAGTGCCCCCAGTAGTAGTCCCCCCCAGCAGTGCCCCCAGTAGTAATCCCCCTCTATGCAGTCCCCGTAGTAGTAGTAGTAAACACCCACCCGCCAGACAGACACACCAAGAAAAAATTCCACCTTGATCCATGCTCCGGCATCTGCTCCTCTGTCCGGCGTCCTCCCGGGCCGGCCCACTCTGCATGATGGGAGAGACGTCATAATGTCTTTCCCATCACCCACTGTGGCAGCCGGAAGAGCCTGGCAGTGGGCGCAAGGCAAGCAGCCGATGAGAGTCTATCTGACTCTCATCAGCTGCTAAAACAAACACACAGCTGCTGGCGCATGTGTGTTTGTTATACTAGTAGTGTAGTGTGGATGGCACTTATGTGCAGTCCACACTACCGCCCTGCCTGGGTGACTAACAGATGTTAGAGGTCCAGTAGGACCTCTAGCATATGTCTCCTCCTAGGTGGCGGCAATTTTTGGAGGGCCATTTTCAGATTTCATGTGGACGGCTAGTCCGAATGGAATCTGCAGCCCCCCCTGCCACCATGCCCCACAAGCCTCTGTGCCCCCAAGAAACTGTGGGGTCTGCGGGTGTGGTAGTTACATCACTGGCAGTCTATGGCTCCTAGCACATTAGGCACCACTGAGAGCCAATAGAAAGCTACCTTAAGGTCCAGCCACTCGGACTCACAACTTGGGAATGAGATATATGCTCATCACATCTTCTTCAGGGCAGATAACACTTGAGATAAATGCCTAGAGAAAGTGACTTGTGTAATACCCAGCACTCTAGTGCTCACTGACTAAAATAAGCCAGTGACAACAAAATGTAGGGCACACATTAATTTATGCAGCCCAGGCACTGCATAGATGCTACCAGCCAAAGGCTCCAAATCATTTCTCACCTGCTCATATAGGGTCATGAGGTTTGTGCGGAACAATCTAAATAACTGAACCACCTCATGATCTGAGAGGTCCATTCTTAGTTGATAACCTCGCCTGGCAAGAAGCAGAATAGGGACCTGGATCTGGTGATGCTCCTGCGCAGAAATCAAGCCGCAAGCACACAGCTCCAATGAAGACTGTACAAACTCCATTTCTCCAACCCTCACAGGTGCAATGGCTGCAGGTGTGGTTTATATAGGCTTGTGATGATGATTTATGGACTTCACATGGGTTAATTAGCCACTTTTTTGGGGGGGGGGGATGTCATTAAATTCACCTATCTAAAGTGCTGGCGAATTTTAGTCAAGTTTGGGATGCACAACCTATTACATTTGGAGAGTTCAAAGTTTAAAATGGGAAAACATCCGAATGTGAGTTGGAAATTTGCGATTTGGTGGAAAAAGCGAAAAATGTGAAAAAGCCTGTTCTCACACTCTATTACATTTGCAATTAGCCAAAACATGCAAATTTACTGTCAAACTCGCAAAAACAACAAAATCGCGACTTATTACATTTGGCCTCTTGTCTCAGGTATGTTATGTCCACACATGCACCCCTAATATACTTTTGGTAAAACACTGTAGACCATCAATGTTACCTAGACATGTGAATATGTATATATTGCACCCTATTGAACCAGATGTAATGTTGACTAACAAGTTTCATTCACATACAGGTCACTGCTTTTTTGTTTACAATGTTTTTTTTTACGGTGTAAAATAAATTAACTAGTGTGAGGAGAACCTCACAACAGGCGCTCAGGTGTGCATGATTTCCACAGCAGCTGTAATAAATGAGTGTAGTCGCACTCAAAGGGAGAAATACAAATATATGGAAAATACAGCGCTAATTGTATTAGGTCTGTTATTAGGTGTAATTCGCCAGATGAAGTGTAATTAATATAGAAAAAATCACATTTATTCATTATAAATGATATATACTAATAAAAAATTAAATAAATACAAATATAAAACTGCGTACACATAAAAACATGCAGGCCAATCTGTGGTACAACTACCCCTATATATATGAGATACTGTTATTGGATATAATGTCAGTAACTTGGAGCTCTAGGACTCCTTTCAGGAACAAATGTGGTAAAGAACTTTAACTTCCCAATATGGATTGGTCTCCACCAACACACTATAGATAGGGATCCAGATATTTAGAAGACATCATTGTGTCCATATAGTGTCCCTTGGAGTGGTGAAACAGAAGAATATCCAGAAGGTTTCTTTGGGAACAACTGTAAGGATCGTCCGACGCTTGATAATTGCCCAAACAAGAGACTTGTATGGTCCACAAAGTATATTCCAAAGTGATGACTGACAGCAAGAAAATGGAATCCAAAATGTATCTTCTTAGAGAATGGGGTGTTGAATCGACTGACGCGTTTCGCTGGGTAACCCCCAGCTTTATCAAAGGTGCTTGTATGTCTGAATATTGAGGGTACTTATACACATTCAATATGGCCGCTAATTGCCCGCACATGAAATTAATCACACTTCATCTCCATATATATAATAAAAAAGAAATAATTTTACACCAATAATAAATCTTAGTAATGAGGCAAACCTTATTAGGTAAAAGTTATGTAAATATAATGTACATATTGGACCTAAAGTCTCCTTTTCCATTTCTAAATCACATCAATCATGTGATGTAAACAAAAGATCACGTGATATGACTGAATCACGTGGTCTTTTTGTCCATCAATGCAAGGACAGCCCCCTCTGCCCTATATTACGGCGTACAAATAAAGCGGGGGCAAGAGATTACCACGTACCACTAAACTTCAATATTCCACATACGGAGCGGCGCACATCAGCTCCAGTCCACGTCTTCCTCTCATTCGTATAATACGTTCTGAGTGTTCGGAGCGACACGTGACAATATTGAGTCACGTGACCACCCTCGCATCAATACTCCATACGTGGAGCATCACACAACATCACCAATCAGCGTTCCCTTCACATTTGCATCCCGCGCAATGTGAATTCAGGGCAGCCTGTGAATATATTATGTCACCTGACCGCCCTAATAGTTAGGGTATATGCCCTTACTAAAAATGTCGGGTTTAACACTCGATAGCGAGAGGGTTCATATCCACTTATATATACATGTATTACTAGCCCTTTAGACATATAGTATATGGGAACAAAAGTAGCTAACGTAACCAGAGATTTGGGACTAATAAATAATCTTATGGTTATCTCAATCTTCGTAACAATTGCCCTTAATAAAAATGGCTGATTTAGTGGCAGTACAATATAACACACATGTCCATAAACATATGAGAATAACAGGGAATAAGCATAACACTCCCAAATGCATTCCAACCAATATATCACTATCACCACACACAGATGGAAAAACATAATTTTTTCTTTTTCATTCCCCAAGAGATACCCACTCCTTTTATTTAAAAAAAAAAAAAAAACATAAATATCTCATATAATAAATCATAAGTATTTTTAAAATATTAAAATCAGTTATATCTATATATCAAAGATATACATTCCATCACAAGGCTACGTCATTTAGTTATCATTATTAAAACAAATATGACACATTATCCTTGATAGCCACAATAAACAGATATTATGAGGTCCCACTGGTTGGGTCCATGACTATATCCTAACCCTCTAGACTGAATTAAACCTCATCCTAATTTAATATTTTGTTGAAAAAGAAAACCATATTAGTTAGGTCAGAGAGAGCATCGTTACTAAAATTGCAATCTATAAAACAATATTCAACTCTACAGACTCATTTAAACCATTTGGATGCAATATATCTAATTTAAACATCCAAAAGATTTCTTGGATACAAAGACGTTTAAACCTATCTCCTCCTCTTTTAGTAGCTGGTATATGTTCTAGTCCAATTATTGTCAAACATGTTGGATCTCCATTATGTTTTACATCATAATGTTTAGAAACACTATGCTCGGGGTTCCTATTCAAGATGTTTCTACGATGTTCCATGAATCTAGTTTTAATTTTTCGGGTAGTCCTCCCTACATAGCGTAAGTTGCAGCCACATGTCAATAAGTAAATAGAAAATTCTGTATTGCAATTTATAAAGCTTCTGATGTTAATCCACTCTTCATTCCCACTAGCTAAAACTTTAATAGATTTTCTCGCGTGCTGACACGTGGTACATCTATTACCTCCACACTTATAAAAACCACAGGTAGGTTTCAACCATGATAAATTAGAGCCAGCAGCATTGTTCTTCTTATTAGATGTTACAGATTTTAAATGACTAGGTGCCAGGATATTTTTCAATGATTTATTTTTCTTGAAGATAAAAGTAGGTTTAATAGGTATACAGCCCTGTAAGATGTTATCCTGTCTAAGAATATTATAGTTATTTAATATTATCTGTTTTATCTTTGCATGTTGGCTGTTATATGTTGTAATAAATGTCAAGTGGTTATCCGTGTGTTCTGTGTTAGTTAGAATGTCTTTTGTTCTTTTCTGTAAAAGACTCTCTTTAGGCCTTAACCTGGTTTTGTTTAATGCTTTTTAGACAATGAAATCAGGGTATCCCCTAGCTAAGAAGGATTGAGCCATATCTTTAGCTTGGCTCTCAAAGGTAGCTATGTCTGTACAGTTCCTTTTTAATCATAGAAATTGGCCCTTAGGAATATTTCTCTTCCACGCAGCACTTTTATAGTGGAGATATGCATTTGTTCCAACTATTTTATTGTAGTTGGATGTATGGATATTACCATCCTTTATCTCTAAGGTTATATCGAGAAAATTAATTAAAGAAGAGTAATAAGTGTGTGTGAACTGTAAATTATTGTATTAAATGACGTGACAAAAGTTTGTGCTGTTTCTGAATCACCATCCCAAATAATAAATAGATCATCAATATACCGGCCATAGAGGACAAGGTGTCCGCCGAGCTCGCCTCCCCCTCTGACATTTGCACTGATATTTTTGAGTGCAATCTCAGGGATGAGTTCCATAATTTAGAAGATTTATTGAAAACAGAGACTAAACATTGGTTGGATGAGATTAATTTGTGTAAATATTGTGAGAAAAAGATGATCCCTATGGGTCTGAGGCTTTTTAAACCCTCCATTTTTCCTGAGAATAGTGAATACTAGGTGAAATGGGAGGAGACTCTGGATAGTTGCTCCTTAAGATTAATGGAGATTGTAATTAGAAATAGAAATTATAAATCTAAAGAGATAGAGAAAGAAATAGATTGTTTGAAAAACAAATTAAAACCATTCGAAAATTCAAGAGAATTTAAAGAAAGAGATAAGATTGTGATGGATATAATGACTAAATTTGAACAATATACGATAGATAATAAGTGTAAAAAGTTTAGAAGGGACTTAGATGACTACAAAAGTGGTCAAGTTAGATATTTCAGGACTGTGAATAAAGATAAAATTATTAATATGAGAACGAAATTTGTAGCTAGATGGAGAGATCCACCACCACACCCCAGTAGATCCAGTCACCATTATAGAGGACCAGAATGGAGGAATTCATATAAAGGGAGGCCAAGGGTCCACTTGGATCCCCTTGAACCCACGGTGTCTGATTCTCAGAACTTAGATACTAGAATAGGATCCAACCATTGGAGGACAGGCCCAAAGAACCAAATATATATAAAAGGCCATCCACTGTTGAAGACTCAGAGGTTTTTTTAGGGACCCATCAAAGGAGATACCCAAAAGAACACATATCCAACAAAGCTTGGTCAGATATAACTCCCAAAAGACCAAGAGAACCAAGTATCAAGGCAGAAGGGGGGGAAAGAAGGAAAAATTGAAGAGACTAAAACAGAATAGTCCCTCACAGACTAAGAATATATTTAATCTCTCATCCAGACAGCTATCTACAGGAGAAATTTCCTTACTTACTAAGGGCTTAAAATTTGCACCAACTGCAATGCCTAATATTTTTACACTTTCACAGAACTCGATAGATTTATTAGAACCCTTTGCAGGAAAAGATACTTCACCAAAAAAAGTATAGATAAACATGGTGAAGAAGCTCTACCTATCCTATTAGACACAGACGATGATGAAACCCTCTCTACTCTTAATGAGCTACTTAAAGAAAATGGGGAAGCCTTAGATGATAACCTCACAATGAAACTTTATGATATAAATAAAGAAACTACAAAGAAAAAATCAGACTTTTATCCAATGAAATACAAAAGTGCTAGTATTGAAAGTTTTTACAAAACCACGTTAGATAGTTTTAAACAATTATGCAACCTTGAACATTATCCCTCTACATATCAACGTAAATCAAATTTGAACAAATGGGAAAAAAGAGCATTACGTAGATTGATCGAAGACACACAAATAGTAATAAAAGAGGCATATAAGGGAGGGGGTCTGGTGATACAGAATAGAGATGATTATATATCTGAGGCCTTTCGCCAGTTAAATAATTCTAATTTTTATTGTAAATTAACATCAGACCCTACAAAACTTTATCTCCCTATTTTGGTAAATCTCCTTGATGCAGCACTTGAAGATGGGTTATATCTAGAGAAGAATATAAATTTATTCTGATTGAACACCCTATTATTCCTATTTTCTATCACCTTGCCAAAATACACAAATCCCTCACTGCGCCCCCGGGTCGTCCTATAATTTCGGGTATAGGGTCCCTTTCTTCTAATCTTTCTCACTACATTGACACTTATTTACAACCGCGAGTTTCTCCGTTGAAATCACATATCAAAGACACTACTCACTTTTTGAAATTAATTAATAATCTGGAGTGGAAAGAGTCATATGCATTTCTCACTCTAGATGTACAAAGTCTCTATTCAAATATACCACATGAGATGGGCATAAAGATTATAGAAGAGAAACTAAAGTCAGACAATGATTTATCTGAGAAACATGCTCAATTTTTGGTGGATTCTATATCCTTTATATTACGTCACAATCACTTTTTGTTTATGGACACTCATTATTTACAGGTGATGGGAATGGCCATGGGGACCAGGTTTGTGCCGAGCTATGCCAACCTATACATTGGTCACTTTGAGGACCATCATGTGTGGGGAGGCGAGCTCAGCGGACACCTGGTCCTCTATGGCCGGTATATTGATGATCTATTTATTATTTGGGATGGTGATTCAGAAACAGCACAAACTTTTGTCACGTCACTTAATACAAACAATTATAATTTACAGTTCACACACACTTATCACTCTTCTTTAATTAATTTTCTCGATATAACCTTGGAGATAAAGGATGGTAATATCCATACATCCAACTACAATAAAATAGTTGGAACAAATGCATATCTCCACTATAAAAGTGAACATAGTGCTGCGTGGAAGAGAAATATTCCTAAGGGCCAATTTCTATGATTAACAAAGAACTGTACAGACATAGCTACCTTTGAGAGCCAAGCTAAAGATATGGCTCAATCCTTCTTAGCTAGGGGATACCCTGATTTCATTGTCCAAAAAGCATTAAACAAAACCAGGTTAAGGCCTAAAGAGAGTCTTTTACAGAAAAGAACAAAAGACATTCCAACTAACACAGAACACACGGATAACCACTTGACATTTATTACAACATATAACAGCCAACATGCAAAGATAAAACAGATAATATTAAATAACTATAATATTCTTAGACAGGATAACATCTTACAGGGCTGTATACCTATTAAACCTACTTTTATCTTCAAGAAAAATAAATCATTGAAAAATATCCTGGCACCTAGTCATTTAAAATCTGTAACATCTAATAAGAAGAACAATGCTGCTGGCTCTAATTTATCATGGTTGAAACCTACCTGTGGTTTTTATAAGTGTGGAGGTAATAGATGTACCACGTGTCAGCACGCGAGAAAATCTATTAAAGTTTTAGCTAGTGGGAATGAAGAGTGGATTAACATCAGAAGCTTTATAAATTGCAATACAGAATTTTCTATTTACTTATAGACATGTGGCTGCAACTTACGCTATGTAGGGAGGACTACCCGAAAAATTAAAACTAGATTCATGGAACATCGTAGAAACATCTTGAATAGGAACCCCAAACATAGTGTTTCTAAACATTATGATGTAAAACATAATGGAGATCCAACATGTTTGACAATAATTGGACTAGAACATATACCAGCTACTAAAAGAGGAGGAGATAGGTTTAAACGTCTTTGTATCCAAGAAATCTTTTGGATGTTTAAATTAGATACATTGCATCCAAATGGTTTAAATGAGTCCGTAGAGTTGAATATTGTTTTATAGATTGCAATTTTAGTAACGATGCTCTCTCTGACCCAACTAATATGGTTTTCTTTTTCAACAAAATATTAAATAAGGATGAGGTTTAATTCAGTCTAGAGGGTTAGGATATAGTCATGGACCCAATCAGTGGGACCTCATAATATCTGTTTATTGTGGCTATCAAGGATAATGTGTCATATTTGTTTTAATAATGATAACTAAATGACGTAGCCTTGTGATGGAATGTATATCTTTGATATTTAGGTATAACTGATTTTAATATTATAAAAATACTTATGATTTATTATATGAGATATTTGTTATTTGTTTTTTTTTGTTTTTTTAAAATAAAAGGAGTGGGTATCTCTTGGGGAATGAAAAAGAAAAAATGATGTTTTTCCATCTGTGTGTGGTGATAGTGATATATTGGTTGGAATGCATTTGGGAGTGTTATGCTTATTCCCTGTTATTCTCATATGTTTATGGACATGTGTGTTATATTGTACTGCCACTAAATCAGCCATTTTTATTAAGGGCAATTGTTACGAAGATTGAGATAACCATAAGATTATTTATTAGTCCCAAATCTCTGGTTACGTTAACTACTTTTGTTCCCATATACTATATGTCTAAAGGGCTAGTAATACATGTATATATAAGTGGATATGAACCCTCTCGCTATCGAGTGTTAAACCCGACATTTTTAGTAAGGGCATATACCCTAACTATTAGGGCGGTCAGGTGACATAATATATTCACAGGCTGCCCTGAATTCACATTGCGCGGGATGCAAATGTGAAGGGGACGCTGATTGGTGATGTTGTGTGATGCTCCACGTATGGAGTATTGATGCGAGGGTGGTCACGTGACTCAATATTGTCACGTGTCGCTCCGAACACTCAGAACGTATTATACGAATGAGAGGAAGACGTGGACTGGAGCTGATGTGCGCCGCTCCGTATGTGGAATATTGAAGTTTAGTGGTAGGTGGTAATCTCTTGCCCCCGCTTTATTTGTACGCCGTAATATAGGGCGGAGGGGGCTGTCCTTGCATTGATGGACAAAAAGACCACATGATTCAGTCATATCACGTGATCTTTTGTTTACATCACATGATCGATGTGATTTAGAAATGGAAAAGGAGACTTTAGGTCCAATATGTACATTATATTTACATTACTTTTATCTAATAAGGTCTGCCTCATTACTAAGATTTATTATTGGTGTAAAATTATTTCTTTTTTATTATATATATGGAGATGAAGTGTGATTAATTTCATATGCAGGCAATTAGCGGCCATATTGAATGTGTATAAATACCCTCAATATTCAGACATACAAGCACCTTTGATAAAGCTGGGGGTTACCCAGCGAAACGCATCAGGCGATTCAACACCCCATTCTCTAAGAAGATACATTTTGGATTCCATTTTCTTGCTGTCAGTCATCACTTTGGAATATACTTTGTGGACCATACAAGTCTCTTGTTTGGGCAATTATCAAGCGTCGGACGATCCTTACAGTTGTTCCCAAAGAAACCTTCTGGATATTCTTCTGTTTCACCACTCCAAGGGACACTATATGGACACAATGATGTCTTGGAAATATCTGGATCCCTATCTATCGTGAGTTGGTGGAGACCAATCCATATTGGGAAGTTAAAGTACTTTACCACATTTGTTCCTGAAAGGAGTCCTAGAGCTCCAAGTTACTGACATTATATCCAATAACAGTATCTCATATATATAGGGGTAGTTGTACCACAGATTGGCCTGCATGTTTTTATATGTACGCAGTTTTATATTTGTATTTATTTAATTTTTTATTACTATATATCATTTATAATTAATAAATGTGATTTTTTCTATATTAATTACACTTCATCTGGTGAATTATATCTATTAACAGACCTAATACAATTAGCGCTGTATTTTCCATATATTTGTATTTTTTTACGGTGAGCTTTTTGTTTAACTAAACATTAAAATGCAATTATAATCGATATTAAAAATTTAGACACAGGTAAACAAATGTAATCTTTATGACTTTTTTTTTTAAACATTAACATTAAAAACACTACAAATATATACAAACTTATGTAATGTTACTAACCACCAATGACCCTGCTGAATACCTAGGTTACCTTGTGTTGTCCTTTTTTGTAATACAGTACACCCATTCATTTTTTTTAATTTTGCAGTTCATTTCTGGCTTTCCTTTCTATTGTGTTTGTGTACAATCAAAGAGACCTCATCTCAGGTATGTTATGTCCACGCATGCACCCCTTAACTACTTTTAGTAAAACACTGCAGGCCAACAATGTTACCTAGACATGTGGATACGTATATGTTGCACCCTATTGAACCTGGTGTAATGTTGACCAATAAATTTCATTCACACACAGGTCACAGCTCTTTTATTTATAATGCTTTTTTTAAAATGTGAACCTTAAAAAAAAATACAATGACCTTTGTGTGAATGAATCTTGTTTTGTTTGTAGGCACTCTTAATATTAATAAGCACTTTAAATTATATGCATATTAAAACTTAAAAAAAAAATGAAAACAACTCCAACATCAAAAACAGTCAAAACATAAACAAACAGCATAAATACATTTTACTTATAAAAAAAATATGTTTTAAGGCCTCCCGATGATTGGGGGCCACACCAAGTGTCCAAACAACTTTCCACCCCCTTAGCCAGACATCGATTTGTAGTGTATGTTTAATTGAAATCAAATGTTTTTTGCAATGAGTTCATGTATACACTAATATTTTTTTATTATTTTCAGATAGATATGGCTATGGACAAAGACCACGAATTCTGGACAAGGTTTCTTGAACTTTACAGGGAGAAGGAGTGTCTGTGGAGAGTTAAAAGAAATTACTCTAACAAACAAAAAAAATGCAGCCCTCCAAGAATTAGCGGATATCAGCAAGAGCCACCACAGTGCAGCCTTAATCGACTGGGTCCACAAGAAGATAGTATATCTATGGATGGTGTTCCTCAAGAAGCACAAGAAGAGTCAAGCATCCAAGTCATTGGGAGTGGAGGGCAGGTGACATACTGTATACAATCCAACTATATGGTATTATCACTTGTTGTACTTCTCCCTGGACCAGAACCCTCAGTGCCCATGTCGGTGCTCATTTGACCATGACCTGGGAGAAGCCAAAGATTTGGGGGAAATGTCCAGCATGGATTTGGCAAGTGCAAAGACACCATGCCAAATGTTTAACAATCCATAATAAAGTCCACATTTGTCCTCTCTACTTTATTTGAGTCAGTCTTCCTGCCAAAGTACAGCCCCCACTCCATTAAAATAGGTCAGGTATTCCTCCCTAACCTGTTTTGCGCATGCAGTACACGTTTTACAAACTCCTGCTGCTTGCACAGGCAACCACCAATCCAGGTCCCCTGGCTATTCTGGGTCATCTGGCATAGCTGTGCCTGTTGTCCTTTGCTGGATGGTTGTCTGCCTTAGAATATTATGCAGGACACAGCATGCCAAGACAACCATTCGATCTTGTCCACACGTAGGTTGATGGCTGTGTAGAAGATGCGTAAGCAATTGCTGATGAAGCCAAATGCATTCTCTACAATCCGGCGTGCATGTGATTGTCTGTAATTGCAGATGCACTTCTCCTTTGTCAGTCCCCTTTGCGCATATGGCTTCATAATGTGTTCATGGAGTGCAAAGGCCTCGTCACCACAAACACAAAAGGCTTCCAGGGTAAATTTACTAAGAATCGAGATTGGCTGAGATGACAATCTCTGGTGAGTTTAGGCATGTTTTTCATCTCGCAAATTTACTAAAGGCAAACTCTGGTGAGTTTGGGAGAGAGTTCTCTCTTCTCATTCGTAAAACTCAGGTGAGATCGCAAACTCAAATGTTATCACCATCGGGCAAACTCGGAAGTACTTTTCAAGTAAAATATACAGCTCGCAAATTTACCAAGAATCGTGATGAGAATCTCGGGTGAGATGACAGCAAACTCTCTGTCAAATTGAAGTTTTTAACACTCACCTCCGGAGTTGCGAGTTTTCCAGAAACATACACAGATCAGTGTGATTTCTGTATGTTTCTGCCTGTAAATATTAAAATTAGTTTTTAAAAAAAAAACAAAACAATTACATAGGGTCCCCCCCAAAAGCTATAACCAGCCTAGGCCTTGTGAGCCAGTCCTGGTTCCGAAAATTCCAGGAAAGAAAACAAGTAGGGTTCCACCGCAATTTAGAAACCAGCACCTGGCTGCAGGACCAGTGCTGGTTTTAAATATAGGGGGAAAAAATAGAGTAGGGGTTCCCCTATATTTAAAACCAGCACCAGCCACAAACCGACTGGGGTGTAATGCCACAACCAGTAGACCCTATTGCCAGGTCTCCATGACCAAAGCATTCTAACCCCAAGCCGGTCAGGCCAAGCCGGGGATCTCAGGGGAGGTGGGGACCCCCCAAGAAGGGGTCCCCCCTCTCACGAGAAACTCAGGCTTGGTCTGAAGCCCGGGGCTCTTCCCCGCACCCCTGGGGTGGTGGGTACAGGGGTAATAAAGGGCAAAATAGAAGTAGACTATTGTATTTTACAGTGGAACTACAGGTGCCAGCATGTCTGCCCTTTGGCACTTGTGGAACTACAAGTGCCAGCAGGCGTCCGCTACCCGTACCTCCACTATGAAATAGTTAAAGACACAACACAAACACCGTAGATAGTATAAATTTATTGCACACCTCCCTCAATCACACATACTTACCTGTACCAGCCGGTCAGTCCACATGTCCCATGTAAAAATCAGTTTGGATGTACCTGCAAAAAAGATCCTATACTCCATCCTGGCGCTGCTCTCTGTAGCATCAAGGGTCTTGTCAAAACAAAAAAACAACTTAATTGAACCAAGCCGAACAGGTGTAAGTATATGCTGTTACATATACTTACACCTCGCGAAATGACAGATGACAAAAATCATCTGTTATTTCTCATGGGCTGCTAGCCAACCAGTGGCCACTTTACTTGTAGTGGCCATTCATTGGCTGGATCCACGTAGAACCAGCCAATGTGTGTGTTGTGTCTTTATTTAACTATTTATTTTACAGCGGAGGTACGAATTCCGGCTGCCTGCTGGCACTTTTAGTTCCACAAGTGCCAAAGGGCAGGCATGCTGGCACCTGTAGTTCCACTGTAAAATTCAATAGTTTACTACTATTTAACACTTTATTAGCCCCGTACCCACAACCCAGGGGTGCGGGGAAGAGCCCTGGGCTTCAGACCAAGCCTGGGGTTTTGGGAAAGGGGGGTCCCCTTCTTGGGGGGTCCCTACCTCCCCTGAGATCCCCCGGCTTGGCCTGACTAGCTTCGGGTGTTAATGCTTATGCTATGGAGCTCGGTGATGGGTCTCCTAGCTGTGGCATTACACCCGGTCGGTTTGGGTCCGGTGCTGGTTTTAAATATAGGGGGACCCCTACACAATTTTTTCCCCCTATATTTAAAACCAGGACTGGTCCTGCAGCCAGGTGCTGGTTTCTAAACTACGGTGGTAGTTCCCTGTAACTTTAGGAACCAGGACTGGCTGACCAGTCCGGGGCTGGTTATGCTTTTGGGGGGAGGACCCTACGTTATTTTTTTTAACACATCTAACCCATTTTTACAGGTACAACACACAAGCAGCCTTCACATATCTCACTGATATGTGCAGGCTGCTAGCTCGGGAGAGATTTGCAGTGAGCAATATCATCTTAACTTGCTACTCGGAAGAGATATCTCGATCTGCATCACCATCGGAAAACTCACTTTCACCTAAACTCACTTCTTAGTAAATTTGTGAGATGTCACCCTAGATTTGCCGATGCAAATCGAGATTAAAAAAAACAAAACTCAACCAATCTCGATTCTTAGTAAATTTACCCCTTAGTTTCCTCAACAGACGGCAAGATAAGGCTTTTGGAGATGAGCCTCTCGTAGAAAGCCGTCTGTTTGAAGGAACCACCATCGGAAGCACAGATATTCTTGCCAACATCCACAAATAGAAATTCATAGTTTGCATTCACCACAGCCATGAGAACAATGCTGAAGAAGCCCTTGTAGTTATAATAATAGGATCCAGTGTTGGTGGGTGGGGTTATTCGAACATACTTACCATCTATATCTACAGTTAGGAAAGTTTCGCCTTTGGTCAAATTCATCAGCAATGCTTTTCCATTCCTCCACGGTTGTAGGGAATTAGAATAGAATAACAAATTGGTTAACAAATGACCATTATGCAAATTTCTTTTTTTTTAACAGACTTCAACACCTGATCTGGACTTTGATGCCACCCAAGACATCAGCGGCATAAAGGAGAGTGAAGGGGAAACTAGACCCCGCCCAAAAGACAGCGACGGATGGCCATTAACTTAAGATCCAGTCACAAACTATGATCCCTAAGTATAATAATATATGCACATTAAAAATTGTTGTTAAATGTGCAAATTAGGCTTATATTTTACTAGGGTCATATTTTGCGGTTTATTTATTTTTATAACATATAAAGTTTTAAGAGTATTGTTGTCATTAAAATGTGCAATAATTTCTACTTTTTTTATATATGTTGCGTGACATCTTAAATACAGAAAAATTGTAGCCGTGTTCATGGTGCAGAATTTGTAAGTTTCTAATAAAAAAAAAATTGCACAATTAATAAATGTGTGTTGTCTTTTCTTACTTTAAAGTACTGCTCCTTCAGGACAGTAATGATAGCTTTGCAGGTCTCTGGGATGATGAGGCCCAAAGAGGGAAGGTGAGGGAGCCAAACTTCAGGTCAGCAAGGAATCTCCCTGTAGCCAAGAACCTCAGGGTAGCAATCAGCCTCTTCTCAGCAGAAATGGCCCTCCGCAACTTGGTATTCTGTAGGGAGTCACCAGACGCAGCAACTCCTGGAAGGTGGCGTCATCCATATGCAGGAAGTTGCGGTAATCACCCGGATCATTCTCCCGAATCGCCATAAGCAGTAGCATGTGAGAGAGAGACTCCCTCTGCAGCAGCCACTGCTTTGTCCCGCATGATCTCAGCCTTCTCCTGTTCTGGGCCCCCGCCTTATAAGCTAACACCTCAGCCACAGCATATGATACCATAACTCTATAGCGAAAAGTATCCATCACAAGAGAATGTAGAATAGACACAATTTGTTAAGCCAGGCAAAACAAAGCAGAGCAGTAAAGCAATGTACAGTGTTTAGTAGATATGCACCAAGCCTCACTAGTCACAGAGTAGAACTGCACAGAGCTAAAATGACACCTGCTTTATATACCCTGTAGCTAATACAGCCCATTATTTAAATTTAGCAACAATCTTTAAAATGGTGGTAAGGTGTTTTGGTGAGCAAACGATATATCATTAATGATCTAACGATTTGGAAGTTATTAACGGTGCACGATATATCGTTTGGACGTTGGTAAGATTGCACAGTGTGTATGCACTATATAGTTTCCTGGGAGTTCAGGACAAATTGTTGACAACATTGCATCGTTTGCAAGTCGTCTAATGTGTACCTGTAATATCAAGTAATGTAGTGGCTGTAATAAAATAAACATATTTGTGCCATGAGAAAATGAAAAACATTTCTGTTCTGCAGTGGGTTTCTGATCTGACGTAATTCCATACATGCCTACCCTCCCGGTTTTCGCGGGAGGCTCCCGATTTTTCGGGTAACCCCCCGCACCCCCGGAAGGGTAGGCATTTCTCCCGCATTCTGCCCACTTCCTAGTGAAGTGGGCAGAATGAGGAGAATACCGGCTGCGATCGTGGGTTTCCGTGTAGGGGGCGGGGCTTAAAACGTGATTCTACATGGCTTAATGACGCGAATCGTCAGGCCCCCCCCCATTGCCTCCCTCCTGCTTCTCTTACCCGGGCTTCTCCCGGGAAGAGATCTTTAAAGGTAGGCAACTCTGCGTAATTCTTAGGGGAAAAAACAATCTCATTTCAAAATAAGTTGGAAGAAAGGTAAGCCCGTCTATCAAACAGACAGGCAATCAGGAGTGGTCCTTTTGCCCAAACCATTTCAATGTGGAATATTTAAAGGATTTTAAATGATGTGATACAGATAATGGGGTCTATTCACTAAATCTTGGAGTGGGATAAAATGGAGAAAGATAAGTGCCAGCCTATCAGGACTTATTTTTCTCCATTTTATCTCTCTCCAAGGCTTAGGGGTCTATTTACTAAGCTTTGTTATTAGATAAAGTGAACAGAGATAAGGTACCAGCCAATCAGCTCCTAACTACCATCTCAAAGGCTGTGTTTAAAAAAATTACAGTTAGGAGCTGATTGACAGGTACCTTATCTCCGTTCACTTTATCTTCTAACAAAGCTTAGTAAATAGACCCCATAGTGAATAGACCCCAATGTGTTTGAAGTATCCTGGATTTATATAGTATTCTGTCTTAGAATGACATATATAGCACATGTGCAGAAATTGTAGTTTCTGCATAATTTTATGAAAAACCAGCTTAGTAAATAGGTTCCTTAATCTAAAAATTAAAAGATAAAGTGTCACCTGTTCGCTATTATTTTTTAACCAGCTCAGGTGGTGTCCATTATCTGGTATTTATCTGCAACCTACTGTCTGGCTGATAAGTCTCCTGCTGAGTGCTCACAATTCTGTGAAACTGTATACAAAACTTAATGTACTTTTTATGATATTGCTTCAGAACTGGTAATGTTATAACGTCAGTAACAAAGGTTGGTTTGATTTCCAGATCACACTTCCATGAGCCAATAGGAAACAAGACATGGAACCAGGTTTGGTGACAGGGGTTACTAAGGGTACACCCGTACCCGGCCCCGAGGCTCAGAAGGGCCCGAGGTTTAAAGGTGCACAAAACGACATGGCTGCTGCAACACCTAAATTTCACAGATGTACTGCGCCAGCCGCGCAATTAAGCAAAATAAAACAATCAAGCTGGCCAGGGCACCCCCATATCTCCTCCCCATTTACCGGGCACCCCCAGTCACCTGGTCCATGCTGCACATATTAATGAATGATCTGGAGACGTCAATTACATGCGATGCTGTGCCGGCCACGTCCACACCTTCTGTCCCTGACTCCCTGCAGCCGCGTCCACATAGCAGGAGCTGTAGGACCTGAAACGGGCTGGAGCAAACTTGTTTCGCGGTCTGACTGTAAGTACGGCTGCACAATACCACTGTCCGCTCCACCGCAGCATGCACAGCAGCTGTTTGCATCACCACTGAGTGGCTGCAGACTGCCTCCCTCCCCACCCCAGGCTGCCACAACACTGTCAGCAAGAAGAACTGGAAGAGCATCATCGGTTAGATAGACAGTGGTCCTCATTCAGAGGCAGTCATTAGATGCAAGCGGGCGCTCTAAATCAGGGCGGCCGCTTGCATCCTGAACGGCCACCTCCTTGTTGATCGTTAAGCTGTGGGTTAACACCCACAGCTCTAGCGACCGACATGGGTGATGGTCGCGATGGTCAAGACCATCGCGACCATCAGGGCTTACGACCAGACCCTAGGGTAGGGTCTGGGCACTCGTAAGCCCCAGGGAGCTTCCTGCTCTGTTCGAGCAGGAAGTTCCCCACTGACATCAGCAATGATGTCAGTGGGGCCGCCCCCAAACGGCAAGCGTTCCGACTGGAATGCCTCCGTTTGGCCGGGCACGCCCCCGGGCCGCCCAGCAAACGGGGTGAGCTGTCACTCAACATCGACAGCTCACCCTGTCTGCTACGAGACCCCTAACGATGGAATGCCCGTCGTTAGCCGGGTCTCGCACATGCGCACGACGGAGCCGGCAGTGTGGGGCAACATCGAGTTGGTTGTGAGTGCTTAGTGCTCACGACCGACTCTGAATGAGCTCCAGTGTGTGGTAAGCTACAGTGTATTTTATTTTACTTTATTTAAAGGTTAGCATATCTTTAAATTAAATTGATCATGCCTAACATATCATACACAGAGGAGGGATGTGTGGGTGCGGGGTCGAGGGTGGTGGTGGTGTGTGTGGGGGGGTTTGAAGGGGGACCCAGAAACTTCAAGGTAAAGGGCCCCAAGATTTCTGTTGCCGGCCCTTCATGGGACCAAATGTAATAGTCCACTATATGCGGAAGCTGACACAGGGCCTGATTCTAACCCGGTCGCAAGCACTGTGTGCTCACAAGCGGGTCGATGTGCGCATGCGCACAACGGAGCCGTCTCCATCGTGCGCATGCGCGAGATCCGGATAGCGACGGGCACTCCGTCGCTCCGGGTCTCGTACCAAAGGGGGCGTGCTGTCGATGTTGAGTGACAGCACGCCCCCTTTGGTGGGCGGGCCAGGGGGGTGGCTGCCCAGATGGAGGCGTTCCCATGAGAATACCTACCGTCTGGGGCCGGCCTCACTAACATCACAAGTGATGTCAGTGGGAGAGCTTTCGGCTCTGTTAGCTCTCTCTGGGGCTTGCGGCAACGAGACCCTACCACAATGGTCTCGTCGAAAGCCCGATAGTCGCGATGGTCTTTACCATCACGACCATCATCATGCTTGGCCCTGATTCAGAGCGAGCGCTATGTCAGAGCGTCCGGCTCTGAATCAGGCCCACAGTTCTGACAAGATAGTCACTAGATTGACGACCATACCAGACTGGGCTTTACCTGCTATGGTCATATCTGATACGACCAGTCAAAATGCCCACTGTGCAGCTGCAGAAAGCTAATCTTCCCGCAGCCGCCTATACAAGAGGGACCTGCTGGTCCCTCTGCATCACTCGATACTCCCCCTGTGTGCCCCGATCACTGTGGCCAGCAGTGATCGGGCACGGGCGTGACCCCTCTCCCTGCGCGGCTGCCCAGAAACCCTCCCCCCCGACCAATCAAATTCTTTTTTCAGAGGCCGTAACCAGGGTGGCCACACTGAGCGGAGAATGCTCTTGGGCGGACACGGCCTCTGGAGCAATTTCTTTTTGCCGGGTGCCTGCTGCTATGTATATCAGCGGCACACCCGGCTGTCCTGGCTGCTGTGAGGGTTTTGTATAGATCCCCTTCTGTTGATACATCTACGGAAGGGGATCTATCCATGACCCTGCTTTGAGCTCCGCCTCCTCCGGCTCCCGCATGGTGCGCTGGCTCTATGGAGAGACGACATGTCTTCTCTCCAGTGACAACTGCCACAGCGCATACAAGGGAGGGATCGAGGAGCTGGTCGGCGCAGTGCGACGAGGGAGGGCGGCACGGCACTGAGAGGCTAACTGCAGAATCATGTCAGGTCAGTTTCTTTGTTTTTAGTGTTGGCTGGGTAGGTGGTGTGTGTGTGATGTACAGTATGTGTGATATATGTATGTGTTGCTCTGTGTGTGTGAGTGTGATGAATGTGTGTGACATTGATGTCCCAGGGAAGAAGGGGGGTGGGGGGAGGGTGTTTGTGATGTGTGTGTGTGAGTGATATATAGGAGTCCCAGGGAAGGTGGCGGGGGGGGGGGGGGGCTGTTTGGTGCCACCAAGCTATATCTACACAGACATTGCTGGTGCCAGTGTGGTCCAATTGACCAGGTGGGTGCTGTGCATCTAAAGTCCCAGGAGGGGAGGAGGAGGGGAATATAGTAGCATGAAATACTAACAGCTCTGGAGTCTTTTTTTTTTCCTTTGTAAATAAACTGTATAACTATTCCATTTTCCTTTTTATTTGTTCAATGTGAATATTTAATTGGTATAAATGACAAGGGAACATGTATGTATGCTGTGTGTGTGTTTGTAAGTATGTTGTGTGTGTATGTATACTGTGTGTATGTCTCACACACACACACACACACACAACAATCTCTCTATATAAAATAATCTCTCTCTCTCTAAAATATGGAAGTGTATATATGTATAAGTTCCCATGCAGACCTATATGCATCTGACACTTACAGTACACTGAGAGGCAGATCAGATGAGTAAGGTCAAGTGGTGTTGCTGCTTGATGCCTAGGGGTAAATTTACTTAAGTGAGAGTTTTTAGAAGTGAGTTTAAAAGTGATGTTGCCCATAGCAACCAATCAGATTCTACTTAACATTTAACTAGCACCGTCTGAAAGATAATAGCTAGAATCTGATTGGTTGCTATGGGCAACATCACTTTTTAAACTCACTTCTAAAAACTCACTTTAGTAAATTTACCCCCTCGTGTAAGATACATGCCGTCAATAATGATGCTCAGCCTAGACCTTGTTATTGTGTAAAATGTGACGCCCCACAATTACTGTCAGCTTTAGCATTTGCATCCTGGTCTGGCACAGGCTAAATGGGGGTGAATTGTTTAAAGTTCCCCCTAAAATGCTAATACAAAAAACTAGGCTATCAGAGGCAAGGCTGGTACCACTATAGCACTGAAATCCACAGCATGAGGCCCCCCTGCCGTAATGGCATCCAATCCCTGCTAGTTTAGCAAAGGGTTGAAGTTCCAAGGGTGATGAGGCACCCCACTAGGATAGACCAGCCCAATGCTGAAAGCACTAAGGCTTATTCCATACTGCGGGTGCAATGGATGTGGGGTAATACATATTGTACATATAGAAGCATCTTTAGTACTAGAGAGGCAGCAAATACAGGCAGTTCAAGACAGCCCAGCACTGCTGGAACTTGTAGATCATCAGGCAAAAATGCTTACATCTAATTTTGCAACATTTATTATACCAGTAAGGAGTGTGCAATAAGCCATAGCGCTTTCAGTGTGAGGCTAATTTTTCCTATGGGGAGAGCAAAAACAATGCGAGAGTGCAGCCGGTGCTGAACAGGCTACGGGTGATTGTCATTATGGCAGGGGGGAGACACACTGTGGCCTTCCATAATATAATAGCACCAGCACTGCCAGTCATAGTCTTGTGTGGGTATCGGCATTTCTGTAGGGAAACCTTGCTTTTTGTCTCTCTAATTTTGTAAATACAAGCTTAAGCTGGGTAAACACTGAGCGATGTGTACCCAGCCGATATGTCGGCCTGATGGGTCTACATATTGAATCCTTGGTACACATCAGAACAATGTAATGAATGATGGAACGATCACTAGTTCCCATCCTTCATTACACTGCATGGAGCTGCAAGCGATATAGTCAGGTTTGATGTGCAGCGGGAGCGTACATGCATACACACTGCACGATATGCACAATATGTCGTTACGATTTGGCAAATCATAATGACATTGGCCCTCATTCAGACCCGGACGCAAGTGGCCGTTCGTACGTTCGGCATACGTACAGACATATGTTAATTCAAGCACTCGCTCGTAATTTCGAACGCATCTAAACATCCTCCCCAAACTCTACCGACCCCTCCTCTAACTAACGAGCGTGCCAAATAGCGAGCGTACATCCCCAAAGTGGCTTGAAGGGAACACACGCACAAGTACAAACCGGAAGTGGGCCTGTCAGATTCCGATTACCTGCTCCTTTATTCTGCCTACCTCCCTCAATCGTATCATGCCAATCAATATATCAATTATCTTAATTGCTCTTTTTTTTTTTTTTGGACAATGCAATAAACTTTAATCTTGTCCGTGTTTGTGTTTACCCGCAGAATACGTACGGCTTAAACATTCGCTTTTATTTGTCAAAAAAATACATGTTTGAGCCAATTAAACATTTGTTTAATTTGTTTTTAACCACGCATATTTTCCTGGGTTCATTTCTTTATTTAAATTTGCTTACGCATGTCACTGCATCAAGCCTATCATAACTCTCAATAGATTTGTGGCCCTGTCGAACACATGACTCATACACTAACCAATAGAATTGGTCCTGTTAATTACCCAAATACATTAGCCAATCAAATTTATTTTCGGGTCTTTATTAAAATTGATTTTTAGAAAATACACCATTGCCATCATGAGAGCTTCGGCATTCACCAGGCGCGAGCTGATGGTGTTAATCGAGGTCATGGACAGGCGGATCACCAGCCAGCCTCCCCCCATCACCAATAGGGAAAAGCGTTCCGCATATGCGGAGGTACATGGCCGCCTGCGTTCCTTCGGCTCACACCGCCAGATCGGCCAGCTGGAGCGCAGGTGTTCCGACCTGCAACGGCGGACGCCCCGCTTGCTGGCATGCTTTCGCATGCAGATCGCGGAAAGTATGTTTTTTTGACTGTGGTTTTCATGTTTATCTTTGTACTCATATGTGCATGGCCATGTTTTCATGTATGTCCTATTTATTCTTTGTACTCATATCTGCATGGCCATGTTTTCATGTATGTCCTATTTATTCTTTGTACTCATATCTGCATGGCCATGTTTTCATGTATGTCCTATTTATTCTTTGTACTCATATCTGCATGGCCATGTTTTCATGTATGTCCTATTTATTCTTTGTACTCATATCTGCATGGCCATGTTTACATATTTGTGTTGTCAAAAATTAGTGTTTAACTAGGTCTGGTTTGAAAATAACCTCAATTTGTTTCCCATCTTTTAGGGGCAGAGCGAAGACTACGGCGTCATTGCCGTCAAAGACGGCGCTCTCGGCCCCTCTCCCCAACCCCCAGCCAAACAGCCACACCCCAAAATTCCCTTATTTCCCCCTCCTCCCCAGCCTGCACAGACCCTGTGGATGATGTTTCGGGGCTCCTTCCCCTCCATCCCAATTCCCCCTCTCCTCCAACCACCCCTCTCGTAACTACCCCCTCCCCTGAATCCCAAATCACCCCTCCAACCTCGTTGGGGAATGTTTGCACCTCCGAGGAGGACGAGGGAGTTGCTTCTGTCCCGGGCGTTATTTTGAACGGTATGTTTTTTTTTTTTTTACTTTTTTTTAAAAACTGTTTGTATGTAATCCTGTGTCTGTGCCTTTTTTTGTGGGGTTTGTGAGAATTTGGTGTAGATTTCTGTTTGTCTTTACCTTTTACTGCTGATTTCCCCATACACATATCACACCTGTCAGAATCTGATTTTTTTGGTAGCAATTTTTGGGGTGTCCATTTTTGGGGCCTTGGTTTTTTTGGGGTAAATCTGCTTTTGGTCACAATATTGTCATTTTTGGTTAGCTTTGTTTGGCTTGTTTTTTAATGTGGTTTCATTAATTATGTATTAAGCCCCACACTTTTCTAACCCACAGAGGAACAGAGGCGTTTGGCGGACTTAGCCAGATGCGTAGAAAGGATGCGGGGCTACGTCATCGGGCTGCTGGTGGTCCTTGACCATATGTCTGTCATCCTGCGTCCCTAATTTATTTTGTTTCTTAAAAAATAGTTGTCTACATTAAAAGTTTAATCTTAACGTTCTGTCTCATTCCTTGTCTCCAAATCTGAGATTGTTTACACTGACATAAGTAGACTCTTCCAGCAAGTATTTGCAATTATTGTCACTAAGATTGTGTGTTGTATTTTTTAGGAAAACAGGCACAAGAAACACCTAACAGTAACAATATGATTGGCCTTTTTTTATGTTTGCCAATTTATATATTATTACATTTTACAGGTTCCAATTTGGAGGGCAACCTGCTTAGGCCGAGATTACAAAGCCAACTGATTTTACAGGATTCCTTTTGGTGTTGGTTTTGACCCAGAAAGCATCTTTAAATTTAGATCAAATTGCGTCATTACAGGATTAACCCTTATTAAATTTTAACGTGGGTGAACCTGGTTACACTTGCTTGTAATGGGCAATAAAAGGACCAAAATTACACTCTCAAAACATTTATTCACAACATAACTAAAATAACAAAGTGTTCACTCACAAACAATACACACAGTGAAAACCACAAATACAACCCATAAAACACCATATTAAAAAAGAAATGAAAAATCAAGAACTGGTTGACGAAGGAGCATGCTAACATGATTCCACAAATGTGACGTTGCAATATGGGTTCCAGAATATATATCCAATGTGTCCCCATGAAGGTTTTTTTAGGGTAGCAGGAAGTAGTCATCGTTTGAGTCCCAAAGATTATGAAATCAAACAGAAGATGGGAAACAAAAATCAAATTAATTAGATGTTCTCCAAAAATCCTTACCACATTGTGTCTAAACACTTTTGTGTTGCAAATAATTACCTAAAATATCTGGCCACCACATCATCGCGTATGGCCCCCCTACATACTGACCTCCGACCAACCTCGGGGGGGCCATCCTCAGGCAAGGCATCCTCTGGCTGCATTGGGACACCACTCCTTATGGTGATGTTGTGAAATATCCCACATAGGACCACAATTTTCGAAACCATATCCGGCAAATACATGAGCTCGCCACCAGAGCGGTGGAGGCATCTGAATCGGCCTTTTAAAAGGCCGATACAGCGCTCCACCACTTGCCTGGTGGCTGTAAGTGCGGCATTAAAATTACTTTGTGGCCCTGGTGTGGGAGCCAAATAAGGAGTGAGCAGCCAGGGCGTGCAAGGGTAGCCACTGTCTCCTGTGAAAAAGAAGTGACAACATCAGGATCACTGTGAATCAAGCTTAACATTGTTATGTACTAAAGGTCTCCACTTACCCAGAAGCCACGCATCACCAGCTTGTAGGTTGTTTAATTTGTGCCATATCCCTGTATCCCTGATTGCCGGATGACGAATGAGTCATGTGCACTTCCGAGTAATTTTGTATTCAGGGACAGGATCTGGAGGGAGGCATCACATACCACCATTACATTCAGGGAGTGATAGTGTTTCTGGTTGTGAAATATGGCCTCCAGCCGTGCTGGAGGCTGAAGTGGTATGTGAGTGCCATCCACAACCCCTATGATGTGTGGGAAGCCAGCTATTTGGTAAAAATTGGCCTTGGCCACACTAAGGGCACCCATATCCAAAGGCATTTTAATAAAATGATGGAGGTGCTTGAAAAGGGCCTCCATCACTGCCCTCAGGATCCGGGAAAAGGAGGATTGGGAGATTCCCGCCACTATTCCCACCATTGTTTGAAACGATCCTGAGGCACAGAAATGTAACACCGCCATGAATTGCGTAAGTGGTGGTATTGCTGTAGGACTGTCAATTTGCCGCTCAAGATCACTCTCTATTAATGAGAGAGTGTCTATGATGATTTTGGGCGGAAGACGGTAGCGTCTTAACACCTCATCATCGGGCATTCCAAAAAGGGTGACACGTGTTTGATATATCTGGGGCCTTGCATGCCTACGATGCCTATGCCTGGGACGAGATTGAGGTTGGTCGGCTTCCGGGAGCATGGCCAGAACAATCCGACCAAGATCAACCTGAAATGGCAAGATTTGAATGTAAGGCTTTTTTGGTCAAAAATAATTGAAAATTTACTTAGCTTGATGATACAATCCAATGATGCTTACATGCCGGGGTACTGTCATGATTGTCCAAACCTATAAATAATAACAAATAAACAATGCAACAATTTAGGGTGGGCATTTAGGAATCTAAATTGGGTGCAAGACAAAACAGAAAAGGCGAGAAACACACATTTGGGCAAATAGCAAAACGACAGTGCGGAGACTACCTCAATTGGGCCCAAATGTATTAAACAAATGCTAAAGGGAAAACACAATCAATTTCACGGGTCAAAATAAGCATTTAAAAATGCGCTAATTAGTTTGCAAATACAAGTCACAATAGAAACAGATAAAAATGCACTAATTAGTTCGCAAATACAAGTCACAATAGAAACAGATAAAAATGCGCTAATTAGTCCGCAAATACAAGTCACAATAGAAACAGATAAAAATGTGCTAATTAGTTCGCAAATACAAGTCACAATAGAAACAGATAAAAATGTGTTAATTAGTTCGCAAATACAAGTCACAATAGAAACAGATAAAAATGCGCTAATTAGTTCGCAAATACAAGTCACAATAGAAACAGATAAAAATGCGCTAATTAGTTCGCAAATACAAGTTACAATAGAAACAGATAAAAATGCACTAATTAGTTCACAAATACAAGTCACAATAGAAACAGATAAAAATGCGCTAATTAGTTCGCAAATACAAGTCACAATAGAAACAGCTAAAAATGTTAATTAGTTCGCAAATACAAGTCCAAAAATACGCAGATATAAAAACACGAATTAGTTCATACATTTCGGACTCACAAAACCCAAGGTTAAAAGTATAAGGTCAAACAAAGTTGCGTTAAAAAAAACATGAACATTTAATAAACAAGTGAAAAAATAAACTTACCAATAGAGGATATATAAGTCACCGGATAAAAAGGTCGTTGGGGCAGAGCCAAAAGAAACCTAACAAAGGAGAATTTTTAAAAAATTAACGAGCCAAAATTCACAAAAAGAAGGAGACACAAAGTGAACAAAAGTTAGACGGCCAAAAACTTACCAAAAAAATACACAACAAAAAAAACAACCACACCAAAAAAAGCGAACGGAAAAAAATAAAACAAAAAGACAAACCAAAAACAACTCCCAACAACGCCAAATCCAAATCCCGCCAACAATCCACTCCGACCAACGTAACCTCCAACAACCAACAACCGCCACCTCGACTCGAGACGCCCCAAGCCATAAATAGTGTTTATTTTCCCGCACAAATTAACGAGGGATCATAGGAGCGCACAATCAATGATGCGGCCGAAAAATAAGGACACATGTATAAATACGTCATGAGCCAAAAAAAACGTTCTGGTGTATTTCTTGTTTAGAGATAAGAAATGGCTACAGACCAGGGAAACAATGGCCAACAGTCTGCCGGTAAGTATTTCAGGCATTTCCAAACAATGATTATTTTGAAACATAATATAGTGCAAGTTGTCAAGCTTCAATTTCTCAACATTTAAACAAATAGGTGAGGAGGATGACATGGAAGAGGCTGCTGGGCCCAGTATTTCGGCCAAAGCAGGGAAAAAGAAAAGGCAGCCACAATTCACAAGAAAGGAGATGGAGGTTTTGGTTCAGAAGTGTGTGGACATCCTGCCACAGGCAGACAGGAATATGAGTGCAAGCCAGAAGTGGAGAATGTGGGAGGAGGTAGCCAGTGCTGTCAATAGGGTGGGTGATTATGTCCATCTAGCCCGGGATGTCAAACGGCGGTAAGTAAAAACTTGACCCCCCTAAACCCCCCCCCCCAAAAAAAGGATAATGATTCCATTTTCACCCACAGATGGGCCGACTTCAAATATCGCCTGAAGCAAAAACTGGCGGACAGGGCTAGGCATGCAAGGGATACAGGTGGGGGTCCCACCCCTGTGTCATTGGAGTTGAATGATTTAGAAGAGCTGGCACAGGGGTGTGTGCAGGCTGTGGAGGTGTTTGGCGTGTCCAACATGGATACGGACATGCCAGACTTTGCGGCTCCTCATGTTGTCCCAGGTAAATATTGTGATGTCACTAACTCTGAAATGTTATTGTGCCAATATGTAGATTCTAATGTGACTCTTTTATCATTTTGCCAACAGAGACACAGGCGGATGAGTCTGCTCCAGAGGGGAGCCTTCGCCGCAGAATTTCTGCTGGTTCTGCAGGGGAGGAACCAGTACATCCGGCTGAGGACCCTGCAGAAGCCAGTCCAGGGCAGTCCCTCCTCACAGAACTCAATTTTAAATCGGATTTCCATACGGAGATTCTGCAGAGGATGGACGCCAGTCTGGTACGGGTGGCTGAGGCCCTGGAGCAAAATGCTGCGGCCAACGTGACCATTGGTCAGGCCCTGGCGGAAAATACCAGGGCCAACATCCGCATCGCCAATGCCCTGGAGCAGCTCGTTCGCCAGCACATGGTGGAGCCGACCTCCCTTCCTGCCGGAACATCAGGATCCTCCACCTCTGGCACAACATCAGCCAATCCTCCAAATGTGCCTAGCCCTGTGCCTAGTCCAGAGGCCACAACATCTGCCTCTGGACGGGCCAGCCTGATGACATCCCAGACCCGGTCTGGCGCCCACCCTCCCCCAGCCAAACGGGGGAAAAAACGTTGACATCACTGGCTACTTTTCCCACACTCCTTCTGTGCTTGCCCCATATTCCTTTCTGGCCAAAACTTCCCTCTCCTTTCTTGTGAATTGTTTTTATATTTTAGATTTAAGTTTCCATACCTTTTATGTTTGCACAAATAAAATAATTATTGGGAATAACACTGCCAAAAATGTTTTGGCCAAAAATGTGCCTGAAAATGTTTTTAGTTTCCAATAAATTTTTGAAAAATGTTCGACATTGTATTCTGACATTATTTTAGAAATGGTTTACATTTAATCCTGGCCCACAAGGCAAAAACGAGCTCCCCAAAAATTTAAACGAAATAAAAATCAAAAGGGCTCTTTAAGGAACACTTTAAAATTTACATAAGGATGCAAATTCTCCAGACAAAAGCAAAATGGAAAAATACACACAAACATGATGACATTATTGTTACAATAGCCCAAAAACCAAATATCAACCAAAAAAAGCCCACCAACAAATGTACGCTAATTGATTGTGTAATCCTGACATTAGCAGCTATGATTTCCACCTGCGTACGGTTTTGTGCTAACCCAAAAAACTGATTTCAAAACACATTACAAGCCGGTTTTCAATACAACACTAATTGTTTTTCTGACAAGCCGTGATTAATCGATGAAACATCGTGGAGGGCCGGGACGGAGGAGAAGGCCATCGCCAATGTGGTCGAGTAATCCAGACCCTAAACTGTGCGAGCATTTTGACAGGGAAAGAGGATCATCCAGTGACGTATGAGTTGGTACGAACACATTTGACGTTCGCATCTGATAATGTATGTACGCCCAAAAAACGCCTCGCCACGCCTGCGTTTTTCCATCTCCACCCCCGTCAACGCCCAAAAACGCCCTGTTCTGTCAATCACATTTGACATGTCACTTCCTGTACGCTATTTGACGAACGAGACAAAAAAAACTCGCAATATGCCGTACGCACATGCGCAGTGTTACACCGACGCATGTGCGCTTTCTCAACATCGGAAGCAACGAGCGTACTGCTGTTAACGAGCGGCTCTGAATGAGGGCCATTGTTCCCAGCTTAAGACTATAAGCGCTGATATTGAGATTTCTTGGAGTGCGGGCGGGGGACACTTTTTACTTTTTTTCATTATATATTATATTGTTGTTTTTATTTTATTTTTTTAAATACAGTCACAAATCATTATCATCAAGTTGTTAAAGATGACAATCTCCTCTCATTTCATTATACAGTATGTGTTAAGCATATCCTCCTCTACCATAAGCATTTTACAGGCCCATAATGTCAATGAATTTAGGATTACCTGAGGACATCAGAAAAGCAAGTGGATGTTAATTGCAGCTTTGCTGAATATTAATACAATATACTGTACTGTTTTAAGTAACTTTAGATTATACAACTAGTGAAACACAAACATAAAACTGTCCGTCTTTGCTTTTATGTAACTTTTTTACTGCACTGGTTTAAAAAAGAATTTGTCGTGTTACTCATCTACACAGATAAATCATACACAGGGCTTACCATGCTAGACATTCACTGCAGAAATAATGCGAAACCATCCCAGGCCGAAGGGTGAGTTATCTCAATAGCTGATCTGTGTTCCTACAACTGGCTCTTTGTCCTGTTATCCACACAGGGTAAGATTAACAGGGAGAGAAAAAGTAAAATGATTTCTCCTTGAAAGACATCAATCAAACATCATAAGCATTTTTCTTCTGCTACTATAAGCTGGTGTCTTGTGTGCAGATTTGTCAGTCATGTTCCTCTCTACAAGGTATCCTTAAGTTTTACTTTATCTACGTTTAATGCTCCCAGTCTGATGGTACCTATGGAGGATGAAAATAAATATTCCACAACTACTGTGTTGTTTTGAAGAAACAGAAAATAACCTTGGAATTCTGGCCCTCATTCAGAGCCGTACGCTCTGAGCAGAGCGCACGCTCTGAATGAGGGCCGGGCTCCATTTTCATGGAGCGTCCTCCTGGACGCTCGTATAGCTGTGGGTCACCACCCACAGGCTATACGAGCGTGCATTGTGATGGTCGCGATGGTCGAGACCATCGCGACCATCGAATTTGCGAGCCGGAGCCTGCGGTTGAGGTTTTCAACCGCAAGCTCCGAAGTGATTTTGGCTCTATCAGAGCCAAAATCACTCCCACTGACATCACTAGTGATGTCAGTGGTCCGGCTTCTGACGGGAGGCGTTCCCGTGGGAACGCCCCCGTCAGGGAGGCACGCCCCCGGCACGCCCACCAAAGGGGGCGTGCTGTCAATCAACATTGACAGCACGCCCCTTTGTTCGGACACAACGAGCGAAGGACTTTCCTTCTCTCGTCGCGTCTGGCGCATGCGCACGACGGAGCTCCCTCCGTCGTGCGCATGCTCAGT